>JADRCH010000176.1:3386156-3633195 GCA_019843965.1 Rhynchomys soricoides
GCATGCGCACACAACTCACACACACGGAGAAAACTACAGCTGTATCATGTTTGTATATTTAGCTTCCTTGCTGGTTTATTTATATTTTCCAACTATTTTAAGAATTTATATCCATCATGCAAAATGCCATTTGATGTCCAATACATGACAATTGCCCTACCACGTTAATAAAACCCCCCTCAGGCTAAACAATTTAGAGTTAACTTGCATTTTTTTTTAAACTGAGAGGAATATAAGAATGTTCTACCCACCAACCTATTCTCAGTTTTACACTTTACAACTGCAATTCTGCAAATATGTAGGTATCTATTCTGAAAGCTATACAACACACACACACACACACACACACACACACACACAAAACGTTTGGGAAATGCAATGCAACTTGAAATATCTGGGCTACATTGGTAGTTTTACCAAGTAAACCCTGGTTAGCCCTATTGTTAATGGTAAAAGTCCTGTTCTGCAAAACTTATATGGATCTGGGGTAGAGACATAGAAGCTGGTTTACATAGGATTGAGAACACATAAAACTCTTAAAATTAGATCTATTCTTTTTCCTTACAACCAAGTCCACAGTATACAATTCATAGATTCAGGAATCTACCATCAAGGACTTTCCTGGGTGGGGGCGGAGATGCCTCAAACACTTTACTTTAACTAAATATTTTTTAAAAGACAAAAGTAAAAGAAAAGAAAGAAAAGAAGAAGAACCCTCTGTTGGTCTTTGCAACTGATAAACAGTGAAGAAAACTTAAGCAATTCTTTTGTCGGTTTTAATAGCAAATTCTTGTTCATTTAAGCACTTTGTGATACTGGGTTTTCAATAGTTGCCTTCCTTCCTATAGTTCCCCGCCCTTTATAAAACAAACAAGGAAACTGTTTAGACTAATTTATACTTTCTATGGAAAGCTACTTGGTGTTGCAGAAATGCTGCCTACTTCAAATTAACCATTTGCCACTGTAATAATTTTTCACCTCTATGCCTTCCCCTCAGCCCCTCCTTCCATTGCCTTTAGGAATTGACATTGAGACATTGTTGCATTCTTGGCTTTTTAAAAGCAGCTATAGGATATTCCTCCAAAAGTACATATAATCCTCCATCCTGTGAGATCAAACAATAGCATCCATTTCGGTGGCAATATTGTACATGATGGAAGACAAGCTATCATTTCTTCTTGGAATTTTTGTAGCTCTTACGTTTTAAAGGGTACTGGTCCACTCTGGGGCAACGGTCTTGCAGAGTTTAAGTATTTCTCTCCGATCTACATACTTTTAGAACTCAGTGTGGCTTTCTAGCTCAGAATGCTGTTAGAACACATCTGACTTAAACAAGGAGTTTTTAAGAAAATTATAAGACAATATATTCCTAGGAAAATATCAAACGACAAGGAATAAATACTGCAAAACAAGTATTTAAAAGAAAAGTCTGAAAAATCTGTATTTCCACTTACACACGTCTATAGCAAAATATATATGTGACAACCACCTTGTTAACATTAACAAGAATGCCAAGCTTAAAAGGAGAGCTACATCTCGATTTCCTTAAAGAAATTAAAGATAACAAGTTTAACCCGCACCTGCAAAACTGTCTTTAGAGGGACGGGAATGGGGGAAGGCAGAAAGGCTCACTTCTGCTGCACCCCTAAAATCATTTGAAATACAGGTAATATGTGTCATCTTTTCTCTTCTTTTTCCTTCCGTCCTGCTCAATGGCAGACCTCTTACTGCACTCCCTGCCCACTCTCTCAAAGGCACATTGGAGAATAAGAGGACCCAAGCGTCACTTACCAGTTGCATGCCACAGATAAAGATAAGCGTGCACCTGCCACTGCAATAACCCATGGTTTCCGAGACCCCTGCCACAGCCAGACTGTCCCACGTCGGCCACCGTCGAGCCCCCACTTTATCCAATCAGATCGCGGGAAAGGACAGGCAAACCTGCCCAGGGCTCGGGGGCTCCAGGCTGCCGCTGCCAATGTCCTGGGAAGTGACAGGCATTAGGACCTGCCTGCGCGGCGGCGGCTGCCCCAGCCGCACCCGCCACACATACCTTCACTCGCTCGCTGCACACGCAGCGCCGCGGGCAGCGCCGCCCAAGGAGACGCGCCCCGGGCCCGCAGGGGCGGCAGCGGCAGGCTGGCAGCGCCGCCGCGCCCTGGGGCATCTGGCCCGCCAAGTTGCGGCCGCCGCCCGACGCGCGCTCGCCCGCACGGCACTCCCTCCCCGCGCACGGGCGCGCGGGCTCCGGGGGCGGCTGAGACGCGCGCCGGGCGCCGCCTGCCTCCCCGCGCCGAGCGCCGCTGCTCTGCGCTCCGCGTGCCGGGCCCGGGGGCGGGGCGCGGCGCGGCTGCGGGGTTCTCGCGGACTCTCTGCGGCGTCCTTCTCCTCGCCTAGAAGCGCCGATCCTCCTCCGAAGCTCGCGGTCCCCTCCCGGGCGACAACTTCTCGGAGGTCGCGGCAGTCTGCAGCCCTGGCCGCTGCGGGCTGTGATCGCGGTGTCCAGGAGCTGCGGCGGTGTTGACCCCGGGGATACCGTGAGGTATCAGGTCGGAGTAGTCCCGGTGACATGGCAATGCCTTGCTTGGTTGGCGATGCCTTGCTTGGTTGGTGTCAGTCTTGCTGAGGCAACCCTGCCAGAAGCATTACGCGTGCAAGCTCTGTGTGTGTGTGTGTGTGTGTGTGTGTGTGTGTGTGTGTGTGTAAAAGTAGGGTTATGAAAAGGTATGGTGGGATATTAACTGGGGTGCCGCCAAGGAAAACCTGAGTGCACTCAGAGCAAAGAGTCGAGGGAGCGAGGTGGACAGGGTGGCTGACAAACCACTGTCCTGTGCTCGGCTCGGCATTCGGGGCCCAAGGACAGCAAGGGACAGAGCTTGGATAGTTTCAAAGATGATTCTGCTGCAAGGACAGACCGAACTGTGTCTCTTGAAGTTGTGAAATGTAAGGAACCAGAGAAAATGTAGGAGTTTGTTGGTGCTTCAGACTGCTTTCTCTACAATGGAAGGAGCGGATGAAATCTGAGCACTTACCTACCCGACCTCATGGACCATCCGGCCACTTATGTTTTCACCTTGCTGACACTCCAGAATTGACAGCAGTAGTTACCTGCGGATGCGTGCTCTGGAGCCCGCTGCTGCCACCTGCGGGTGAAAAGCTGAAGGGAGAAACATGCTAGAGCAGGGCATGGTCACTGAGACCGGGTGTTCGGAAGAGGACATTTCCTTTACAGTCCAAACAGCTACTGAAAGCATTCCTAATCTGGCTACAAAGAGGGGGTGTACTGTTGAGATCCACTGGATAATAAAGCGGTTTGATTAAAATGCTGTGAGTGAGAGGAACTGTTCATGGAGCTAAAAAGAATACCATCTTCCCACAGTCCATCTTTAGAGATATAAAACCGGAAGAAAAAAGATAGAAAAGCTAAGCAATAAGCTTCCTAAACAAGGAGGACTTTACCCTACTTGGAAAACGACATTTGTGTAGGATAACTTTAACCTCACTGAGGACCTACAGTGATGGCTTCTCTGAATATACATTTCAGAGTTAGCTAAATAGAGAATGAATGGGGTATAGGGGCTGTATTCTCCAGAAGTCAGACTGTATAGTCAAAAGTGATTTGCCACCCTAGAAATCCAAAGGGATTTGATCTTGTGCATTTATTAATGCCCATGCTTCATTATTATGATGGGAGTTTTGTTTCCACAAGTGCTTCCAATGGTTAATGGAATTCAAAGACCCGAGTATGTGCTGTTACTCACATTTGGGGATAGCCACTAGTATTTTAGTTGTTTCGTTTCTGTCAGTTTGCCTCCTCCTGCTCTAACTGCCCAGTAATTGCTAGGCTGCAGGTATTTTGCATGGACAGACTAAATAAAAGGAAAACTAAGCTACTGCTGTCTGTTGAAGAGGCTGCTACAGTGGGGCCAAGTGCTCTATCAGATCTTTCAATTTCCCAGAGAATCGGGCATTTGTATGGATTCACCCATAACCTACAATAGTCTCCCTACCATCAGCGCCAGCTTGAGAATCATTTAGACTGCACAGGAGCATAATGCTGTCTGTAGCTCACTATTTCTTCCTCATCCATAATCACTGAACTATGACCTTTCCATACATGGCATTCATCTTTCTGTGAGCACATTGGACTGTTGGTTAATAAATAAAATGGTTTCCTTGAAATCTACCTTTACCAGGCAATGGAGGAGAGGTGGGGAATGATGACCTCAGCTTTTTCAACACTCATTGGAAGTGCCAAAAACAGATTTGTCCATGTCGTTGGCGTCCCCACCAGCATTCAGTCCTGATTCTCTACAGCGGTAAACATTTCATTTCATCTCATCTTTCTGCTCCATTTCTCAGGATTCCCTGAGACAACTTTCAAATAAAGCAGTTGTGCTGAAATCTTTGTATCTGGTATCTGCCTCAAAGGAAACCCAATCTTTAAAAAGAAAAAAAAAAATCCTGGAGGGTTTTCATTGGTACAGTAGAAACAAATGTAACTGATAGTGAATCAGTATTGTATGCAACTAGTATCTACTTGCTGAATCTACATCACATTGTCTCATTGGTTATGGGAAACCTGGGAACTGATACAATGCCAATTCCCTAGTGAAAGAAACTAAAATATTAGGCAGGACAAGTATCTCTGTAAAAGGACTGCATGTTCTCAATGACAGAGCAGTCAAGTTGGAATGCTCATCTTCCGCAAATAAAAATTGGTGTTCCAAACCATTGTGCAACACATCCCTGTTGATATTTTAATGAATTTCTCAGCCATCTTCTAGTTTCACCCAGAAGTGATGCTAAAAATATTTAAAGGATATGTACGGATTTAATTCCTTGTGAAGCAAATTCCTATCACGTTCTTTATATATGACATAACTAATGTCTGACTTCTGCAAAGGTGCCCTAGTTACAACTACAATTCCATTCCTTGAGGTGGCTGTGCCCTTCTTGTTCCATTTCCTTTTGTCCCTGGAACTAAACCCCTTCCTGGAAGAAACATTAATCTCAGCTGAGAGAATCATAGCTGTTCTATGGAAGTGTGTAGAGGAGAGAGAAGTCTCAAATTGGAATGTCGATTGCATTTTTATTTAGAAAGAAGGTCATAAAGTATTTAGCTATGAGGTGCTAAGGGCTTTCCTTGACTAGTCTGGTGACATAACTATTGTTAATTATCTTGTTTCTGTGGGGGAAATGTGCTACACATCAGCATACCTCCATCTGGGCTCACCTTGGCATACTGCTTTAAAGCACTTTCAAGGTTGATTCACACCCAGTTCATTTATCTTTCAGGACAACTCACAGTCTGCCCTGAGTACAGAGCCTCTAAGCCAGTTAGAGCTGGCTCCATACTCAGCCATGACAAAATCCTGAGTGTGTGTTTCCATGGAGCAGTTTCACCCCAAGTTTACACCAGTCTCTATTGTATTTAACAAACAGATCAGTAACAATTATCCTTACAGTCACTAAGAAAACATTTAACTGATTAAATAACTTAAACATGGATAAGTAGCATATTAAAATGTTGTTAGTAAATACAATGAAAGTAATCATGAGTCTTTCTGTCTGTTTTTCATACAATGTTTCTTTTACAAAAAGAATTAGAATGTAATCTAACATGATGGGTTGTTGTTGTTGTTGTTACTGATTGTGGTCAGTATTATTAGACTTATGACCTCTGAACCCAAAGAGTTTGGATTGTTATACCAAATTCTACCGTTTATCAACCAATTTTAGACAAATGTGCCTTAGTTCCCTTAACTACACAGTCTGCCATCGGACTTTTATGTCAGTATACATAAAGCTTTCGATACAATGCCTACCACCTAGCTACTGTAACTTTTCCAGTTATCATGATTCTGCCTGTCACATACCTTTAACATTGATCACAATGCTATATCCCACAACTTCTTAATTCATATTTTTGTCTCCCTACAGTTTTGTGGTAGACAAAATAGTTGGTTCCTAAGTGTGTCCACACTGTAATTGTTCAGTCCTCTGATTTCCTAATGAATAGGCCACCAGTAACAACTGACCTTGATGAACTGGTTAAATAAGATGAGTAGAGATGCTGGACTATCTCGGTGAACCTCATACCACCTGGAGTTCTTAGAAGCAGAGAACTTGTTCTAAGTGCAGAAGAGTTTATAGACTATTAAATAAAGAGGCTATGGCCCTAGCACCTTGGGCATCCTCTAGAAGTAAGGAAGGTGAAGGCTCACTCCCCATAACCCCCCCCCGGACGTAATGTATTAATGCTGACAGCTTGATACAGAACTATGACACATTTTTTTTATACAGATGTATGTATGTATGCAAGTAGGTGTGTTCAATTATTTAAAACTATCGAATCTATAATTTTTTGTGTGTTCAATTGAAAATCATTGGAATTTGTTTCTAATGTTTAACTTCACAAACATTGAATGTGTAGGTATGATTTGTTCTGTATTATGTTTCTTTCCTTATGTTCCTAGAAACTTACTTATGAGTCAAGAAAAAGTTCGATCAAACTTCCTCTAAAGGGTATTGCTATCTTGCCTCTAGCCCCACCCTCAATGAATAATATCCCCTAAAAGAACTTTTTGTTCTACTTCACGTGTGTTTATAATGCACTGTGTCCTGAAAATGAATCACATTGAGTCTCACGTTTTATAATAATTTCTTTGAAAAATTCAACTCCTTTCCTTAATAAAATTATCTAGTGACAGATTCAATCACAAGGAACCACAGCAATAAAAGTCCATTTATCTATTCCACCAAACTGCTAGCCTTCAGGGGAAACTCTGAAAAGAAGCTAAGCCAAGATGAAAAGAGGCAGTTTTAGTTAAGATTAATGCCTGACAAGATATTGGTATTGAATTCCATTTGAGTCCTATGGCCTGCTAAATTAAATGACTTTAACTCGTGACTTATATAAACATCTGCTTATTGTCATGAATACAGAATTGAGCATACCTCTCTTTCATCTCCACAAACCTCCACCTTTTAAATGCTGGTTACATGCCACAATTGGAAAACTCTACACAGGATGCCATTTTCATGTCCAAAAGTATTTGAAAATAGTACATAAAGTTACCTTGGATATGTTCTTTAAATGTACATGAAACAAATGATTTTTACATTTAGAACTGAGTCCTCTCCTCATGATATCACATTATGTATATACAAATTTTCCAAAATCTGAAAAAAAAAAATCGGAAACACTTCTAGTCTCAACCATTTTGGTTGTAGGGCAGTCCATCTGTACATTGATCGAAGTGATTGTTTTCATACATGAAGTTAAATATTCTTACTAGTCAGTCATATTTAACACAGGTTATTGTAAGCATGCCAGTGAATTATTTCACAGATGTATGAACCTTAGTTGTAATACTAATAAATAAATAAAATAACATTGTCATTTTAGTAAGAAAGCATTTGGAAGAAATTAGAAAGCTCATTATTTGGTATTTCTTTTCTTTTACTGTGTGCTGCTGTGGTTTTGTTTGCTTGTTTGTTGCAACATAAATAAGCAATAAATATATGTATAAATAAGGCAGTGTCCCGGGGTACTGGTATACAAGAACCTGATCCACACTATGGCTCTAAATGATTACACTCTGTTCAGGAGGTTCTGAGAGGACAGAGTGGGTAAAGGTTGACTGTGCTATCTGTTGGTTGTTGGGGAAGCTCTAGACCTGGGAGAGATCCTATAGCTAGTACCGGAGACTCTCTAAGGCCTGATTTGGAGCCTCTTTCATGACAGGAGGCAAATCAGAGAACTTGAAGAATGTGCTCTAAAGCCTCAGTTTGGAAGCCTGAAAAGGTGGTTCAGTGGTTTAGAACATTTGTTGATCTTCCAGACAATCCAGGTTTGATTCCTAACACCTACATGGCAGCTCACAGTCATCCATAATTCCAGTTCCGGAGGATCTGGTGCTCTCTTCTGGCCTCTGAAGGCACTAGATATGCATATATGATACAAGTTCATACATCCAGGCATACATAAAAATAAAATAAATCTAAAAGTGGAAATAAAATGAAAGCCCAGTTTTAGACATTATACTGTAAAGCTGTGGTTTACATCTTTCCTAATGCTGCAACCCCTACAATATAGTTCCTCATTTTGTACTGACACCCAAGGATAAGATGACTGTTGTTGCTACTTTAAAACTATAGTTAGGCTGCTGTTATAAATTGTAATGTAAATAGCTGATATGCAGGGTATTTGACATGTGACCCCTATTAGAGTCATGACCCACAAAGTTGACAACTCCTGCTATAAAGGGAATGTACTGCCTTATTAATCAAATAAGTAAAAATATTAAATTTAGTTATCAATGCTAAAAATAAGTACATTATGTCTACACTAAGATTTCAGAGAAATCAGTTAAACACAAGGAAAGAGTTCTTCTCAGTTACACAGAATAAAGATTAATAATACTATTAATAATTTGACTTTGGATTTCACATACTACCAGCAAGGCAAGTGAAGAAAATACAGTCTAGTCACCCAAATAACTTACCAAACTTCAAGAGAAGGCTTAAAATTGAGATTCATTCCCCACAGTGTGAGATGAGGAATAGAGCATTTAAAGTATTCAATAGAATGAGACTAAACTAATGACTAGCTCTTAGCAAAGCAATAGGAATATGTACGCAACAGCTTTCTCTGTGTAATTAAGATTTATTACACTGCTTAGGAGTATCTTTCCAAATCATATAGTTACTGTAAAATTTCTTTATGTGCTATGCTTTGCAAAGTTCATTCTTCTGGAACCCTAATAAACACCAATTTAATAGAATATTAGAAAATGACACTGAACATTGCTAGGAAGGTAGATGTGTTATATCCATCCCTAATAGGAGTAATTCCAAATCCTTACATAGAGGTATGTATTGAGCCACTGCAAGATAGAACATCAAAGTATCCTGTTCGTAATTAACATGTTTATCATTATAAATATAACATTCTAAACATCTATTTCTTTTTCTTTTCCATTTGTATGTTTGTACAGTATGCCTGTATGTATCTACACATGTTTCCATGTATTTTCAGGGGTGTATACATGCTGACAGAGGTGAGCATATGCAGGGGGTCTGCTTCAGTCACTTGCTATTTATTGAGGAAAGGTCTCAAAATGAACCCAAAGTTCACTGATTCCGCTAGTCTAGTTAGCCAGCTGTCCCAGGGATTCTCCATCTTCATCTACCAAGTGTTGGGATTACAGCTATGCGCTGTCATGCCACCTGGAATTTTCAGCAGGTGCTGAGGCCCTGAATTCTCTAGTCCTGCTTGTGCAATGGTTCCTTCACTGAAGCATTTCCCTAGCTCAGCCAGGGCTGCATTCTTCAGGAGATGATAAGCTTAATTTTTCTGTTTAAAATCCAGGATTGGGAAGTGTAGGTATTCAGAGTTAACCGCCCTTTACTTTCTATGCTTCAACTGACCAGTACATAGTTACCAAGTATTTCATGATTTCTATTTTTATTTTCAACGTAAGATTTATATTAATTATCTGAGAAATTCACAACATGTACCCCAAGAATCCTCACTTTCAAGTCCTTATATGTCCAACCTTACCCTGGAACCTACCCCCAAAAAGAAAGATTAAAAATAGAATTTTTTTAAAAGTCCAATTCGTGTCATCTATATGCTCACTGGAACATGGTCATAACTCTCAGTAAACTTTAAGTAAAACTGAGTCCTTCCCCTCCTGTATCCTACCAGAAGCCATCAATTGTAGAGATCTACAATTCTGCATCCCCATCATATTTTTTAAGAGTTCTCTTGGGTGGCTTCTTGCCTAGGCTATTACTCATTTTAGGAATGGGGAGGAGTTGAGGTGAGGGTAAAGGTTGTTACAGAGGCCTTCCATGATCCTCCTTCTCAATTGTATGTGTGCCGTCATCAATTTCAAAGCAAAACCAGTCTCCTTGCTCTTCAGTCAGCAGGAACATGGACCACAGTCATACACACATTCTAGTTGCAGAAGGACCACAGACCCACCCAAGGCCCTCAGAGACCATCAATATGGTCTCAGGTGTCAGTACAGGCCACTTAGATCAGTAGGGTCCCTGGAAGCAGCATGGCCCATGGAGGACAATGTGACTGCAGCACAAACCATGGACTTCTGCATGTCCTTTGGTTGTAACATGGGCTACCCTTATCAATACAGTTCCCAGCTGCAGCAGGACCATGGGCTCACACATATCTCTCAGTGGCAGCTAGGCCTTGGACATCACAATGGCCTTAGGTGGCAGCATAGACCACTCACATCAATAGGTCCCCCAGTGGCATCATGGCCAATGGACATCAACATGACTGCAGCACAGACCGGGGATAGGGACCACAGACATGGCAAGGGGCAGGTGCAGCCTGACAGTGATTTTGAAATGGTTCTTTGTTTTGTTTAGCAATTCATGCATAATATGTATGGGCTTTTAAATATGTGTCTTTATAATGATATTGGAAGAAAAGACGTGGTCAATGGTATTTTTTAAGTTTCAAGAAACATCTCATTGGTCATGCCTCAGGGCATTGTAACATCATGTTTGTGACTCTCAGGAAAGAACTGTTGGCTCAATGAGGATTTCTTCATACAGCCACAGGATTCTAAATACTATCTATATGTGACTTGTGAGTCCAGGGATCAGTGGAGAATTCAGTCCTAGCCTTCCCTCTCTCCAATCCCACATCACCTTGCCAATTTTATTTCAGTATCTCCACATGTTGAGCCTGTTAGATGGGGGAATGAGGTAAAATTTATTTACCTTAACACTCTTCCATCAGGGTACACTTAATACTAACAAATGTCATAGTCAACCAAACCTAGAAATGGGAGATCATGAGACACCTTCTCTAACCCATGTTTCCTACTCTTCTCTCTGTCTCAACAGAACGGTCTGAAAATTCTATTCTTTCAAGAAGAGACAGTACTAGAGGGTGTGTTGGAATGAGAAAATGGTAGTGTAAAGCAAAATATCAAACCTGTTAACAGATACAAGCTTAAGCTCATTTTGTTGTCTTACTATTCCCTAGATAAGAGAGAATTTCAAAATCACCATTACTCAATGAAAAATATTAAAATCCACAAATTCATAGGTGCGAGAGCCAAAAGAACAGCAGTTTTAATGACATTAGTTATTGTCATTGGAGAGAACCCAAAGCAATGGATGTCTTTCTGGGAGAATTTCTTAAAAATGCTACAGACTCCCAACTCATCTGGAAGGTAAGATTAGCTGCACCACAGAGGCTTGAGGTAGAGCTCTGTGAAGTAGCAAGACTGTCAGCGTGAACATCTGAACACGCAGTGGCCAGTGAATACAAAAATACTTACATTGCTGAGCAGGATAGTTACAAGACACATTGTTAACCTCAAAGATGGGAAGAGAAAGATCACTAACCAAATCGTCATGGCCAGATTGATTAAAAAGTAAATAGAAAATTAAATAGAGCAAGTGTTTAAAGTAGTGTAGACAGGCTCCCTCCTCCTAAGGGATGGCTGGAGAGGTTGGAGTTGGATGTGAGGAAGGCAAGGTTTTAGTAGCTCAGGTGTGGAGATTTTCTAAATGGTGAGCGAAATAGGTGGGGTAGAGGAGCGGAACAGAAACAGAAGAAGTTGGTCATAATGATCTCCTGAAACAAAGGCATGATTGCAAGGTGGGCATAGCAACATAGTCAAAACAGCAGCGAGTCGTAACACGGTGATCATATGTGATCAAAATAACCTTTAGAAACAAGAGTAAGATACGGTTGCAATATGGTTATAGAAAGCTTTTTGAAACAAAAATGTGGCTGTTGTTTCCTGGAACAGGCTGTACAGAACCATTGGTAATTAAGAAAACAGGTGGAGCATACCCAAATCTTTGAGAAACAGAGGTTTCATACTTCTCTTTTATGTGAAATTGATGCCAGTTTTCCCAGTCTGCAAGTAAGGAAACTAAGATTTAGAGCTACTAGTTTGTAAAAGACCCAGAAGTTAGAGAGTCACAGCAAGGCCCAAGCCCAATTTTGTGATTCCACCATGGGGCTTCTAGAAAACAGTTAAAACTGGTTAGCCCAGCATTCAACCTGACTCTTTGTTGATTGCTATAGATGCAATTTTAGATGTTCCTGTTATATGTTCTAATCCTAAGTAACTCCATCTATAATTGGAAGACAATTACACACTAAGCACAGGATTAAATGTAGTAGGGTTATAAGACAGTTGGCTGTTAGCATACAATTTATTGCACATTCTCGAGGTAACTCAGTCACAAAAGAATGAACATGGTATGTACTCACTGATAAGTGGTTATTAGCCCAAAAGTTCGGAATACCCAAAAGTCACTTCACAGCAACCACTGGGCTGAGCGTGAGGTTCCAGATGGAGGAGTTGGAGAAGGGACTGAAGGGGCTGAGGGAGTTGGCAACTCCATGGAGGGAGCAACAGGGTCCACTGTCCTGACCTCCTGAGACTGGATCACCAACCAAAGAATACACATGGAGGGACCCATGGTGCTGGCCACATATGTGGCAGAGGAGGGTCTTGTAAGCCATCAGGGGGAGGAGAGGCCCTTGGGCCTGAGGGTGTTAGATCCCCCAGTATAGGAGAATGCCAAGAAAGGAAGATGAGAATGGGTAAGTAGATGGGTGAGGGAATACCCCCATAGTGGCAGGGGGAGGGGATAAATAGGAGGTTCCAAAGGGGAGATCTGGAAAGTGGGCAACATTTAAAATGTAAATAAAGTATCAAAAAAAGTTGTACATCACTTTATTACCTTCTTTTCATTTCTTATCCAATCTCAAGACCATTACAAACTACTTTGCGCTGGGTTTCATTCACTTGATTTTGTGCATATCTTATATATCAGAAGTCAGAGAATTGTATTTTTATCTATGAAACCTGAAGTTGATGCTTACCCCTTATTTATAAGAATGTTGGCAAGGCTGCTCCAAAACATTTGTCACCGAATAGCAACTAAGGACACATATTGCATAGATTGTTCCAATACAACTCCACAGTTGATGGTTTAAAGCAGCCACTACACCATACTGTGGGCAGAAGAGACAGAAGTAATGCTCTCCTGACCCCACATGAGCATTGAGCCAGAAGGTTCCTCATCTTTTGTCCATGTTTTTTCACCTTATTAACATCTCTGTATTGTTTATGCTTCTACTGTTTCACTGATCAAACCCTGATTCAGAAAAACACACGACTTGTATTAAAGAGACTTCTCTGTAAAGCATTGGTGTGGTTTTATTCCAGCTACCAGCTTTCCTTTCCCCTCTGTGACAATCGATATTTAACACTTTTCCTCATTAAGAGCAATATTAATCCACTTTAAACTCTATTTTTATCCTTTTAACTGAGCACATTGAGAAATAGATTCTCTGTGTTCTTTATCAGGAATTTCTTTAAGGAACTAGTGCCAATCTTCTAATTCAATCACAGAATGACCAAGTGCCTCCATAAACTTCAATATACTTCCAGAGTTTTTAATCTAGCATGTAATTGGCCACGTTTGGCAGGCAAAGTTATTGTCTCACACTCTTATCTCGTTAGATAACAGATTAGGATAAGCATTAGTGTCATGAAGGCTCAGAGCCAATAATTCAACATCCTAAAATAATCCAGACCATCATCTGAGGAAAACTCAAAAGAGATTATGCAAAATCTCCTAGACTGCAATAGACCTAATAGGAATTATAAAATTATTGTTGAGATTCACTCTCAGATTTGAACTTAGGGCACACAAATGAAAAATGGCTATGTGGGAAGATTTGTTACATAAAATGTGTCTCCCTGAGAGATGAAGTCAGGGATATTGATGATGGGTCAGAGAACATTGGAAGTAGGCAGCATGCAGAGTCAGCTTGATGTCCCCAAGACACTTCTGGAAATAAACTTAAGATAAGTGGCAATGGCTGTTTCTCAGTAACCCCTCATATGCATCTTAGAACTTACACTGTATTGCTTCCTTCTAATGACCCACTGCACTTTTTTACACAAGTAATCATCTCAATCATAGTTGCTAAAACATGAAAAATTCAAGGACATTGCAGAACCACTTTGCTTTAACTTAAAAAATATGGTAACACTATTGTACTTTCACTCTGTGCTCATAATACTTCTACATACTGAGTATCTTTGGCTATGTTTAGAAAAGATAAAAACTGAGGCTAAGGCCTTTCAGTAATGATCATTTTAATGTCTATGTATAAAACTAAGTAAATCAAGGAAACTCCCAATTTAGTTATAATAAGCAACCGTTTTCAATAAAATGGGTAATTTTTCACTTCAATTTTCATCTAAGTGCCTATAGACTTAAAATGTTGATTTCAAATGCATCTCAAATGTTGCTTTTGTTATTATTAGTATAATTTCCACTGATCATAACCTAGGCTGTTATTCTTAAAGATCACTAAATTCGGGGTGGGGGATTTATATATGGCAGGGTACAACATACGTTTGTGTGCTGGTACCTGTACCTTTAAAGCACACACTTAAAGTTCTACTCTATCACTTTTCATTTTATTTTTTAGAGAAATTATCTCATTAAAATTAAAGCCAGTTGATCTATTTTGGCTAGGCTGGCTTTCTCCCAGGCTCCCCAAGTTTACCTGTCTCATCTTTCAGTGTTGAGCTTACACACAGCCATACCCAGAATTATATGAATGCTGGGGATTTGAACACAGACCCTCTTTAGTGGCAATACTCTTATACCCTGAGACACATTTCTAGCCAAAAATTGCTGTAAAGTTATGGATCTTTTATCTTGATATTTAATAGTAAAGCTAGAGTCTTCTGCCATTGCTTTCATGGTTAACAAAAAGTTTAAAGTGAGACTATATGCTTGGAGAGAGAACTTGCTAGGAAGAAGTTATTCTGCTGAGTCACGCTCGGTTTTAGAGAACATAGCCTGCTAGGCTCCTGTGACACATTCCTCATGGAACCACATGGATGGGACATGCAGAAATTTTTGACAGCTGGTGGTTAATTTTTAGCCATTGTGGAGAGTTGTATAGAGATTCCTTAACAAACCAAAAATAATTTCAACACATGGTCAAACTATCCCACTTTAGAGTACACAGCAAGTGAAATGATATAGACATCTGAAGGACACACTAAGCACTCCATACCTTTCCTGTTCCCTTCCCAGAACCTAAGACATAGATCAACTGACATTACCAACAATGAATGAATGAATAAAGAAAATGTGGTATATATCCACAATGGAATATTATTCAGCCACAGAAAGAATAATATAATAATCTATTATTTTCAGCAAAATAGACAGAACTGGAAAGTATAATTGGAATTAAACTAAGCACAAAAAAGACAAACACCCCTTATGTTCTCTCCTATTGGTGCTTATTAAAAGAAGTCAATAAGAATGTGTAACAGTGGTCACCTAAGAATACAAAAGAGGATGGGAATTTAGGGAAGATAACTGAAGATTGAGTAATGGGAACCATAACTTACTTGCTAAATGTCTAATACACTTTTATGATCTTGTTTTCTATACATGTGTTTTCTAGTACTGACTTTATCCATAGTGAGAGCACTACATTTGCTTTAGCATTTTTTGCTTACACATTATAGTATTTTTCTTTGGTATTATTAAGCCCTGTCAATACTAATTCATGTTGATACACTATTCCATAGTAGTTAAGCCTTCTCTATAAAGTTGAAGATAAGAGCTTGTGTTTTATTTTTCTGACTGTTCCCAAAGACTTGGTAAATGAATGTCTGTGCATGAAAATGACTAGCAGAGCTTGGGAAACAAAATTGAAAGCACACAGTTATGGACTCAGTAACTATTTTAAGTATCTGCATTACGTAAAAAACATTCTGGGTGTTAAGACAAAAGATAATGCCTTTATAGCATCAGTTTTCTTTTGGGGAGAAGTAAACAGAAAGCTAAGCATAGAATTATATACAGCATACATACCTAGAATAAGAAGATAAGAACCTGATTATGTTCAGAAAACATGTAAATAAGAAACATGAAAAATGTTCCCAAAGAAATGAAATACTCTTTCATTTGTATTAGAACAGAAATATTTTCCATCATGTAAATGATTGGTTCCATTTTGACCTGTACATGCATGTATAATGTACTTTGACAGTAGACACCTACCTATAAACATCTCTTCTTCCTGCCCCTTCATCTCCTAAACAAGCCTCCTTCCACCATCACGTTAATTTTAAAAATTAATTTTTAATTTTCTCTTTCTAAGTCTTGCTTATGTCAGTTAGCATGATGATTTCCCATTCCTGAAAATGATAGATTAATTTTATTATTTTTGATTAATGAATAAAATGCCTTTCTGTTTATCAGCCACATAGACCTATCTGTAGGATGTTTAATAAATACCTATTCAGAAAAAAAGAAACATATGTTAACCCAAGACCTAAAAATTTGAAGACACTTATCAATGGCAACTATTTTAACATTTTCAAAATGAAACTAGTATCCATGAATGCCTTGAAGTATTTAAGCTGGACAAGAATGTGACATAAATTGAGTCCCTGGGATGTTATTTCTACTGATTTTGTTGAAATAATAGCAGAGAAAGGACTTGACAATGAAAGTTCGGGCATTAAAACTGTAAAATTGTACTTGGGGATAAGTAGAACTGGTCGTATTTGAGAAAGCCAGGGATGTAGTATCCTTAGCACTTATTTATAAAAGGTCATATGGGGCATGACTATGGAAGTAGTTATACTGGTTGATTTATGTCAACTTGACATGATCTAGACTCACTTGGTAAGATGAGCTCTCAGCTCAAGAAAGGTCTCCACAAAACTCCCTGTAGGTAAATCTGTAGGTCATCTTCTTAATTATTGATTGATATGGGTAGGACCAATTGACTGATGGTAGTGTCAACCCTAGGCATGGGATCCTGGAAGCTGTAAGAAAGCAAGATGAGTGGGTCATGGAATCACTCATCCTCTTAACCAGCATTCCCCCAGTGCTTCCTGGTTCCTTCCTTGACTTCCTGCACTGCCTTCCCTTAGTGATGGACTGTCACTTTGAAGTTTAAGATGAAGCAATCTCTCTCTTCCAAAAGTTTTATATGGTTAATCACAGCAATAGAAACCTTATAAGACAGAATTTGGTGCCAAGAATGGAGTATTGCTGCAACAGATCTGACTGTGTTGTTTAGGGGAGGACTTTAGATGTGTTTGAAACTTTGAGCTGGAAAAGTGATTGACTGCTTGGAATTTAATGGGATGTGACATGACAAGTTGAAAGGTGGGAATGACAAAAGCAATGCAGATGATGGTGGCTCACCTTGTCAAGTTGTACAGGGAAATACTCTATCAGGGTCATGTATGTGGTACTTTGAATTAAGAATCTATGGTTCCGTTCAACTGGAGCTGAAGAATCAGCTATGATTAACAAAAGACCAGACCCACTAAAGAGAAACCTTTGTTTGGCTGCAACAGTAGTACTGTATGCTAGGGATAAAGAACAGTCCTTTGTGTTTATATCCTAAGCACATTAGTTGACAGGATTGTAATTTCTAGAAATGAGGGTGCATTTGGAGCATCAATTATACCTTGTCTTATACAAATGATTTTATTTGCTTCTGTGATTTCAGTGTCTTTTAAAAGCATATATATATATATATATATATCAATTTGAGCAAAAATATACATTATTTGAGCAACATTATGCTAAGCATTATGTATCACATGTCTAATTTAATCCTACAATGTCATCACATTGTAAAAAAAAAATTATGTTTAAAAACAGTAGTAAAATCTCCAAAGGTACAAAGAAAACAAGTAATAGACATCACTGTGAATTCACATGTGTCTCATTTAAAACTATATACTCAAGCACCTAAGAGGTACCTTGACTATACAGTCTCTTCTAGATTTTGTTATCTTAATTAGATAAATGTCTTACACTAACTAATCAATAAAACCTCTTGGAATTTTAAGAAACTGTGCATTTGATTTCAAAGTCATGGAGGAAAAGCAGTTTGGAGTTCTTATTTGGGAAGAAAAAGGCTTTCCAAAACAGGGCTGGAATTCATATAGGACTCATAGCCTAGTGTACAGAGTTTTCATAAGATTATTTCAGGGAATGTGTACAGAACAAGGTGAATTTATTATAATTTTTAAGGTATTTTAATAAAATTGTAACTTATTATGATGCAGAATGTAATGCTGAGTTTTATTAAGTTCAATGTTTGGGGAAAATAAAACCACATTAACTATAACCTCATGTAGAGTATGCTAATACTGTATACAATATTTGTGGTAGAATGTTGTAAGTTAGATTCTGACTACTCACAAAGAACAATAATGTTATATATTGCTTTGTATTGATTGTATAGTATTTGTTATTATAATGGCCTTTGTAAACAATTAAACCAGGTGAAATAAAGAACAAAAGTAAAGAAGCTGATATATATATATATATATATATATATATATATATATATATATATATAGTTTTAGTGCATACATAAAAGTTGAGCCTAAAGAATATCATCTCCCAGCTTGAATGAAGAAGTCACTCTATTTTTGTTTGACTATCAAAGCTTTGAAATGGAAAATATACTAGATATGTTTATCCTTGTAAGAAGAGAGACAACAGAACAGCCTTTCTTTTTGATTATGACTTAGTGCAATGAGTACATTGGCTAATTTTCACTACATTCTTGCTTGTTAACAAACCACTTGGAATTTTCCATAGCATGCATGGGAAAGGCTATTTCTTACTCAGTTGTAGGTCAATGTCTGGTCAACTAGACCTTATTTCTTATCTCTTTTCTACCTGTCATACAGGCTGAAGTTCCAACCCTATTTGGGTAAACTATCATTATTTCTCTGATATGTCAATTTAAGTAAGGAACACTTAAATGTTTCTTAAGTAAGAAACAATTTAAGTAAGTTTTGTTCTACATGTACTAAGTTCCATTCTGTTTTTTTTTTTCTTTCGTTCTCCTTCCTTCCTTCCTTCTTCCCTTCCTCCCTTCCTTCCTTTCTTCTTTCTTTTGATAATGGTATGGCAAAGTGATGTTCAATCTCAGACTAACATGAGTCAAAGATTTTGCCAGGAGGCACCAGCATTATTGATACAAGCCACACGGACAAACTCGAGTTAGTGAGCACAGAAGTATAACTTCATATAGGAACAGCCACAAACAGCTAGGAATAATAATAGAACATACCAGAAAGAGCATATGATGCATCTCTTAGCAATCAGAGCTCAAGAATAAAAATAGAAATCAGGCCACTGTGATCTAGAAAATCATATGGATATAAAATAGCACTATGGGAACAGCATTTGCTTATTTCCTTTACTTGTAATTAACAGACATGCAAATGTGTTAAAACACATTGGCAAATCAAGACACCCCCACCCCCACACAGTGTTGTTAATAATCAACACTCTGTATATTCTAAGTTTTACTGTCTCCCAATGTCTAACTGGATAAAAACTAATTTATTGTAATTTATTAGATTAGTGAAGAAAAGATGCTATGAAGGAAAGCTTAGTCATAGTGTCAGGTTCTATATTCTCTCTCTCTCTAATTTATGACACTAGTTTGACAGATGAAAAACATTCCTCTCTGTAAGAAAGTACATTTTATTACCAAAACAGACACTAACCTGCTCTCCCAAAGAGTAAATAAATAAATAAATAAAAGATTTATTATGTGCTATTGTTGACTGTATCCAAGAATATTCTTGCATTATAAAGAATGATAAATAGTAGTCAATGATAGCATGCTTATAATTTTAACTTTAAGGCCTGCTGATAAACCTTCCCAATATTTATGTAAGAAGTCAAATGATCTGATATATGATTTCAATATATTTTCCATCAGATAAATGTTTTGTTTAAAACTTAAAAACAGACTTCCCTTTATCTATACAGAGGTATAGAAACTCAAGTATAAAATAAGGAATTCAGGATTCCATAACACATAATAAAACAAAGTGGGAAAAGTCACAATTGAAATAAGCCTTGGAATCAGCAAGCTTGAAGGAGCTCATTAATTTATCAACTTCAACAAACTCTAGAGTATGTTTTTCTCATTAGTCATCTCTGGTTCCACAAAAGACACAATCACGAAGATATGATCCTAGCTTAATGAGGACTTTCTAAATATAACACTTCAAAATTAATTAGTCTAGTGATCATAAATATAGAAAGGAAGAGGTAGATTCACAAATATTATAATATCTGAAGAGAGACTAAATCCATTTCACTTAACTTAAAACACCAGTGAATATTACCCACGTGGCACTATTAAAAGGATGGATGATCTCCTTATAATTTAAACTCACAGGGATTCCACTTTTCATGACACCATTACATCAAGCTGGTGAGCAGTCTGTAAAATGTGTGTCCTGAAAATTTATCCAAAATCAAATATTCAATGCAAACACATATGATAAAAATTTTAACAGACCATCACAGCACTTACATGAATTTTGAACATAGCTATTATTTCTGAGATGAGCATGTGAGAGCTGTAAAGAAATGCTAGAAAATTTGACCTGGAATGGAAAATAGTGACCAAGAGTGGAAAAAAAGTCAATAACCATTTCCTATGTGTTTTAATATTTTATGAGACACAATGGAATAGTTTGTGTGATTTACCAAAGATGTTCAAAATTATTGACATAGAAACCAATGAGGAATGTCTTCCATACATGCTCGTTTTATTTCACATGTATTCTCTTCTATTCTTAAACTATGTGTGAACTAATATATTGTTTTTTATGCTGTTGCCTGGGATTATACTTGGTGGTGAGTTGAACTGGCACAATGTCTACAGTGAAGTTTATACAAAAAATAACTATATAGATTTTACAGTTGGTATTTTAATTTTTAATTAAAATATAATCACATCACTTTCCCCTTACCCTTTTCTGCCCCTAACCCTTCCCATAGCTTTCCCTCACTTCCTCTCAAATCCATGCTATTTTGATTTATACATGTGTATATGTATGTTGTCTATATAATATATAAATATAAGTTGATGAGTCTCTTTAGTATTACATATATATATATATATATATATATATATATATATATATATACCATGACCATTGGTAATACAGACACCATGACCAAGGCAACTCTTATAAGGACAATTTAATTTAGGATGGCTTATTACAGGTTCATAGGTCCAATCAAGTTGGGAGCATGGCAGTTCCCAGGCAGTCACAGTGCAAGAGGAGCTAAGAGTTCTACATCTTCATCTGAAGGGTTCTAAGAGAAGACTGACTCCCACATGGTTAGAAGGACGGTCTCATTGCCCATGCCACAGTGACACACTTCCTCCAAAAAGCCACACCTACTCCAAAAGGCCACATCTCCTAATAATGCCACTCCTTAGGCCAAGCATATTCAAACCACCACAATATGTACATGTATGTTTATGTATACATATATGTATAATGTATATGATGTAGATGTATGTAGATATATATCTATATATGATTTCAGAGATGACCACTTAAGATTAGTTAAGAAGTTAAGGAGCTCACTTCTGAAAAAAAGAAAAAGAAAGAAAAAGACGAATTCTCTGTCTCTTGGTGCCTCTTAGTTGTCTGGAGACTATGAAAATTTTCCCTCTGTTAGTGTTATCTTTGTACAGGTCTTGTTTATGCAGCCTTATTGTTGAGGTATCACAGGTGAAGCTTCCCTGTCATTTCTAGGAGACACAATCTCACATCAGATTTCCTAGTCCTCTGAACTTTCAATCTTTCTACCACCTCTTCCATGATGAGCCTTAGGAATAAGAGTTATTTTGTCAATATGTCCACTGGTGTTGAGCACCCATGATTGGTTGTTATCTTCATTTTGACCTATTGTGGTTTTCTCTAATGATCTCCAGCTGTTGAAAATAGAAGTTTCTTTTAGGAGGGGTAAGAATTAAATTTTTGTGAGTATAAGAATATGTATTAAGAATTATGGTGGTTTAGTAAAATGATGGTAGTAAGTTCTGTAAAATTCATGACCTCCTAGTTGCTTGGCTATGTTTCCCATATCAAGCATCATTTCCTTCCTGCTGAGCAGGCCTTCCATCCGATTAGACAACTGCTTCTTACAACCAAAATATGATATGAGTGTCATTGTTTAACTCCTAGGGACATGGTTCGTAGATATCCCAGCTGAATAAAATTATTAGTTACTTCCCACCCTGGGATGTTTACATTATACCTACAGTTAGCATTTTTAAAATGGAAACTTATCAGTCTACTTGGAGAAATAAAAAGTTGAGGAAGGTATTTAATGGAGGAATTCAACACACCAATATTTAAGAATTGTTTATCAAAAGTAAAAGGATGAGATTGTCAGTTCATAATCACAATTCAATAATAAGAAAGATCTAACAGTGTCCACTGGCCTTGGTGTTATGAAAGTGAGGAGTCATCTTGACAAAACTAATTCTGATGGGATGGCTGAAGCACTAGACAATACACCCATACACATCATTCTGCTGTTCCCCGTGCTATATGCTAATCCAAGGTGTTCCATTGTTTTGGAAATCTTGTATTTCAGTGACTATTAATTAATGCACAACTGAAAGCTTTAATCATTTTGGATCTGTGAATGAGATAGTACATGTCAGCAATTGTTATTTTCCCACAGTTTGTAGTTAGCCCTATAGATGTAAAATAACAGATATAAATGTTAAATAACCCTTAATTTAATAAAGGTTGTCTTAGTTAGAATATTACTGCTGTGAACAGACACTATGACCTAAGCAACTCTTATAAAGAATAACATTTAACTGGGGCTGGCTTACAGGTTTAGATATTCAGTCATCAAGGTGGGAGCATGGCAGTATCCAGGCAGACATGGGGCTGAAGAAACAAGTTCCACCTCTCGTTCCCAAAGGTAGATAGAAGACTGGCTTCCAGGCAGCTAGGACTAGGGTCTTAAAGCCCACGCTCACAATGACACACCTACTCCATCAAGGCTACTGCTCCCAGTAGTGCCCCTCAGTGGGTCAACCATATATAACCATCACAAAGGTATTCTATAATAATTACCAGGATGTCACTCTAAGAAAATCATAACGCTCTTCAAAACCACGTATAAGAATGAGAGTTTCATATGAATATAATTTCAGAATGACTGTAAGGAAAAAGTCAACTTTTGAATGCATCATTTTAGAACTGTTTTTCCTCTTTATCTGACTATCCTCAACTCTGAAATACTACATTTATTACCAATTATTATTGGATTAGTGATATGGTAAATTTTAAAACTGTAAAGAGACAGTTGCGAGCCACCCAAATTCCCAAGGTATATCCTACTCGATACCCTGTCTCCTTAAACATACATAGTTTATTCAAGTCACAAATCCTAACACCTTTCAACAGGAAGAATCAAAAGTTATACAGTAGTTATAGTTCATGCATGTACAACAGTGACCTCATGTGGCTAATTCTTTATGCTTGAAACTATTGAGAAAGAACAATAAACTAATGTTATACATCCAGACTTATGTCGTAGTGGATGAAGAGAGCCACACATATCACAATAATTTCTCTTCCTAAGGCCTCTGATCAGAAAGCAAAGTGACCCCTCCCAAGCTTCAGTGTGAATTCATTGTGTATATGTGTACAAGGTTAGGATGTACAGGGATGAATAGTACAGATACAGTATGTTGAGGGCCATAGCTCAGTAATCACTTCTTTTGTTGTGCCAGGAAATGTTCATGAAGCCCCAAAAGACCACCACGGAGCCAAATCCAATGCAATCTCATTAGGGTCTCTTTAATCAAGCTCAAGCTTGAGCCACACCACCAACTCTGAAGCAGGAGAATGGAAAAGGGTCTCCAGCCCAGTTTCAGGCAAGCATTTATAGATGCAGGAAGGGGGTATCTAGCCTGGTACACATCTGATTGGGTGCCATTATGGTCTTTAACATAATTGGGTGATGTTGAGAGCCAAACCATAAACTTGACATCTGCCTTTTTCCTACTTGGTGACTGTTAGAAAGTGAAGTGTCAGGGGCAGGCTTGTAACCTGGAGATGCAGATTTGTTGAGGAATAACCTGGAAACTGGTGCTAGATGCAGGTCTTATTGGAGGGTAGCCTGGAAACTGGTGCAAAGTACCAGCCTGTTAGTTAACTCGAGCTCAACCTTAAGTCAGATTCTCTAAGATGGAGTCTAAACCCAAAAGATCTGTTACCAAAGCATTTGACACTGATTTTTATATTTTACACAATTGGCATAAATGTTAATTGAATCCTATTTTACATTCCTTATCTTGGCTATTTAGTTATATTAACTATTTCTAACTTGAGAAAAATGGTTGTAATTTTCTTTTTCAATCTTAGTTCCTTGACCACCATAAGCTATAGTATCAATGACATTTATTCAAGCATTTGTTTAAAAGTGTTTTTCTACTGTCTTAGGTAGGATTACTGTAGTTTCAAGTGTAATACATAACATTTAAATAAAATGACTTATAAGTTTCTTTTATAACCAAGAGCAGTTTCCTTAATCACCAATTTCAAAACACTACTATAACTAGAATATAGGTAAGTAACTGTTAGAGCCAAAGTTATGTTTTAAGTCTTAAATACTGTGCTTATGAGATCAATGAAACAAAATTCCTCTAACTTGTAAGCCCGTTGCTCAAGGACAGATATTCCCTGAGGTGCTGGAGGCTATTGTTTATGGGAGGTAATAGGCACATATCTTGTTTGACTCAACTGCACCAGATGTGCTTAATAATATGTAGGCAGGAGGTATGTAGGCAGGAAATACATAAGGGTATGTACTAGCCCCTTATTGGACCCAACAGCAGTGGACTTGTGGGTTTGCCTTTATATGCCTCTGTAAAACGTAACTCATAGCCATTTTCTGAGAACCTTGGAGTAGTCCTTGCCAGAGTTCATCATTCTGGCCAGTATTTAATTAAAGCTTGCTTTAAAATTGGTTTAAAAAGTGTGCAACTGGTCTTTCATTAGTCACATAGCTCAGATCTTAGCTAGACAATTCCTGGTTTGCAACATGTGTGCTACCCTGGTTTCCGTAGACGACAGGCTGTTATTTTCATCACATTACTTAGAGTTATACACCAAATCTCCCAGAATAGGACTAGAGACCATGATGCTGGGGGTTTCTGACAGGTGTTCCTAATTGCAGCATGCTTTAAAGTTTGATCTAGTTTATATCTTCCCTCAGACTTAAGTACTCAACAGTATGCGATACTATTTCTCATGGAGAAATGGCGAGGATTAAAAAAAACTGTACTTATATCTTAAGACCAGAAAACTGCAAGGTGAGAAATAGTCTGAAAATTCAATCACTAATCATTAATCAATTATTGATTAATCAATCAATCAATATCAGTCAATCTATGCCATTTTACAGTGCTTTGGCACGTGTAGCCTTTTTTGTTCCCTAGTATTCCTAATTAAATATATTGATTATTTTTTTATTTCATATCTTCTTTCAGTATGAGGAATAAGAGATATTAAATACTGTTTCCTAATGTCCTTCTTTTCTAACATTTTAATTCAACTTTTAAGTTGGTATGTGATTGTGTTTCTTTTTGTCAAAGAAATGATGTTTGCATACATGATTATAGGATACACTGGCCCTATCACATAATTCATCAGCTTCATAGAGTATCAGGAAGCCTCTGACGGCATAGCTGAGATGCCTACTTAGAGATTATACACTGCAGAAATGAGGCACCATCCTCATAGTGTAGGGTACACACTAAGTCAACCATCACTGTTTGTGTGATTCAGATTAGTGGAATACTGATGTGTGTCTGAGGCCCAGGGTTAAAGTGGGGTGGCCCTGCTTACCACTAGTTCCAGAGGTGCATGTGGAGAATGTATGCCTTTCCCTTACCCCTCCCCCCAACAATTCTTCAGGCATTGATGCCCTGGCTTCACCAAAGAAAATAGCACATGTCCACTAAACACTCAGCCATGATTATCACATTGCCATGCTGGTCTTCTTGCATAAACTTACAGTCAGAAAGCAAGAAACAGTCATCATTGTTCAAGGTGGAATTAATCTGTCATTGAAACTGAAGTTATATTTCTATTTGGCAGCGAAGAAAACTTCAGCATTCAAAAGATTCAAGAGCATTTCTCAGAGACCATTTCTATTTGAAACAGAAAATTTGCAAGTGCAACTGATATATTTTATAAAACAAAGAGAGGAACAATATGTTTTGGTAGATGTGTGGTAAGATATGTGGGAAGAGAGTGCCTCAGTGGGCCCATGATGTGGCACCCCTTCCTCCTGAGGGACCAGCCACACAAGGGTACAGTACTGGATAGAGTTTATTCAGGGCATGGGAGGGAAGTCAAGAGGATAGTAGAGACAGAGGAAGGGAGAGAGAGAGAGAGAGAGAGAGAGAGAGAGAGAGAGAGAGAGAGAGAAGAGGAGTAGAGAAGTAGAGGCTGGCCATGAGCATGTGGAGTGAACAAGGAGAAGAGGCGAGGGGACAAATTAGAAAGCAAGAAGGAAAGAGCAAGAGTGGAAGGGGCAAGTAGTCCCTTTTATAGTGAGTCAGGCATACCTGGCTGTTGCCAGCTAACTGTGGAGTGGAGCTTAGACAAAATGCTAACAGCAATAGCTGCAAACCTATAAGAACATAGTTTGGTGCAGCAATTAAGCCTCTCAATGATCTGAATTCATCCACGACATCAGCCATCCAAGCCAGAAGAGATATGGCCTGTAGAAAACACAGAATAGTTAGGGTGAAGAAGTGGAGCTCTTAAGACCAGCTACAGGTGTAAGGATACTACTTTATTCTTCCCTTTGCATATCTTGGCAGGAAAAAAGACCAACCAGAAGCCTGAAAGAATTGTTCCTTCATAGGTTGTATTTATAAAAGTAAGTAGGTGAGATCAGGCATGCACAGGATGATAAGCCACTGGAACATAAAAGTATAATTTTCTTTAATATCATAATACTTGGTAGATCAATCATGTAGTTCACTATCATAAATTTGATAAATTTGAAAGGAAATATGAAAAAAAAGGAAGAGGTGGATGTTTCGGGAAATTTTAGAAAAGAGAACCAGCACATTTCTGCACTAGTGCTGGCATTGGCCGGCCACAGGGCTCTAGCCGGGTGATCTCAACTTGGCTGTCTCTCTAAGCCTGACCTCCTGAGTCCCTTGGTGGATGTATGCCGCCAGGCCCACGCAATGACTGCCCACCCCATGGTCAGCCATCATAACACCCATTTACCTGGTAGAATCAAAACTCTTAAACCTTATAAATAACCAATCAGATTTATCTCAATAAATTCTCAATTTACAAGAAGCCAATATAATAATTTCAGAACCAATTGATAATGATAAAAGCTTTATCCCAATTGTTCTAATCTTATGATATCACAACTACTTGTGGCTGGTAAATGCCATGCTGGTTCATGTCTGGCGCCACTTTCCTCTCTCTCTCCCCTCAGATGCTCAGTCTCTGCAATTCGTAGCTCTGCCTCCCTTATCCGTGTCCAATCACAGGCTTCCTGCTGCCCTAATGTAATTGGACAGGGAAAATCCTGAAACAGGGGGAGGAAGAACAAGAGAGAGGGGGAAGGGAGAGATAGCAATGGGGAGGGAGAGCATGTAAGAAATGGGGAGATGAATACGACCCAAATACATTCTACAAAATTCTCAAAAAAAAAAAAAAATAATAGAAACATTATCTTACACTATATGTGCAAGTATATTCAGACAGCTCAAGGAAGCTGAATGTGATACTCTGATTTTCTCTTCAGGCCCTAGGTTGTCATCCTAACTCTGAGTAAACTGACCTGTTGACACACCCAGAGCATCAATCACAGCAGATCTGGAGGTATCCTTCAGATCTAGGGCTCCCATGCCTTTGGCTGAAGCCTCTGATCCCACTTATATGATTTCTGTAAACTCCCTACTTCATGGGTGTTTTCTGTTATATGTTCTGTCTGCCAAAACTCCTACACAGTGATGTCAAATGTAGAATGTTTCCTGGAGGGGCAAACTGCTAGGTATATACAATGACTTGATATTTGGCAGGAAGCAACTCACTACAGTCTTAAAGAAGCAAATTTCAAATGCGAAAGTATGGAGCCACTACTGACTAAATTCGTTCCTAAAGCTGTGCAATCAGACACTCATATCAAAACGAAGATTTTACTATATTAATTTTAGTTTGTTTCTATTCTGAAATCAAGCCACTGAGAGATGCTCTGATTCCTGTGGGGCAATTTTCTTTCTTCACAAGTAGAGTTTCTTATGAGATTTAGCTCATCTGCTTCTCCTGGTTCTAATTTAGTCTTGCCACCCCCAAATGCAGGCTCTATAAAAAGGTATTAAAACCATAGCAGCAAGAGAAACAAGCAAAACAAACTTTGTTTTCTTTTTTTCTAAATACCCTATAGGAAGTTGTAACAGGATTCATGCATAACAATAAATGTAAATTTCGATGCTGTTTTGGATTTTTCCAATTGCTGCCTCAGCCTGGAAAACAACAGATTTTTTTTTCCCCCCAGAAATTTGTTGTAACTCAAACATAAAATTTTGTTAATTGACATTGCCAGAGCACATGTAATGAGTTTTTCAATAAAGAAATAAATACCTTCTGCTCAGAGGGAGGGGAGAATTACATCAGTATGGGAGAATATTTTACCAAATGAGTTAAGGTAGGGAATTGGATGTTTTAAGTTTTTCATTTAGATTTTCATTATTTCCTTGATCCATACAATTTCCAAGCAAAAATATGGCGGCACTATAACAAAGAGTAATTACGGGAGGGGAAAAAATCCAAACCCCCTAGGGTCCCCATACTTAATTAGTACAAAACATTAGTGTAGGAAATTTACAGTTCACTGTCTTGTCTTTTCCTTGTTCATTTGTTCAGTACAGGGAACAGGGGAAACTAATAACTACCATGAAGTGTATTTATGGAACAAGCTCACATCTATTGCTTCCTCAGCCCACACAACCCACTCCAGCAGCTGTTTCGTGGGGGTTTCTTGAAAAATTGCTAAGTTTCTGAAGAACAGTGTCATGTGGTTTGGAAGTAATAAGGCAAAAAGTGTAAGAGTAGGGAAGAGAAATACAACACAACAACAACGACAACAGGAAGTAAGCAGCGGAGACCATCTACCACTGGGTGGTAGAACCGGCAGTGATAAGGTGAAAAGAGTTTGGGTGATGATTCTCTGCTACACACAAAGAACACAGAAGGTTACAGCGAAGGCGGTGCTCAGGAGAATTACCTGAAGACATGTTTCTGCTGAGTCCTAGCCAAGACCCTATGATCATGTTAGATAAACAAAAACAAAACCTGCAACTACATTTTTAAATCTTTTTATTACACCTATTTACTATTTGTTTGTGGCCAGTCCTGTGTTTTTGTGCCTGTGTGTATACATGTGTGGGTATGCACATATCATAGAACTCGTGGAGGTAGAAAAAAGTTGCTAATTTTTTTCAATATTTTCTTTTATTCTTCCTTCCTTCCTTCTTTTTATTCTTCCTTCCTTCCTTCCTTCCTTCCTTCCTTCCTTCCTTCTTTCCTTCTTTCCTTCCTAACTTCCTTTCTTCCATGACTGGGAGTTGAATATGGGGGTAAGTATTTTCCCCCTGACCTCCAGGCCACCTCTTCTTCTGACCAATCTTTTAAAGTAATTCTCCAAGTCTCTGTATCCTCACCCACTCCCTTGCACAGAGTAGTCATAGATTTCCTATCAGGGTGTTTTGAAGTAAATGTGCGTATACCTGACCTAAATATGACATAACCTTTATATGGCAGGGCCACTAGGGAACAGCCAGTACAACCTTTGCTGGGATAGAACTACCATCTCAATTATGCTGTTCCACTATCCATTTTTCAAAGAACTTAAGACGTATTATTTTTCTGATGAGAATTTATTAGGAAAATAAAAAGTCAAAACATTTAGCTCCATCTGTCCCACTTCAGTGTTTACATCTCAACTGGTTCTGAACAGGAGAGAAGACCAGAGTGTTATTTATTGACCTCTTTAAATGCCAGCAAATGGAAGGCCATATGCTAGGCCACCCATAGCCATATTGCCTTGAAAATGCAATATAAGATTTGGCAGGCAAGTACGTGTTACATGTAGATATTAAGTAACATTTTAATTTAGCATAATATGTATGTTGGAGTATCATTTGTGTGATACACAAAAATGAAAAACTGGAAAGAAAGCCATCTAGCACTCTAACATTGCACAATTTGGATCTGTAAATGAATGAAATTATAGATGGAATAGGCATCTGCTTGCTAAGTAAATAACTTTCTCTCTTTTTAAGTTAGACTCTCAGGTATAGGGTTTACCTAAAATGAGAAAAACAAAAGGATGTTTCACTGTTTCCGCTTCAAGATAGAACAGGTTTTTTTCCATGCCTACTGTTATTTAAGTGAAATGCAGACAATGGATGTGGGGGTTGAATAACAATGGCCCTCTTAGGCTCGTATATTTGAATGCTTAGTTACGAGGGTGTGGAACTCTGCTAGAATTAGGATTAAAATGGGTGGCTTTGTTGGAGGAAGTGTGTCACTGGAGGTGGTCTTTGATGTTTCAAAAAGCCCTTTGCAGGCACAGTCTCTTTCTTTTTGCCAGTGGTTCTTGTTGTAGCCCTCAGCTTCTGCTCCAGCATCGCTGGCTTGCCACCATACCCCCTGCCATGATGGTAATGGACTAAACCTTTGAAACTATAAGCAAGCCCACAATTAAATACTTCTTTTTTTTCCACAAGAATTGCTTTGGTCACGGTGTCTATTCACAGAAATATAACAGATACTAAGACAACAGATAAACCCAAAGAAAACAATCCAATGCAAATACTGTGGAAAGGCACCCAGCAGAGCTGCTTCAAGTTTTGTGCTTTTCTGAAGTGCAAAAAAGACACCTAAGAAAAATATCTATATGAAATCCCAGTTAGCCCCCTCCCCACCCCGCCCATATGTGGCAGATGTGCATTTTAGTCTTCATTTGGGTCCCTAGCAACTGGAGTGGGGGCTGTCCCTAAAGCTGTTGCTTGTCTGTGGAATCTGTTCCCCTGGCTCAGCTGCCTTGTCTGGCCTCAGTGGGATCGGATGTGCTTAGACCTGCAGAAACTTGATGTGCCAGGGTTGGGGGGGATACCTAGGGTGACCTTTACCCTTTCAGAGGAGAAGGGGAGGGAAAGGGACAGGGACTAAGGGGTGATGGGATGAGGGGCAGGGCCTTAACGAGGATGTGAAGTGAATAAATTAATGAAAAAAGAAAAAGAAAAAGAAATGTCTGTAATTTTGTGTCCTGAAGAAACCAAAAGTATTTATCTATGTCATTAAATAAATTTTATTGACATGACTCAAAATTAATAACACAACATTGAAATATAGCTTCCCTTTCTGGTGAAAAGTGCTAAATGATTTATAAGTAAAGTCTGCCTTCTTCGCTTAGAACTATGCTACATCTCAACAAATGGAGGTATGATTTCCTATCTACCAAGATTGGAAACAGATGTCTCTAATCAAACCACAGGACTGTTTTCGGAGAAGTTGTGTTTCTTAAGTAATAATCACGATTTTCAAATTCAAGTTAATGTTTGGGTGAATACTGCTTATGCTGAAATTAATATTTGAAGGATCCTTTCATGTTGCTTTCTTGTTAGCTGCAAAATCACCATTGGCAACCCTTTCCTCAGAACTCTGCACTCTTAACTTGTTGTCAACAGTTCCTATTCTGTAATATATGCTGCTAATCTCAACTGTTAATCAGCTGTCCTTGGCTTTTGTTTAGAAACTGCATTGAAATATGTTGTAGGTGACATTCAATGCAGATGCAAAGATGTATAATTAAGTAATGTAAGGAGAACTTTGGTGAAATATTTTTAATTTTTTATTTGAATTTGTGTGTGTGTGTGTGCGTTCATGTGTGTGTTTATGTGTGTGTGTGCAGGGACCAGTGTGCCAGGGTATTCATGTGGTAGACAGAGGAAAAGTTTTGGTTTTTATGATACTGGAATGTGTTTTTGCTTTAGTCCCAGGTGTGGGATGTGGCATAGCTTCAAATTGTCCACAACAGCTAACTATGATCTGTCTCGTGCTCTGGCAGGGGTGTGAAGATAATTCATGTTTGGAATTCTGAGGACTCTTGAGAGGGGATGAAAATGCCAGCTCTCCAAGAGGCTGCAATGGCTGCTGCTCCCCTGCTACTGCCCCTGCTGTTGCTGGTTCCTGCTGTTGCTCTTGCCATTTGCTAGATTGCTGTTGGTTGCTGCTTGTTGGTTGGAGATACCCTGAGGACTTGACTTGCCCTAAGGAACTTGATGCCCCTAATCAACAGGAAGTAATCTAAAAAGATTTATGCCCCTTCCCCCCCTAACCTTTCTTGCCTTCATAGTGTGTGTGTGTGGGGCGGGGTTGCAGGGGTTAAGGGGTTGAAGGTATTAGGGTGAAGGGTGGTAAATAAAAGAACCCAATAAAGTAGCCAAAAGCAGTACTAAAACTTGACAGTACTAAAACTGTCAAGCATGTACACAAACACCTTTACCCATGGAAGCATCTTGCCAGCCTGTGAATTTTTTAAGATTAAAAAAAAAATGTTTGTTGATGTGTGTGTCAGAAGAGGGTATCATATCCCAGTAGAGTAGGTGTTGGGAACCTAGCTAAAGTCCTCCTTGGGAGCAACAAATGCTCTGAATCATTGAACCGTATCTCCACCCCATTATGAATTATGTTTTAATGTATCCACAAAACAGTACCTGATAGATAAATTATAAAATATTTGAATAAAAATAAATCATTGCTTTCTTTACCATTTTATATTATGGTGCATACACACACACACACAGAGACACAAAAAACCAATTATCTTCCAATCTAACAGTGTTTCTCAAATTCCTATAAAGAATGAATTTAGGAGGCTTGGTGATGTTCTGCTGTAGGGTAACAAGAATGGTCCTAAGTACACTGTTTAAAACTTATTGGAAACAATCTACTAGATGAATTGTGTGATCACGCCTGGGTACTGACAGATGGCATAGCTATATGCACTATTTTTTGTGTCGCTTGTGTCCCTTCACTTATATACATCCTTTTATCCTTTAATCAACACAAACTCTTCCATCTTCATGTGTGTAAATTCCCTTTTCCTAATCTTACATTTATCTAATCAACCTATTCTTCACTTCAGTATCTATTGCTTCATGGGGAAAAGAATGCAGGTGCTCTTAGTAACATTTACTTCGCAAAATCCTAGGAGTCTTCCTCTGACTTCATTTTCTTTCCTGCTCTACAGAATGAAACATATGAGCTGCTTTGTAGTTCTAAAAACTATGAGCTGTCATTGGTTTTGGTTTTTGGACTCCTTGGTTTTACTACTTGTCTGTATATCAGCATGTACATTCTATGGCATCACCTATTCATACATAAGTGCATGTATGTATGTACACAGATGCAACTTAAATTCATTTCCTTTTTGGTATATTTGTACACTGTAAAACAAAGTAGAGACAAAGGTATTATTCCCCATACACTTTCCCATCTTACATCATTTAAAACAATCTCTTCATTATCTATGTACCTCTATCTCTATAATCTAATCACTTCTGAATCAAATCACCTTCTTGTCTACCTTTTATACATTCATCTACACTGAGGACATTTTAAAAGTAAAAACATTGTCTGCCTACCTTTCTCCTCTCTTCTTTGTTTATTTCTCTTTCTTTCTTCCTTCCTTCCTTCCATTCATTCATCCTTCCTTCCTTCCTTTCTTTTTTTCTTTGTTTTTAAGATAAGAGGAAAGGTTTTACTCTGTAGCTCATGCTAGCCTTGAACTCACCCTTTAGGTAAGGCTAGCCAGGTTCTCATATCAATCCTCTTTCTTCAGCCTCCCATGTGCTGTGGAAACAAGATCCACTCAATATACTTGGCACCTTCCTTTGTTTTAAAGATAAATATGGCTGTCCTGTAGTGGAAAAGATAGACTGTAGAAGGATACAAAATTGAAAGCAAGAAGGCCAAGTAAGTGGATTCCAACAAGGAGTGTTTAAGAAAAAACTCTAATGGATACAGAATTAAGCTTTTTTTTTTTTTTTTTTTTTTGAAAAATACAGGTTATAGCTTATGGAAATTAAATAAACAGTATTAAGGAAAATTAAAGGAACCCTGCTTTGTAGAATTTATGTTCTTTAGCATGATCACGTACATATATTTAAAACTGTAATTATTTGAGCTCTTTTGTACCAGATTCTACAGTGCAATAATTCAACCATTCTTGAATTGTAGTGTGCAAATATGCTTTTTATGCACCCCTTTAACATCTCATCCTTAACTTAACATCTCATTTCAGCTTTTTTCTTCTCTAAAGTTAGTTTTTCTTTCAGATGATCTTGGACCCTAAAATTTTCTGATATGTTGCTCTAGATGTATATCGATTCTTTACCTGAATCATTGTACTATGCTGCTGTTGGAATGTATTTGTTATTAGTGCTACTCTCTGAGATCCTCTAGTGGCTATAGCTACCAGTATTTTGAAATTTGATAACAGGGTACATGAAATGTTGCTTAATGTATTCTGGTTTGCCACCCCTATTCCTCCACACAGGAAATGTCCATTTTCTGAATGCTTTCCTTTTTAGGTCCATAGCTGGAGAAAAGACATGTCACTCTCTTGCTGAAAATACCTGTCTGGACTGGTCTTCTAATCAACTCCTGCTGATTGATCAAATCTCACTTCCTATTCTTCTGTGTTCAGGAAGTCTTTGTACCAAAACTCTTTGAGTTAGATATGCCTCTCAAAAACCAACATAACAAAGTGTGGAATGTACTTTTATGGTTATGTCTTCTCTATTAATTTGAGGACCTTGCAAGCAATTCTAATACCGTATAATGAGGAAAAGCAGTATTGAGATGAACAAGGTGGTTTAGAGATTCAGATAACTTGCTTTTATGTTCTACTCAGCAAACTTTTAGTTGTTTATTCATTCCATTACCAACAGAGGTATATATTACAGAAGCATTCAGTGATAATTAAAAATAGATAACATACATAAAATTAAGGGCTCAGTGAATAAGACACCTTCCAGACAAGTGTGGAGACCAAATCCCTGAAACTCATATAAATACTGGGCAGGCATATTAGACACCTGTTATCCTCCCACATGGAAGGTAGAAACAGAGACTCCAGGAGCAAGGTGGCTAGCAGGAAGAACCAGAGTGGACAAGGTCCTGGCTCAGTGGGAGGCTTTTCCTTAGTAAGTAAACTAAAGCATGATTGAGGAAGATATCTGAGGTTAACTTCAGATCTCCACAGTTACATGCAGGCATGTATGGGCCTCAGCTCACACCGGAATAGCCACACAAATGGAAATATACACACTAATTCAGTGTTAATAGTATTTTAGTATACAATTATAATTCAATGCAAACTTGAGAAATAGGAGAGTGGTACTTTTTAAAAATTCTTTATACAGCCATGCTGTTCTATGCCTTCATATACATTGTAAAGAATTTACAGAAAAAAATCTTATAAAGTAAATCTAGAACTGCATAATATAATATATTTTAAGATATATTTTATGAAGTCTATAAAATACTCCATTAGTGTAAAGCCCTAAGTGAGAACATTTGAAGATGATCGGATGACTTACTACATAATATTGTTTTGAGGAATACCATGGTTACCGTTTGTTTCATGTTACATAGAGTACTAAATATACATGATTGTCATAACTATGAGTTCGTTTACATTTTTCTCTTGCTTTTACTTTCAGTACCATAATTTCTTTGAATTATTTGTTGTTTGCATTGGCAAGGCTTTCTTTCTTGTTTAGCAAACATCTTTTGTTTCACTTTTCACTATCATTCTTGTTCTCCAGTCTATATAAGCCATATAGCAGTTGGGAAAACTACTTGAAACTCACACCTTGGAAAGCAGCCTCATGGTCACAGGTGTGCTGTAAAGACTCATTGAGTAGTTCTAAATTTGGTGGGTACTTGTTTTGTGAATTCAGGCCAACTAAACTAGTATTAAGCACTGGCAAAAATAATGATGCAATGACTTATAGTTATATGTTTTATCTGTGGGTATAAGACTAGTTTCAAATAAAACCCTGTTGACATTATAACCAGTCCCTCAACTCTCTAAAATCAAAGCCAGAAGAACAAGCATTTCAAAAAATTTTCAAAGAAGTATAATGAAAGAGTTATGCACACATTTCAATCGTTGTCTATATCAATGAGCTAACCATTGTTATATACAACAGAAATATCTTAATTATATTTATGGTACTCTCATATTGTATTTATACTTTCTCAAAAAGCTATTTGGCACACTTCAGTGGTCCTATGGATAATTATTGTACAAGTTAATTAAGGTTTTTTTGTATATTCTCTTCCTCCTTGATTGAAATAATCTTTCTTCTGTAAATGGTAAAACAACAACAACCAATAAAAGCTTGCTACTCTTTTATATTCTGTGGTGGTTCGATTTCATCATTGGGTCTTTTGTTGATTCTTGTTTGTGTTCTATTATTTTCTTCAATTTGAATTAAATATTGTTTTATGGTATTTTTCTCTTCTCAGACTATGATGGTTAGCTTTAACTGCCAATTTGACAGTCTAGAATTACTTGAGGAGAGAGCCTAAACAAGGGATTGCCTCCATCTGATTGCTATGTGGTCCTGCTCATGGGGACTGTCTTGATTGTTAGCGCACTGAGGATATTGACTTTCAATTTGAGCAGCACCATTTCATGGGATGGGCTCTGAACTTTGTATGAATAACAAAATGTCATTGAGCACATGCAGAAAACAAGCAGTTGAATATGGGTGTATCCATTTCTCTCTGCTCTTGTATCCTTGACTTCTCAACAACCATGGACTTTAACCCCGAATTGTAAACCAAGTAAATCCACTATGCTGTTTTGATAAGGAATATGTCACAGCATAGCATAGAAATCACCTAAGTAGAGAATCTTAATGACAGAATGTCTATATTCTGTTGGCCTGTGGGCATGTTGGCAAAAGATTGCCTTAACTGATTTGGGTAACTCTTGCCCACTATGGGTGGAACCATTCTCTAGGTACTGGGTTTTGAACTGATAGGATTAGAGAAATCAAGCTAAGCAAGTAAGTGACCATGTACATGCATTTCTCATTGCTCTTCACTAGGGATGTGATATGACCAGGTCTCTGAAACTCTGACAGCAGTGTCAGCCTATGACATGGAATTGTGACCTGAAACAAACCTTTTCTCTACTAAGTGATCTTTGAACAGGGTATTTTATCATAAGAAAAGAAATGAAACTAGGATACAGATCTAGTAGGCATTTCGTCTTGAATAACAAACCAGTTTGTGTGTGTATTGACACACATATATTTATACTTACACACACATATGTAACTTTTCCATGGTTTGTTTTTTCTACTTATTATTTCACATATTGATACTGGCATCATCAATTCCAGGACAGAAGTATTTCTGTTATACCACAAAATTTGACAGATAAATAAAAATACATAAATATATGAATAAAATTATGAACATGGTACCATTTCAAAATCTTTAGTAAAACTAAGTATTTTCCATTGCAACTGATGAAAATAACTTTTTCTTACTGTTTTAAGCACCTCAATAATTTTTTTTTAGCTCTAAGTTCTTAGACATGTCTACTTCTTTTTGGCCACTTTATTTAATAGTATTGGTTACTAGAGCTAGGCTTGTGTAGCTTAAGGATATGGAATCTAGATCCCATTTGATTTTTATCTCTGTCATTTGCTGTCTGTCTGTCCTTAACAAAATTATGGTTTCTATGACCCACAATTTCTTAATCTGAAAAAAAAAAAAAACAACTTGTATCATAAAGTTGCTATAATGAACAAATATGATAACATCTGGCAGATAACATCCCTTCAGGAAATGTAGACTATAATTGTTATTATTTTTTTTATAATTGTAACTCCTAATCTGTGCTAGAGTTGAAGTATACATGCAGTTTAGTTTTATAATTTGTCTCTATTAATAGCTTAAAATAAAGGAATGAGTCTAATATTTAACCCAGATTTGTTTTTTGCTACTAGTTAAATGAAAACAAAGAACATTTCAAAATTCTGTATCTCTCTGTCTCTCTGTCTCTGTCTCTCTTTGGATTTAATGACAATACTTTGCATCTTGGTAGATTTTGCAGGGTGACCCTTGTGGATTTAATGACAATACTTTGCATCTTGGTAGATTTTGCAGGGTGACCCTTGTGGATTTAATAACAATACTTTGCATCTTGGTAGATTTTGCAGGGTGACCCTTGTATTTCTAGTTCTTTCATCTTTTTAAGTTTATCCTTATTACCTCCAACTCATGAACCTTCTGTTTTGTGTAACTTTCTAGTTCAAAACATTGCTGTTTTTACTCTGTTGTTTCTCAGCCATTACTGAACTAGATTTCCAAATACAAAAAAACCATATGGTTAATTTTATATTTCATGGAAAACTATTACATTTGATGGAATACAGTGGTTTAGTAAATGCCTGATTATATCTATTATGTGTTTGAATGAAAATTGTTTATAAATCTTCTCATATCACCATAAAACGTTAGTAATAGTCTTAGTATTGTAAAACTAATACATATATTGCTCCTGCCCTGAGTTGTTCCCAAAGCTATTCATTTATATTTTAACTTATTTATTTATTCTTATTTTTTCTTAATCATTATTGTTGTTTGATTTTAGTTTTGGTTTAAGCTGAGGTCCCACTCTGTAGTGTTGGCTATCCTGAACATTGCAGTTATGTCTCTGCTTCTCAAGTGCTAGGATTAAGATGTACACTACCCAGCATAGCCCAAAGCCATTTAATAAGGCAACTCCCAAACACATTGAAGACCTTGTTCAGAATAATCCAGACACTGGCATATATTACCTAGAAACTTTTCTGGCTTTTCAATGGGTCAGTAAGAACCTCTGAGAATCACAGAGTGTGTTAAGAGCTACATAAATGTTTTAATAACTGATGTGGGTAGTTTGTGACTAGTTCATTCTAACTTATTTTTGTGCCCTTTCTCTGCTTCATTTTACCTCTATAAGAAACTCAGAATCTCACTGGATTTATCTAATCTTATGATGTGTCCTTTCACATAAACACAACTATCTTAGGGGAAGAATCATTTAAATGTTTTACTTGCTGTAAACTAGATAATTTTCTTTCACATATGATGTGGTTAACAAATTTTTGTATATAGAATGAATAAATTTGAGGTTACCACACTTTAAATATTGTAAACTTCACTGGCATTTATCTTTGACACCTATGTAGATATTTCACCTGGACATGGCGTTCCTTATAAAAGTATTGTCTTTCTTTCTCTTGCTAATAATCAGAAACATCTTAACTACAGGATCTTTGATATTTAAAGACAATTAAATATAAATATATATTCATGAAACTTTTTGACCACTGAAGTGAAAATGAATGTCATAGTAAGCTATAATTGGTATAGCATTTTTTCAAGTCAAAATAGCACAAAAGGTATTTAATATTTACAGTAAACAAAGCAGATTAAAGTCGATACTTTTATCTATCAAATTTAGAGGTAAAGAACTGTAGAAAGTATTTTTCTTTTTCTTTTAATTATTCTTTTAAATTATTCTCTAATACATTTACATCCCTTTAGCAGTTTCCCCTCTATTCATTCATGCTGGCCCCTCTCCCACACCTCCCCTCTACCCAGATCCACTCCTCCATTTTCTTTCAGAAAAGAACAAGTCTCCCAGGGATGTCAACCAAAGAGGGCAAAGCAAGTAACTCTAAGACTAGGCACATGCCCTCATATTAAGGCAACCACATAGAAAGAAAAGGGTCCCAAGATCAGGCAAGAGAGTCAGAGACAGCCACCACTTCCAGTGTCAGGAGTCCCACAAGAACACCAAGGTATTCAACCATAACATATATGCAGATGACCTAGCTCAGAGACACACACATGCTCTGTGACTGTCAACTTCAATCTTTGTGAGCCACAAGAAAATGTACCACAGAATCAACTAAGCAGGAAAGTATTTTTAAGAGTACAAGAAAGTACAAAGGATGTAATATGAAACTTGATGGAATAAATATGAATAAATAGACAAATGAATAATTTTAAAAGACAAGATCTGCTTATTAGTTACTACTACACAGGAAAGAGGTGAATAGTTCAAAGGCTGAATGATGCTGAGATTATCAGGATTTACAAGAAAAACAACAGAATTATTCCCAGTTATTTAGCATTATATCAGTATTTAGTATAATTAAGTTTGACACAAATACAGATCTTATACTTTCCTTTCTGAAAAGCTGCTATATTGTTTAAATACCATGTTGGAATAGACTGTAATGCTCTCTAAATTGGACAAGTGTTTCTACAACAGAGCGACTGAAAACAGGCTGCCAAACAAGTGCCAGCTCAGCATGATTTCTGAATACTTGGTAAATGAAGCTTCAACATTCTGGTGTCAAAAATGAAGGCATATTCTTAACGAAAATTATCTCAGAATTATGCCTCTCTTACAATACAAAATTCACAGGAAATACTTTGGCATGTGTAAAAGAAGGGAAAATATTTTATTAGTTATTCCTTGAAAAGTTAGGTATCAAATGTACTCAGTTCATATAACCTCTATACTCAGTATGGCACTAAATAAATAAATAGTAAATAAAAGAATGCAGTGAGTGGGTGTGTGGGTGTACTTTGAGTTAAATTGCCCCTCTTAGCCTCATGTGTTTGAACACTTGTCTCCAGTTGTTAAAAATGTTAGGGAAGAATTAGGAGCTGTGACCTTATTGGAAAAGCTACATCACTTCAGGCAAGATTTGGGGTATTAAAGCCTTTCTCACTAGCTACATCTCAAGATGTGAGCTCTTGGCCTTTGAACCCACACCAGGCCGTCCTACCTGCTACAGTACTACCTGTCATGATGTTACTGTACTCCAGCCTTCTGAAACTGTAAGCCCTAAATACTTTCTTTCGTAAGTTTCTGTGGTCATGGTTTTTACTACAACAATACAAAAGTGACTAAGAGGCTAGAGCCTAGGGTCACATGGAACCCCTGGTTTTTATTTTTAGAAACTCTTTTTTGATACAATCTCAACCCTAGAGTCCTGTCTGGGCCTAGAATTTGATTTGTGGACCAGACAGGTCTCACAGAGCTCTGCTGCTTGAACCTCCAAAGTGCTGAGATTAAAGGCATGTGTTACCATATCTGGCTTAGAATTTCTATTCTTAATGGAGTTAAAAAATAAGAAGCATAGCATCAATGAATTGCCTCATGGGAAATACAACATTAACTTTCTTCTTTGTGGGAAAAGTTCATTCTTGAACTTATATGAATCTTATCAGATGAAAAATGTTAATAGCTAAATTTCCTTCTCATGGTAACTTTAGTTGTAAAAGCCAAAATTTATCATTCATTAAATCTGATAGTGAATCACCAGTAACCATCCCTTGCATCAGGGATTCACTATCAAAAGATATGTCTGATACACATGCTTCCACAGGCAGGAATGAATGGTCAGTACTTTATAGTAAATAGCAGCTAGCATGATAGAGGTAGTTTATGGCAGATAAAAATCAAACTGCTTCCAGTTGGTTGTCCCAACATGAAATATGCACATAGCAAGGAGGAAGCTAGCTATGAAAAACATGATAGAAAATAAATTATAAACATGAACCACAGAAAATGATGAGCAATGCTAGAGTACTATGTATTCCATGAAAGTATACACATACAAATCTTTCATTCAGAGAGAAACCAGAAAACTAAGACAAACTTCACCATCTCTGGAGTAGGTCTTCTCTTGTGTCTTCCCTCTGCACCTGTGTGCACAGTGTTTGAGATGTGTTATAAATGGTATGTAATGTCCTAAAATAGGACTAGTAATTCACTGTTGATACCTCACTTTTGAAAAAATAGAGAGAGCCAGTTATGTGTAGTACTCCACGATGAGTGAATATTAGTGCAAACCAGTTAATTCAATAAACAATTACACATTTTAAGCGGCATGCTAGGAAATAAAAACAAAATTATGAAAGAATTCTTATGGCGTATGGCATTTCAAATTCTTTTTGAGATATGTATAATATTTAACAATCATGAAACATATTCTGCATTGATTAATAGCCACATGCTTAAGGTATAAGGTCATGAACTTATTTAGAGAAGTCAGTAATACACAAGGGAAATAATTTTAAAACTTCTACATGAAAACTTTATTTTTAATAAGTGATATTTCCTAGTAATCTGTATGTTATTTCTTTTCATGTACCTGAGGATTTATCTTATAAGCTAAACTTCATCTAAGAAAGGATATACATTTCTGAAAAACCATATATTACACTTATTTATTTCACTTATTTGGTTTTTGTTTGTTTGTTTGTTTATTGTGAATTTGGAGGTGAGAGATAAATTGACAATTCCTTCCTTCCTCCATGTATGTCCTAATGGTGAACTTCCGTCATTAATTCTGGTGAGAAATTACCCACTGGGCCATCCCATGACCATCAAAGTTTATAAATCTTCAAATTTACTATGTTTGGCATTTTCTAATTTGCCACTCGGAGCTACTATTTCTGTGACTAGCAAGAGTCTTACTAGAGGTAGTCGCCTGTTATGTTGATGAGTCCCAGACTTGATTCAGAGCTTGGTGAAACGAGTGTGTGGAAAGAAAGAGTGATGTAGCTAAGGCTTCTCACTACTCACCTTCAGGCACACTCTTTTTTTCTTTTAAAATTTATTCTTGTTACTTAATCAATAACTCCCATGCTATGAAAGAAAATGTAACACTTCAAAAGCAGAGTAAGAGTACAGTATTATGTATTAACAGAGCACATTAGCCCTAAAGCATCGTTTACATTGTATTTACCTGCGTTTTGAGATAACATCTCACTCTGAAGCTGCAATTGCAGACATGAGATATAACATTACCTGATCCTATATTGACTGAATTACTTATTGTGTAGAAATTGTTCTTTAATATGGCTCCTTTTATTATATTACCTTATGTGAAAGATTATATATATTAAAATACCATAAAATTCAAGAAGTAATATTATTATGTGAAATGTGTCCATATATCTCAAGCCATAAAAACCATGTTAGTATATTTTTGATAAATTAGTAAGATATAATCAAAAAAGATTCTTATGTTCATTATTGCTTTTAGAAAGTTTTTATAAATGATTAGAATGACTATTAAAGATTGGCATGGAGGTCTTGAGCAGCCTGCTGTCCCAGGAGGACCACCATTCTCCTGCCACCTCTCCTCCCACCTTCATCAGACCTGAGGCTCCTGAAACATACAGACCTGCAGGTCCAGAATCATATAGCCCAAGGACACCCATCACCAGCCTCCCACACCATGATCATCAAGGCTCACCCCGTCCTACAACAACAACAACAACAAAAACATCCAGGACTTTACAGAGGAAACAAATTAATCCATTAAAGGCATACAGAAAAAAATTAAACAGGTGAAGGAAATAAATAAAACTGCAAGACCTAAAAGTAGAAATAGAAGCAATTAAGAAAACACTAACTGAGGAGATCCTGGAAAAGGAAACCCTAGGGAAGAGAACAAGAACAACAGGTACAATAATCAGGATACAGGAGATGGAAAAGAATATCAGACATAGAAGATACAATAGAAGAATCGACAGATCAGTCAAATAAAATGTTAAATTTAAAAAAATCCTGACACAAAACACCCAAGAAATTTGGGATACCATGTAAAGACCTAACATAAGAACAATAGGAATAAAAGAAGGTGAAGAGCTCCAGCTCCAAGGCAAAGAAAATATTCTCAACAAAATCATAGAAGAAAACTGTCCTAACTTAAAGAAAGAGATGTCTTAAAACATACAAGAATCTTACAGAACACCAATTAGACTGGACCAGAAAAGAAAATCCTCCAAGCACATAATAATCAAAATGCAACAATCTACAGAACAAAGAAAGAATATTAAAAGCAGCAAAAAAAAAAAAAAAAAAAAGCCAGGTAACATACAAAGGAAGACATATCAGAATTACACTTGATTTCTCAACAGAGACACTAAAAGCTAGAAGTGCTTGGAGACGTATTTTGCAACCTCTAAAAAACAAAAAACAAACAAACAAACAAAAAACCCACAGGTGACAACATAGACTACTATACCCAGCAAAACTCTCAGTCACCATAGATGGAGAAAACTAGATATTTCAAGACAAATCTAAATTCAAACACTATCAATCCACAAATCTGGCCCTACAGAAAATACTATAAGGAAAACTCTAACCCAAAGATAACTACATCCAAGAAAACCCAGGAAATAAGTAATTCCATACTAGCAAAAGCAAGGAAAGCTTTCACGCATGTGCACGCACACACACACACACACACACACACACACACCACCAACATAATGAGAAATAACAATCACTGGTCATTAATATCTCTCAAAAACAATAGATGCAATTCCCTAGCAAAAAAGACCCAGGCTAACAGAGTAGCTGCAAAAACAGGATCCACCATTCTGCTGCATACACAAAACACACCTCAGCAAAAGATAGACAGTACCTCAGAATAAAGGGCTGGAAAAAAGTTTTCCAAGTAAATGGGACCAGGAAGCAATCTGGAATAGCCATTCTGATATCTAATGAAATAGACTTTTAGCCAAATTTAACCAAAAGAGACAGGGAAGGACACTTTATATTAATTAAAGGAAAAAAATCTACCAAGATGATATTTTAATTCTGAACATCTATACCCCAAACACAAGGGCACTACATTTGTAAAAGAAGCATTTGCTAAAGCTTAAAACACATATCGAATCACATGCATTAATAGCAGGAGACTTCAACACTTCAAGCTCACCAATTGACAGGTCATCCAGACAAAAACTAAACAGAAATTATGAAGCTAACAGACATTATGTGCCAAAGTTTAGTCTCAGCATGAGAAGGGTCCCAAAGTAAAGCAGGAATGGGAGCAGAGCTAATTCAATATTGACTTGAAGTCAACAGTGGATGCAAGCTGTCAGTTCAGTACACTCTCTAGTCCCTCAGGATTCCCATCATTCTTCTTGTCCTTCCTTCCTTCCTTCTTTCTTCTCATTCTTTAGCCTTCGCTCCTCTCATGTTTTAGCCTTCTCTCATCTCATTCTTTAGCCTTCTCTGTCTCCCTCATTCTTTTTTCTTCTCCCAACCAGAGAGCCTGAACCCAGTTTTTTACTGACTTAAGTTACATTATCAAAGATTTGATCATTATTAATAATAGTTTTAGAAAATTTTTAATTTACATAAATTCTGTGAATCCTGGAACATTAATCCCCAACACTGCTTCCTTAGACAGAAATGAAACACAAATCAAAAGCACATTTCCTTATAGTTTTTACATACCTGTTCTTCACAGGTAGCTGGGCACATGTCGGTATCATGGAGATCAATGGCGATGTTCCAGGGGCAGAAACTGTGTCACACCTCCCCTTATGCAGCCATGCCAGACCAGGCAATTAGGAATCAAATGGACCTAACAGACAACATTAGAATATTTCATCCAAGCACAGAAAAATATATACCTTCTTCTTAGAACCTTATACGTCCTTCTCAAAATTGACCAGATAGTTAGTCACAAAGCAAACCTCAACAGATACAAGAAAATTGAAATGATGCCTTGTATCTTACCAGACCACCATGGACTAAGGCTGGACTTCAACAATAAAGACACCCGAAAGTCAATACACTCACGAAAATTGAATAACTCTGTGCTCAATGTTCTCTGTGTCAGGGAAGAAATAAAGAACGATATTAAAGACTTTCTAGAATTCAATGAAAATGAAAGCACAACATACCTTAATTTATGAGATACAATGAAAGGAGGGCTAAGAGGAAAGTTCACAGCACTGAATGCCTCTATAAAGAAATTAAAAAATTCTCACTTCAACAATTTAAAAGCACACCTGAAAGCTCTAGAAAAAATGAAGCAAGCACACAGAAGAGGAGTAGAAGTCAGGAAATAATCAAAGTCAGGGCTGAAATCAATCAGTTAGGAATACAGAAAACAAAACAGAGAATCAACAAAACCAAGAGCTGGTTCTTTGAGATAATCAACAAGATAGAAAAGTCCTTAGAAACAGGTAGACAGTATCTACATAAACAAAATCAGTAGTGAAACAACTGACACTGAGGAAATTCAAAGAATCATTAGGTCTTATTTCAAAAGCCTATACTACACAAAAATGGAAAATCTTAAAGATTTTCAAGACTGATACAACTAACCAAAAGCCAAATCAAGATAAGCCCTAGAACTAATAACAAAATAGAAGCAGTCATTAAAAGTCTCACAACTAAAAAAAGCCCAGGACCAGATGGTTTTAGTGTAGAATTCCACCAGACATTCAAAGAAGCACTAATAGAAATACTCCTAAAACCAATTCACAAAATAGAAACAGAAGGAACACTGCCAAATTCATTCTATGAGGGCCCAGTCACCCTGATACCTTGAACCACACAAAGTCTCAATAGACTAATTTTACTTATGAACTTTGATTCAAAAATACTTGTTAAAATACACACAATCCAAATCCAGGAATACATCAAAGATGTCATCCATCAAGATCTAGTAGGCTTCATCCCAGGGATGCAGGGATGGATCAATATATGGAAATCCATCATCGTAATCTACCATATAAACAAACATTAAACTAAATGAGAGAAACTTGAGGCATTTTCACTAAAATCAGGAACAACACAAGGCTGTCCACTGTGTCCCTATCTATTCAATATAGTGCTTGAAGTTCTAGCTAGAGCAATAAGACACTTAAAGGAGATCAAGGGGATACAAATTGGAAAAGAAAAAGTCAATATATCGCTATTTGTAGATTTTATGATAGTATATATAAAAGACCCCGAAAATTCTACCAGAGAATGTTTATCTCCTACAGCTGATAAACATCTTCGGCAAAGTGGATGGATAACAAAATAAACTCAAAGAAATCAGTAGACCTCCTTTACACAAATAATATATGCGCCAAGAAAAAAACTAGGGAAACTACACCCTTTACAATAGGCACAAATAATACAAAATATCTTGTAACTCTAAGCAAGCATGTGAAATATCTGTATGACAGGAACATAAAGAGCTTGAAGAAAGAAATTGAAGAAGGTATCAAAAGATGGAAAGATCTCCCATGCCTATGGACGTATAGGATTAACATAGGAAAAATGGTCATTTCATCAAAAGCAATCCTCAGATTTAATGCAATATCTACCAAAATTCCGTCATAATTTTTTACAGACTTCGGAAGAGCAGTTTTCAACTTTATATGGTAAAACGAAAGAACCCTGGATAGCCCAAAAAATCCTGAACAATAAAAGAACTTCAGGAGGTGTCACCATCCCTGACCTCAAGCTTCACTGCAGAGCAATAGTGATAACAACTGTATGGTATTGGTACAGAAACAACACATTGCTCAACAGAATCCAAAAACGCAGAAATATACCCACCACAGACCTATGGACACTTGAGTTTTAATAAAGAAGTCAAAATCCTACAACAGACAGATAAAAACATAATGGTGCTGGCCTAACTGGTTGTCCACAGGTAGAAGAATGAAAATAGATCCATACTTATCATTGTGCACAAAACTCAAGTACAAGTAGATCAAGGACCTCAACATAAAACTGGATACACTCAATCTCATAGAAATGAATGTGGGAAACACGTCTCTTGAACACATTAATACAGGAAACAATTTCCTGAACAAAACACCAATGGCTCAGGCTCTAAGATCAACAGCTAATAAAAGGGTCCTCTTGAAACTGCAAAGGTTCTGTAAGGCAAAGAGCACTGTCAATAGGACAAATTGGCAGCCTACAGATTGGGAAAGGATCTTCACCAACCCTACATATGACAGAGGGCTAATTGTGGGATGTAAAACCAAGCCAGAACGTTTGGTAAAGTAGAACAGTCAAGATCTGAAGACTCCATGGCCACACACCTGAGGCTTAGGTGATTCCCAGATCCCTGCCAGACTCCTGATTTGGAACATGTGTCAAGTTTCTCACATAAAAGAGACATGACTTGTGGTGACATAGGCCCAAAGTAGAGTTCTCCATGCTAATGTGGTACCTAGAGGCCCAGAGAGCTTAGCCAATAAGCTTTTCTTACAAGACATTCCTCCCTGAAAATGGTATTTAATCTCAGGCCCGCCATGAGAAGTGGACTATGGTTTTACACATCCACTCTACCATAAAAATAAACTGTTTAGAGCCATGGACTGTCTCTTTTCACCAAGATCTGCTGTGGGGAGCCATGAAGAAGGCTACACAGCTACAGCCTAATCTCCTGCAGAAGGCTTCTCTGCACTCCCAGCCACAACCGCCACCAAACCTGCCTCCAGCAAGCTAAGGACAATCATCTCTGCTGGGACAAGCTGGAGCTCCCATCTTTCTTCCCAGAAACTGGAAACAACCTAGATGTCCCTTGAGTGAAGACTGGATAAGGAAAATATGGTACATTTCCACAATGGGATACTATTCATCTAATAAAAACCTAGACATCATGAGTTTTGCAGGCAAATGGATGGAACTTGAGAATATCATCCTCAGTGAGGTAACCCAGTCCCAAAAGAACATGAATGGTATGTACTTGCTTATTAGTAGATATGAGCCATAAAATACAGGGACCATGCAATATCCATGGACCCAAAGAAGCTAAACAAAGAGGAAGTCCCAAGCGAGGAAGCTTGAATCTCACTTAGAAGGGGGATTAGAACAGTCATAATAGGGAGATGGACAGAGGGAACTGAGAGGGAGGGGTTGTGGGGAGGGGAATGAGAGGTGTGGGGAAGGACAGGAGTGATAGTGAGATGGCCATGAACATGAATGGAAATCTGCAACTGACAGGGGGGGAGAAGGTGGGGAGGGTATCTCTAGGACTAGACAGTGATTTGGGATAGGGAAGGCACCCACGAATAAATGGGATGACGGTAGCCGTGACTCACAAGATTGGGGATATGGAACCTGAAGAGGCCACCTGTAGCCAGGCAGGAGTCTCAGTGCAGTGATAGAGATTCAAAGCCACCCTCAAAACTTTTGACACAAAATTTATCCTGTCTACAAGAAATGAAGGCATGGGGGATGGAGCAGAGACTGAGGGAATGGCCAAGCAACAATCAGCCCACTTTGAGACCCATTCCATGGGCAATCACCAATCCCTGACACTATTAATGATGCTCTGTTATGCTTGTAGACAGGAGCATGTTGTCCTCTGAAAGGCTCTACCCAGCAGCTGACTCAGAAAGATACAGACATCCATAGCCAAACAGTGGATGGACTTGCGGACAATTATGGAAGTGTAAGAGGAAGGATTTCAGGCCCAGAAGGGGATAGGAACTACACAGGAAAACTTATAAAATCAACTGACCTGGACCCTTGGGGCTCTCAGAGTCTGAACCATCAATAAAGAACATACATTGGCTGAACCTAGGCCTCCCTGCACAAATGTAGCAGATGTGCAGCTTGGTCCTCATGTGGGTCTTGAACAATTGTAACAGGGGATGTTTCCAAAGCCCCTGTACTTGGGATATGCTTTTCAACCTGGGCTGCCTTGTCTGGCCTCAGTGGGGAAGAAAGCACATAGCCTTGCAGAAACTTCAAGTGCTAGGGTATAAAGAATACCTAGGAGGCCCCCACCCACTCAAAGGAGAACAAGGGAACAGTGATCAGGATGGAAAGTGAGTAAGTAAAAAATTAAATTTAAAAAAGAAAGAAAAAAAAGATTGGCATGAAGAAGCAATATTTTTAATAGGCTAAATGGTAAGCTAGTTGTTAATTAATTAACAAATTATTCATTTTCGGGTTTTAAACTTTATGTGTCAATGACAACTAATTTATACAATGCTTTGTAGACTTTGGTTGACAGCAACTGGCTAGCCTATTGTTTGAGGAAAGGAGAAACACAGAACACAATAAACTGCTGTATTTGTTACAGAAGCACTTTTGAGAGTTTCCATTGGTAAATATCCAACTGTGAAGATTAAGTAGTTTCAAACTTTGAGTAACAATACTTATTATTAGTACATGACACTAAAATTTAATGTTAAAAATGTTTATTGTCAATATAAATATATTCTTTATATTTTGTCTTAATACATTATTTCATAAATAAGACTTAGGCAAGCTGGATAGTGCAAATATTGTCTCAAGAGGCGAGTAAACAGATGTGCTTAAATGAATGCACCCAGTTGCCCCTGCCAGAACCTTTGTGGGGAAGTTGCTTTGATAGTTTCCTATTCTTTCAATATTATGGAATTTGTTGCAGGCTTAAAAAAAACTTACTATTAATTTACATCTAAACTTCCAATAATATGAAAAATTTCCCCTTGGTGGCAACATCGTGTGGCTTTGCATAGTGAGTGTGGAGGTAGCAAAAAATTAAAAGGTGATTAAAATAAATAAATAAAAATAGTAAAACCTTTCTGAACTTAGAGCAGTGAAAACTTAATTTGTAATAAAAGCATGAGGAGTCCCAGCATTTCTGGCCGTGTATATGTTATCATGAGGTTTTACTACAGCCTTGGTTCTCAGCACACAGCACATATTCTGTGTACTGCGATACCTAGTACCCAGGACCATTACTGAAACACCTGTGCTCAAGCAAGGTTGTTTGATGGTATGGATTACAGTGGCTTTTACTGTGTGTAAAAGTTGTTTTGTGGAAATACAATAGTTTACTTATAGAAAATAAAGAGTATTTTAATTTTTTCCTAATCTCATTCTTCAGCATGTATCAAAATAGATGTCTCTAGATTTGACATTATGAGTATGTTTGATTTTTAATAACTGCTGTTTGAGCACTGATTTAAGCTTCATAAAAAATCATTCAATAAAATCTGGCTTAGGCTAAGGATAGAATTTCCAATAATTTTTGAAATGATACTAAGCATTCTTTTGTCATTTTAATTTTATGCATTTAAGCAAGAGAAAATTCTCAGTATTGACAATTATATCAAAATAATGTTTAATATGTTACATGTCCTATAGCAAGCATAAAAAATTCAACCAAATTTAAGTTGTTTTATGTAGAAACAGGTACATCTGTCTCATTATGCAATTTATCTTTATTAAATGGTAAAATCATAAATATAGTGAAGGATCACCATAAATTTATTTATGATTTATTACAGGGACATGTTTGAGATATAAATATATTACAGGGATAGGGATATGTTTGATATATTTTACGTACATACACAGGATTCTGTACATTTTTCTCAGGGAGAAAGAAGTTAGTGGACACTAGATAACTAGCAGCTTCTTATTTTGCCCCCTACTTCCAGAAATGCCTTTTTTTCCCTCTCCAAACTAAAATTTGAAAACCTAGACTACTGTGTGGGATTGTGTGGAGTCTATTTATTTTTCTTTATTTTGACTTTTGAGAAATCTGGACACTGATTTCAACTGTATTTATCCTATGTATCTGATCTGAGTTTCACATTGCCTCTCTTTCTCACACACCTGTTTATAATTATACGAGTTTAGACTTGGGAATTCCTTGACGAAATTTAGGGATTTAAACTCTTTTCTTACTGTTTGTCACATGAAAAGTTAATTTTCTCGCCCTCTGAAGCTATGCCAGGCTACAATTCTCTTTACTTTTTCCTCAGTTTGGAAATGATTATTTTTATTAGTCTTTATAGTCCTTTAACATTGAAAGCTGAATCACATGCTTTCTCTAACCTGTTGAGATAAGAATAATAACTACGTGGTATGTTCTATATGATAATATGTATTTAATATAAGAAAATTTAAGATATTAGGTGAGACATTTCACAAATAACTTACAGGGTAGTCCATTCTGAAGGCAGTAACTACAATAATGAGTTTAAAATTAAACTTATTTCCCAAACGGTAAAGGCAAAAAGCACACTAACTTTACTTTCAAGTCTAAGAACTGGGTTATAATGGAGTGGCGATAGGGCTTTTTAGTCAAAAAATAAACCTAAATTCCAGTTTTGCTATTTGATAGTCCTAGAATTATGCCACTACTTGGCTTCTCTGTGGGTCTAGTTTTGCTTCTAACAACTGGGGACAAGAATACTTCAAGACCAGCCATGTGCCATCAGATGTTTAAATGAAGACGCTAGAGGTTACTTACTTCATGTTGATGTCTGCTGTTGCCATATCCAATATAATGCTAAGCTAGCGACATTTCTCCATGTCTTTATATTATCACCCATGAAATGAGTAATAAGAGTGTCTTCATGTTATTGTGAGGATTAAGTGAGATGTGTCACAGGCTCGCTATATCACTTTTGTACTTACTGTTTTATTTAGAGGGTTCTTGAAAACTAAGAACGACAGAGTTGTAAAATCATAAGCACCAGGAAACCAAAGTGTTAAATACATAAAGAATATTGTTATAACTGCTCAGAATCTTGGTTCTGGTCAGGGAGCATTGGCATTATTTGTATATTTTAATATAATGTAATAATACTTCATATTAAATATGATGGGAAATGATTTAGCTACTTGTTCCTTTCCGTGTTTAAGATTAACCTAACCCCCAAGAGATAGAAGATATTTTTGAAGGAACCAACTTCCTGATTTTGGCCCGATTTATCAAAACTTATTATGAATTCACAAAAATTGGCATTAGACCATGAACTTCTTCAGAAGTAATTATAAAACAAGAACATTCAGCTGCTTCAAAAGCAAATTCAGCTTTCCTCCTGAAGGGGAAGGAGGGCTCAATACAAAGTAAAGTGTTCTTCTTTTCACTGTAAATTGGTTTAGATACACTATAAATTGTTTTGTAACAGTTGATCTGAACTATACACAAAATACTCCTATAATAGGAATATGTTCCTTAAAATTATCATTTTAGTCATCACCAAAAAAATTAAATAAATAAAAAGGAGTCTACAGAAATAGATCTGTCTAGTGACGTATCAGGTTTAAATATACAACTCAGATTACAGAGCTGTTATTACGGTCTCAAAGTCTGGGACTGGAACTGAAAGATGCTCTTCAGCTGCAAATATGTAGCAATTATCACAAAATGAACTTCATCCCACATTTTTGTTAATCACCATGGTAACCTGAATTCAATGAATTCTTTCTGGGAAATATTCCAGAGTCTATCAGACATTTTTAGCATAGTTCAGAAGTTTAGGATATTTTTGCTTGCTTGGTTGCTAATATTGTTGCTTTGAGCATTATAAATGAATATTCTATAATATCGAAACAGTTTGAAGACTGCAACCAAGTATTGTGCAATTATAAAGTTCTTAGATTCAATCAGAGAAAAGGGTATACTCATCACATACACAGGTCATATATTTTATACATATTTTTGTGAATACGTGGGCTTACAAGTTTTATTTTAATTCATGTATAACTTTTAGAATTTCATTTATACCCTTTCAAATTTAAATATTACTTATGTTGGGCATAATAACGAGTCCAATCAATAAGTGTTATTGAATGAATTTTGAGGCTGAGGCCTCAGTTCAATGGCAGAACCCTTGCCTGCCAGGCAAAAGGCCCCAGGGACCTTCCCTCATAGTAAAATTTAAAAATACGTTAAACTATCGAAATCATATCCATTTTTCAACTATATATTAACATGTTATGATAGACATCAAAAGACTGATGAGTTTGGGAACAAATTAAATATAATTGTCAATCTTATGCAAGCGCTTTGGAGATAAAGTGTAAGAATCTATGAACATGACATCTATGAACTAGTGTAAGAATCTATGAACTTACTCACCAATGTTTAGTTTTGGACCCAAAGGACTGAGATACATATTTTACATATGAATGCAGACCTGGTCTCCAGGTCTGACAGCATCCTTCACTCGCTGCTGGTATACAGTGCCTGCAACCCTGAACTTTCCAGCCCAGAGCCTGGGTTGCCCTTCCCAGAGGCTCTTCCTCATATAATCCAGACATTTTGCAACCCCCTCCCCCACACCTTTCTATGAGAGACAGGGTTTCTCTGTGTAGCCCTGGCTGTCCTAGAACTCACTCTGTAGATCAGGCTGGGCTCGAACTCAGAAATCCGCCTGCCTCTGTCTCCCAAGTGCTGGGATTAAAGGCGTGAGCCACCACTGCAGGGTCGCCCTTTCTTTCTTGCTTTTCCTCTTCCTCTTCCTCTTTCTCCATCACTTCCTCTCTTTCACCACAGTGACTTCCTTGGCCTCTGTCCTTGAGGCCAGTGAACTCACCAAAGAGCAGTTTCTCAATAAACTTGCATTTAATATAATCTAATCTGGTTTGAATTGTCTCATTTTACTGGTGGAGAAAAAAAACCTATCCATCAAGTCTCTCATCACGTTGTGCCAGGAAACATTGAACCCCAAAAAGACCACCAGGAGCCGAATCTAATGTAATGACATTAGCACATCTGATTGGGGGAGACATTATGGCCTTTAACATAATTGCCTAGTGCTAGGAGCCAAACCATAAACTTAACTTCTGCTTTTTTCCTAACTGGTGGTTAATTAGTTAATTCCTCATTAGGAAGTGAAGTGTCAGGGGCAGGTTTATAACCTGGAGGTGTAGATTTGTTGGGCAAACCTGGAAACTGGTCTTGTTGGGGGATAGCCTGAAAAATGGCACTAGGTACCAGCCTGTTAGTTAACTTGAGTTCAGCCTTAGGTCAGGTTCTCTAAGAGTCTGAACCCAAAAGATTTGGTCTCTCAATAATGCCACCAGTCTCTCACCATATTGGGCAGGTCACTGGAAAATTACTCAAAGCAAATATGTTGTTTTGTTATTTGAAAAAACACAAACAAGAGCAATATTGTAATAAAGGTGTGTTTCCATTGCATTTATGTTTATTTTCTATATCAATGAGAATATAAAATATGATTAAAGAAAATAATTGTGTAGGAGCCAAATTATTTTGGATATTTAAGCAAGGCTAACCTAGGTCTAGTCCTGGAAGGTTCTAGTCCCAATATAGGGCCTAATCTAGGCCTATGATGTTTTCAGACTTATTGCTAATTGCTCATACTTTCCTAGTTCTTTCTGATTTCTGGTTCTACTTGGCTGTTAGGGCTCAAACTCCTCTCTAAGCTGACTGACTCAATCAGGCTTCTTTCTTGGTCTCTGACTGAACTGCTTTGCTTGGCCTCTCTTCTGACAATCTTTTCTAATCTTCTGGCTCCTTCTCATTCTCTGGCTCATTTTATCTTTGCCTGTGTATAGTTTGTTCTCTCTCTGCAACCTTTTTCTATTACTGTCTTGGTAAAACTGCATCCTCCTCTCTCTGCACTCTCTCTTAAGTAGCCCCTCTTTACTCTCTCCTCTCATGAAAGTTGGGTATAACCTGTTCTGGCAAATCTTTCTCTGACTTATCACTTTGCCTCTCAATTAGACATCACTTTCAAACATGGGTGCTTCCTTCTACAAACTGACTTTACCTTCATTGTTTGAGATTAAAGGTGTGTGCTTAGGGTGTGTCTGTCTTTATCCTGCAACAGACAGTGAGAGGACAAGGAAGGTCGACTTCTGGGTATCTTACTATTAGAACGTGTACTATTTGAAACACTGGGAAATGTAATACCTACCTTCTTAATTACCCTAAATACATGATGCTTGGAGTAAAGAATGAAACAAATAAAAAGTATCCAATAGTGTTTTTAAATCAAACTATAAGAAAATTATAGAATGTAATTACAATCTACAGCAACTGTATAAGTAGACGGCGTTATTAAACTGTTGTTCAGAAAAAATAAAGAGGGGAGGATATTCTTGTATTATTTATTTTAAATTAATTTTTCTAGTTAGCACATGAGGTATTAGGTAACATTATGGTGTTTTAAAACTAATGTGTTTTAGCAGCTTCCCCAGCCTCTCATCTTTCTAACCCCATTGGTCTTCAAGGAAACTTAGGAGAAGAAAAGTCCAGAGATTTCAGTCACTTAGCTTCATCACATGGTGATGCATTGAGGTGAGGCATGTTGGGGTCCAGGAATCACAAACCACAAGAACACTGATCTCGGTTAGACAAGAGTAGTTTATTATCTCAGGACTGATTGATCAGGGCCATGACCTGATCTGGGAACTGAATCTTGACCCTGAGTTAAGATCCCACAGAGCCTTTTTTTTTCCTTTTAAACTGTTTTTCATCTTTATTTGATCTAGTTGAATTTATTATGTCAGTTTAAGTCATCTTTAAAATACAATTTCACCTCTGGAAAAGACTTATTCGATACAAAAATTCAAAACCATTTCTTTTAGCTATCTCTCTTTCACATATAGATTCTCAATGAAATAAGAGTAGAAACACAGGACCACATAAAATTGTAGAACCACTCTTGACTTAAGATAGATTGTATGCTACATTTTTTTTTATAGACCCAGGCAAATATTTTATGTTTTTAAAATTTTACTTATTTATACTTATTTATTTATTTATTTATTTATTGAAACAAGACATCTCTATTAGGCTATCCTGAAACTCATTATGTAGACCAGGCTGGCTTTGAACTCAACAGAGCTCTCTCTACTTTTGCTTCCTGAATGCTGGAATTGAATTTGTGCCATTACTCCTGGGCATTTTAAGCCTGAGATCTACAAACATCTATACCAAGTTATTCCACCAATCCGGATTTGGGATAGGGAATTTCCTTAGGAACATGTGTCTGTTGTACATCTATCCTGCTCCCATTGGTTGGGATATTCAACTGTTGTAGGGGACTTGCCTTGTCCAATATTTATATCATAAATTGTCTATCAGGATGAGACTTGTTTTGTCTAACATTCATGTCTTATCTTGCCAACCAGGATATCAGTTACCCATGTATATGTCTCTTTCTCTCAAGTAGGATGTCAGTTCCCAGGGAGGTCTTGGGAACGTAAGCTTTTTTTACCTAGGCCTTAACAGGGCAGGCAGAACAATACCTATCTTTCAAAGATACAACTAGTCTCTGACTCCTCAAAGCCTGTTCAGCCACGATGAGTTAACCATCAATGAAGTTAGAGCCTTCATGATGGAATCAAATACCTCTGAACACTACAGTATTGAGGACCAATCCTTCAATCGTGGAGTTCACAGGACTCTTTACATCTTTGTATCATAACAGGAGCGTACAGATATTTCTGGTCTTAGTGAAATTATTAGTTAGAGAAATGAGGAGTGAGATGTCATAAATAAAAAGAATATCTCACTTTTTACATTCAGTATAATGTTGTCAACCCTTAGAGAACTCACATATCCTGTAGGATTGTAGTAGGCATTACTATGAAAGATTTATGTAAATAAATGATAAAATATGTCAAATGTAAACACATAAATCAAACGTTGTCAAACACTACCAAAAAGAGGTTTTTTTTTAAAAAAAAAAGTATGCACATCATAAATGGATTACTTTCTGTTAAGCTATTAGTGAACTGAACAGTGACTGAACTGAATGTATGATTGGAAAATTCTAATAATATATGAGAAATAAAAATAAAAAACTAGGGTAATTCCCTGCTATAATGATGGGTCATCAATAATCTTCTTTTATGTATTTTTTAAAATGTTAAATATTCTTTATTATGTTTTGATTTTGGCATTTTACATATAGTAAAATATTTAAGTATCTTTCATGGTACTAAATGATTTAAAATGAACAATGAAAATTGTAATTCTACTGTACTCAGAAAACATAATTCATTTTGGCATTACTCTTGTGGTAACTACTGAGATTTGTTATAATTAAATAATGCTCACATGGACATGCACTTTATCTAAACTATTGAAGATAACTGATACAAAGTTTCTCACATATTTCCTCCTATAAATTATTTCATTGTTAATACTAAGACTGTGGTTTTCTAGACTTTAAAACTTCATGTATATTGATCAAATTGTTCTTCATGTGACTTCACATTAAATTATTCAGTTAAGTTAGTCACAGAAAAGTAAAAAGTAGACTCAAAAAAAATATACTGGGCCAAGTCCTAAAGTAAATTCTTGTTGAGAGTTTGTGTCAATGATTCTCAGCATCAACGCTATTGGTCTGATGAATAGTCACAGTATAAAATAGAAATTGGGGAACATTTTCTTGGAGAACCAGAATTGATATGGGACTACAATTAGAAGACATTTGAAACATTAATCCCACAGTTAAATCTTTGGTTTTGACTAACATCGATAATAACTTTCTTACATTAAGTCATATCCCCAGTATTTCAAAATGTTCTCATTCTCATTTTTATTATAATAACAAAATATAAATTATTATATAAATATAATAAAATTGTTCTTTTGTTATACTGTATCTTTCATTTACAGTTTGAAAATGAACAAAACGAGACCTAACAATTGTGAATATGTGAGGGGTTAGTGCTACATCAGCATTGCTTTATGTTCAGTTATGTTATGATTAAATGTGCTTTCTGTAATTCTTTTCACTTACTTAACTGTGACCGCATAAGCATAACCCTTACATGATAATTTATGATGGAGGATTTGCAAACAGCTTTAAAAACATTAGCTTCTTAATCTTTACAACTTGCTTTGAAGGCTTGATGTGGGAACTAGTAGCATTTATGATTTATAGATGGAGAAATTGAAATAGGCAGGTGAGATAATTTATTTGTTAGAGATATTGACTGAACTGGGAATGGAGCCAGCACACTGGAGTATTGTTCATGCTCTAGTATTGTATCTTGTTTATAGAATGTAATGAGTCATTATATTAATTGAGTTACAGTATCACAGCAAATTATCTGACATCTGACATCCTGTCAAATAGAAATGCATACCTACAGTTCTACAGTCATTGAGGCTAACAATGGTATCTCTAGCTTATAATAGATTGACAGCTTTCTGCAGTAACACTATCAAGCTGAAACGCTTCACTTACTTTCACTAAGTAATATCATTATGTAAATTTGGCTTCATTATAACCATTAGAGAATGTATAATCTTAGAGTATCTTATATACAAACTCTCAACTAAATTGACCTGCTATGGTATAGAATACTGGGACTCATAAAAATTGTGTTGCACAATAGTTACGTGGATACATACAAACATTTATTTATAGCACAAGAATCAATTCACAAAAAGCTGTTGATAGAAAATTCTGGATCTACTAGTTGTCATCAGGTTGTATCATGAGACTAATATCAGGCTGTAACAATAGGTGTACATTCTTGTACATGAAAGGCAGGTCTGAGAGTTACATTAAGGAATAAATCAGAACTTACTCAAATTATAGATTTAATCTGTCTTAAAGGCATAGAATGAGGTAGATGTAAATATTAAAAAGAGAAGAACCAGATATTGGGTTACAAATTTCATACAGAAATGATATGTATATTATAGCAAGATGACTTATCAGAAATTAGAGGCTAGCTTCTATTTCTTCTGTCATACAGCCTAATGGATGACTTATATAAGAATTTGTTTTTGTGTTTTAGTGGATTTTGATACCTCATGTTAATGAAATAAAGTTTGTAGCATCTAATATTGCTGTAAGATACATATACAGTTGGCTTATGGGATTGTAGTTGTGGACAGTCCTCTACCTGTGGAGCTGATGGAGAGGGTGGAAATTCTCCTGAAGGAACTTAAAAGATTCAATATTGACACAATTTCTTTTCCCTCAAGAAACCCTTAGATTCACTTTTTAGGTCTCTTGCTGATCAGATCTGTGCACTCAGATGGTAATCACCTTAAAGTTCACAGATTGTCAGTTTTATCTACAAATGATCTTCACAGAAATAATGTTTAACGTTTAGTCAAATGGCCATATACAAGAGCTCAGCTAAGTTGACACATAAACTTAATCATCACAGCTTCCTAAAATCAAATGCAAACATGTAGACCAAAGAATAGATTAATAACACTAGGATGCACATATTTTCTATTTGCTACTGAGATAAGTGAGTTGGAGTACTGTGGTTGTGTGGAGCATCACCTTGAGTCAGATGCAATCTAGGGAGATGAGCCCAAAGGTTTACAGAGAAAGTGAAAAACTCTCACATCTGGAGATGTCCAGAAATTTCCCTGAGAGAGTCCCTCAGTCACATTTGATCGACAGAATTACTAACATATCTATGCTACTTTTATGGCCAGTTGTATTAGGAGCAGCCCAGGTGGGACATGGCTAGTGGTAACACCAAAATATATTGCTTCCAAGTTATAGCTTTTCATCACCCGTTCCCATAGGCTTGTGGTTATCTAATAATGCTAAATGCTTTCACAATACATTTAAACATCCACAAAACTTTTAAAAGTCTGAAGTCCAAGTTGCTTCTGAAACCCAAGGCAATCTCTTATCTATAACAGATACCAGGAAGAAGTAACCAGGGCCTCTCTGACATTCTTCTTGCTCTTAACCCCATGTTCTCTGTTCTCTACCTGCTAATACAAACACTATTATAGGTGCATATGTCATTTAGAAGAATCTGGAGGTGTGTCTTCCTCCATCAGGAATCTCAGCACTACTTATAGGAAGGCATAGAATTGCTTCCTTAGGCTGGTGGCTTTAAACTGCACATTATGCAATTGCATGGTGGGACCAATTTATACCATGGTAATATCTTTCCTTTGTTACAGTGTAGATCACTTGTTATAACATGATGATGCTTACCAAATTACTATACTAAGGAAGGTAAATTCATACAGATGACATATTATTTTTTATCACAATACCATTTTGAAGGTGAAAGTCTACCATCATCATTTTCTGCTAAGTAGTTGATTCATATCTTTGTGACATAGTTCCAGACAATATACCAAATATAGGTCTGTGATCCTGACTCACTGTATAAATAGCAAGAATAAGGGGAGAATATCCAAAGCAATAGAAAACCAGTAATAGTGGTTATTCTTTCATAGAACAAATTCCTAGTGTCCACATATAGTGTTCAGTTGGCACAGTGACTTATTTCTGACATCTATTGTCTTAGTCAGGGTTTCTATTCCTGCACAAAACATCAGGACCAAGAAGCAAGTTGAGGAGGAAAGGGTTTGTTCAGCTTACACTTTCACATTGCTGTTCATCACCAAAGGGAGTCAGGACAGGAACTCACACAGGGTAGGAACTTGGAGGGAGGAGCTGATGCCAGAGGCCATGGAGGGGTGCTGCTTCCCCTGGCTTACTCAGCCTGCTTTCTTATAGAACCCAGGACTACTAGACCAGGATGGCACCACCCACAATGAGCTGTGCCCTCCCTGCTTTCACTAATTGAGAAAATGCCTTGCAGCTGGATCTCATGGAGGCATTTCCTTGACAGAGGCTTCTTTCACTGTGATAACTCCAGCTTGTGTCAAGTCGACACACAAAACCAGCAAGTACAGATATAAATGTGCTATTCCAAGATGTTCTCATTCTCGAGCCACTTTTCCAGGACACTCCACACCCATCTGATCTATACCTCATTAACTTGATCTGATTGTGTTGCTCTAGGCTTTTAACCAACATAGTTACTTTTAAATAGCTGAATTATATTAAAGATGTCATCTACCAATAACTGCTTGGAAAAGCAACAAAAAATAGTGTTATATTTAATAAACAAATAATTTTAGGTATACATTTTTATGTAAAAAGAATCTTTAGACAGTGATGTCATTCATTTGAACAATGGCAAATGTCCAAAGACTAAACTATACTAAACATATGAAAAACTGTTCCAGAGCACTGAAGAGTATAACATCTCCAACACGCCTTTTAAGCCAGAATTCCCTCGATACTAAAACCAAGTGAAAGCATTATATAAAAGAAAATTTAGATCACTGTCATTGAAGGAGATACTTATAGACATATAATATATGTTAAACTTTTCTAAACTATCTATCTGAAGATATAATCCAAGCATGTATAAAACTAATAAAGGTTTACATTCAAGTAGAGCATATTATAAGAATGTGTAGTTAGTTAGACACTAGAATGACAACCAAGGTCATAAACCCCCTGAACTTAGGAACTAAAGAAGATATAAACAATGCATTTGACAAAATCAAACATCAGTTTCTGATTAAACAAACAAATAAACAAAATTTTTCTATACCTAGGTCAACCTGAGAAATTATTCAGTCTGTCATGGGGTGTTTTACAACCATTATATTTGATGGTACAAAACAGAATGTATAGAAAAAAAGAAGACAGGATTCATTCCCAATGAACAAGCTTCATTTCATTTAAGGTTTAATCCTACACTGGAACAATTCAACGTTATCATTTGTTATATCCACAGACCGTATACTATGAGAAAATCACACTACCTACAAAGGAAGTCCTATAGAGTCCCTCAGGTAGATCAACATTGTCTGTGCCTTCATAGTTGGTGGTACTGCCATGGGAGTAAAGGTATGTCTTGGGTGTGTAGTCTAGTTTTATCTTCTTCAGTCACTGAGTGCATCTATGTCAGAAGCTCTCCGTTAGACTTCCAAGGTGAACTCTATTGGCACATAGGAGCCCTGACATACAATCTCATTGTTTAAGTCAGTAGTTTGAAGTGATTTACTGTTTTTTGATAAGTAACTGTTAGGACAAAGTGAAAAAGCTCAATCAGCATTAATGATGAAAGTAGAAATCTGTAAACTTGTTATTTCTAATCCACTAGTGAGCCACCTCACCTTGTTTTTAGATGTACAATTTAATCTGTCTAAAATATAGTGCCCATTTAATCCTACCAACAATAAACCTTAAAGTATATTTTAGCTGAAGCCATTTTGAATATGAAATATCTCTTATAGATTCACAAGTTTCAGTATGTGAGCCAGATTAGCAGAGCTGTTTGGAGAATGCATGGAATTTGAGAGATATAAAACCTATTTGACAGACAGAGCCAACATGGGATGGGCCTTGAAGGATACAGCCTGGCCCTTCTTCCAGTCCCACCTGTTTTCTCATCCACTTAGAGGAAGCTGTGCTGTAGAGGGTACTGCCATGAACATAGTTGCTGTAGCTGCCGTACATTGCTCATGATAGACTTTACTCTCTAAAACTGACAGTCAAAAGCTTTTCTGCATGTAGTTTTAAATAAGAAATGGCCCCTGTTGTGTAGGTTTACATATTTGAACATTTGTTCTGTAGCTGTTAGTGGTATGTCAGGAGATTCTGGAAACTCAAAAAGACATAGCCTTGCTAGAGAAAAAAACTATCACACAGCCGAGAGCTTTTAGCCTTCTTCTACTTCCGTTTGCCTTTCTCTGCTTTCTGTATGACTGAGATGTGATCTCTCAGCGTCCTGCTCCCACATGCCCATGGCCACTGCAGATACCCTACCCTCTGGAATTGTAATATGAAGTAAGCTGTTCCTTAAGTTCCTTGAGGTCGTGGATTTTATCACAGCAAAAGTAATGAATACTCTTCCAAGAATTGCTTCCTTCAGGTGAGTACTGATCTGACTACCATACATACAGTACTACTTTGGGGCAATGAAATAATTTGCATATATCCTAAACTTCCAAAATACTGAGTGCTAACATTGGTTTATCAGAATAAATGATATATGGTGGTGACAATCCTGTTGGTTGCTCACTTCAAGGCCCTCTTGCTTCTATTTCTGCTGCCCTTCAAGTTTCCAAGATTTACTCATGAGACATAGTTGAATAGTTGAAAGAGAAGTGCAAGTGAGTGCACTCTCCACAGGCAGCAGCAGGCTGCATCTCATCCTTCCACTTGCTCCTCTGGCAGTATTTAGTCATATTGATTGACAGACACTGTACAGATCCTAAACTGTTTACCAACCTATGCTTTTTTTTCTTCTCCATTCTCTGGTATGTTTCTCTCTGGTTACTCAGAAAAAGACCAAGTAGAAAATATCAAGCAGTGAGCCAAAGAGTAGTTAAAAATCACCACTCTAATTGACTGGAGTCCACTGAATCACCAGCGAGCTATGTATTACATCTTTTCTCCAGATTTTCCAGGTGGCATCCTTATGTTATATCTGTGAATAATCATGTTTTTTCTTCACTAGAGAAGATAGATCATAGTATTTCTTCCAATATCATACATTCACCCCAATATAATCTGACAGAAATATCTAATAATGTTTCTCTCTGGCTCCAAAGTATTCTGGTGAGAGTAAATATTAACACAGCATTTTCTGGTTTTCTGATTCATTTCTGCTCCATTCTATTGGCATAGTTTTCCCACAACCTAACATTTTTATTAATTACTTGAAAATTTCACCATACTCACTTTCCATTCCTCCTGGTCCACCTTCCCATGATTGTGTCTTCCCACTCCCCCACAAAACAACCATGTCCAATTTGTGTTGTCCATATACTCTATGGAGCATGATCAAAAATCCTTATGGCCAGCCACTTAAAGAAAATTGAGTCCTTTCCTACCTCCACCATGACCCCTTTCAGAACCACCTACTCTAATGAGTTACACATCAGCATTTTTAATCTCAATTTTTAAGAACTCTTTTCAATAGTCTTCTACTATAATTCTTACTTCCTGTAAGTAGTAACCCCTACTTTTTGTTAAACAATATAAAATGACACTGCCCCCTGGCTCTTTGTTCAACTATATATGATAAAACATACAGGATGCTGAGTAGTCTCTTTTCCATCGAAGAGCCTAGCCTACGAAATCCCAGATTTTCTCTCTCAGTACATCTCTGTGCCCCTCGTTTTCCTTTTCTCTCTCTAGTCTAGTCTTTCCCTAGAGCCGTGCTGGACACAGCACCAATATTCTCAACTGTGATTCTCCTACTGGAACCTCACCTTCGTGTGTGTATGTGTGAGTTTGTGTGTGTGTGTGTGTGTGTGTGTGTGTGTGTGTGTTGTGTGCATGTGTGTATGTGTATGGATGAACATAATAATGTGTCTTTCCCCAACACCCCCCATACCTCCCACACACACTATTGTTTTATGATACCCTGTGTGTACTGTCCAACAATAATGCTACTTACATGCAGCCCATCCTGTCCTGTCTGTGAAGAACTTTCCTTCTCTTAATTCCATTTGTAGCTAACATATTTTTATATTAATGGGAAGTAAGATGTACTGGTGTTCTCAGGTATAGAGTATGATAGCCTCATAATATAGGAAAACTTTATTAATGAGCACCAGATTTAGTTCCTGGATCATAAACATCAAGAGAATTTATTTACCTAAAGATCCCTCAGGTCCTGCTGGTACATTGTCATTTGCCTGTGGGATTGTGCTGTAGCTCAGTCTTTCTGTTAAAGGTCCAATACTCTGAGGGGACTAAATTCTATATTCTAAAGGGGGAATAGACTAGAGGAAAAAGAAATTATTGCTCTAACTAGGGGGAGAAAGACATTTCTGAAGAATTAGGGCCTCTGGCTTAGTGGATCTGGAATGTAGACTTTGGAGATTTTGCTTTGTTTCTCCCGCTAGTTTGCTTCTGACTTTCAAGAACATACCACTTGGTGATACCAGTAATTTAGCTTTTTAATTAAGCTTTAGTTCAGTCACCTGCTATAGTCAGACTCTCGCTCTCAGATAATTAGTCCTAAAGATCTTATTCCTCTCCTCTTATTATTAAACACAGCATTTTGCGTTAGTACACAGTATATTTCCCATTAGTGATTTGATCAGTTCCAGTGGTAAAATAATACATTAGTTACTTATCTTGTTGCTGTGACAAAATACATGTCAAAAATAACTTAAGCAAAGAGTCTATTTTGGCTCACAGGTATAAGATATCAGCCATCATGGCAGAGATCATAATGGCAAGAGATTTACAGCAGGTGGTCATATTGCATCAACCATCAAGAAGCAGAAAGAGATGAATGCTTGTGTTCAGCTCATTTACCCTTTTTATTCAGTCTGGTATTTCAAGCCTTGGAATAGTATCACCTATGTTAAAGATGAATTGTCCCACTTAGATTAACCTAATCCAGTTAATCTGTAACTGTCATACCTAAATACATTTCCATAGTAACTCCAAATTCTATCATCAATCTAAATATATCATCAATGCTAAACATCATTCTTGTATATTCACAGATATTTTATTGTATGAACCCTGAAATCGAACCAGTGAAATCCTGTCAATGCATCAAGCAACTGATTTTCTGTGGTTCGGGATGAACGCAGAAATTATACCATAAAGAATGACATACCTGGATGTTTGTGACAATAGATTTGGAAATATCCATGGATCCTGGTGGACTGGCCAGTGGGTTCACACTAAAGACAATGACTGCCCCTGCCCCTCTCTTTAGTCAATAAAGTGATAAGTTGGTGCTATTCTGGAAGCTATATCGCTTAATATATATTACCAAAATGCAACACTACACTGCCCATTTAGCATATCACGTTCAGGCGTGGGAAAGGACAATGTTTGTTATTACTTATTTCATAATGGAATGGCAGATATGAATTTATGAAAACTAAGGGTAAGATGGCATCTAATATTAAGGTTCAAGGAATATTCCACACCTTAATTTAGAAGAAGTAGATACACATAGGGTAAGTTCTCAGGGTAAATGTGCCAGACTCTCATTTTCACACATTGCAGCAAATTAGTTGTCAAACATCTTGATACAAAATACTGATATAAATAATTTCTTTCATTCAACAGTGTGTAGAGACTCTAGTGAGGTCTGGTCATGCATGCTGTGAAACAGACTCATCAGTTTCCACAACACATACCAGCTCCACAGGGTGTAAGAGCCTACTATTTGGCTGACTGAATGTCCGGCTTTGTAGTTGTCTTGACGAGCAGCAATCTTCGCTAGTTACTTTGTGAAGAACACAATATTTTCCTGGATGAAAAGGCCTTCAATAACAGGAGTGAGAAAGTGGCTACTATCTCTCTGCTTCAACTTTGTAGTAGGATTTAGCAATCCTGAGATTTTCATAAACGTACTGTGGAGTTCCTTATTCTACAAATGAATTCCCCAGAGGCTGTGCCTATTGCACTTATTCTATTGGTAGGATCTGTTCCCAGACTTTTGTGCAAGGGTTTTGCTATTTCTTATAGAAATAAGGGGCACCATCTCTGCTTAAAACTCTCATCAATTTTTTCTTCTCTATTTCCTCAGCAAATACTTTCTTAGTTCGTAAGACAGTCTCTCCACAGCTACAGAACTATGCCACAAATGGTGGAAGCTTTAAGCTGCCTTGCAAGATTCACAAGGCTTTCCCAACAAAACCCTCCTTTAACATTTCGTAAGCTACAAACTTCAAGCACTATAACGGGAGAGGAAGTGACAGATTTCGTCTTTCTTTGGTACGTCCTAAGTTCCATGTAGCCTGCTTTTCTCAGCCCTACCCATTAGAAGCTGCCCTGTATGTCTGATCCACAGTTACTACTTACGTTCCCACTGATTGGAACACATGATAATCTCAGGCTGAGTGAGGAAACTCATTTTAGGCTCTCAGCTTCTATATTGTCTTTTTCTCATTTGCTGTTGTTAATTAGTGTTTCTGATTTTTTAATGCCCCCCCCCATTTTTTTCTTAGACAGGGTTTCTCTATGTAGCCTTCTCTATCTAGAAACTTACTCAAATTCAGAGGTCTGCCTGCCTCTACCTCCCTAGTACTGGAATTAAAGGCATGTATGCCACCGTGCCCAGCTCTTGAACTCAGTTCTTGATTATTATAGTTGACAACTGTAATAGTTTGAATAGAATGGTCCCCATAGACTCATGTAAATGCTTGACCTATAGGGAGTGGCACTATTAGGAGGTGTGGTCTTTTTGGAGTAGGTGTGGCTTGTTGGAGGAAGTATGTTACTTTGAGTGCAGGCTTGAGGTCTCAGATGTTCAAACTACACCTAGTACGGCACACAATCGTCTTCTGCTGCCTGTGGATCAAGATGTAGAAATCTCCACTCCATCTCCCAGGCAGACCCTAGGTGCAGCCATGTTTTTCACTATGGCGATACTGGACTTACGTCTGATACAGTAATTAAATGTTTTCTTTTAAAAAAGGTGTCATGTTCATGGTGTGTCTTCACAGCAATAGAAAGTCTAACTAAGAAAACAACAGAGAATGACAATCACTCAGCATCTGAGAAATGTAGTCTTAACTGTATTTCCCCTTTGATACAGACTGAGAGATAAAATGAGAAGCAGGTAGAATATTCTACTGAGCACCAGATGGCATACCTAACATATATACCTAACATAACCAACATACAGATTTGTTGACATTCCCAAAGAAGCCAGTGTCAATGATCTCATCACCTTTGGCAGGATTCACGTCTTCTACCACTGCTCTGCCTTTCTCTGTCATACTTTTTCAATAATTTAGTCTTTAAATAAGCATAACTAGCTAAGTAAAATTTAAATATTGATAATAGATCAATATTTTTCCTAGTGATGAAATATTTGCCTTTTTGCTGAGGCCTTCTTGAATCATTAACTCAGCTTGGGCAATGCCTTTATTGGAAACTTCTGGTTCCACACAAGCTGATGGAAAATGTGTTCATTGGTCACGTGTTAGCACCTCTCATTTAGGCTATGGATAAAACTGTCCTCTTCTTCTCTCCTAGACCTTTCACCAATCCATTATAGTGTGAGAAAGTCAATTGTTTCTTTTTCTTTTTCATAAAAAAATTATAAGTAGTATTTTTCTATTTTGAAAATCAAAAAAGAGAGAGAGAAATTTATGTTTCTAGTATATATGGAAGACTAGATTCAATAACTGACATAATGACTCCAATCTTTGCCTAACTTTGCTTCAAACATTTCAAAAGTGACAATATTTTAAAATACTTTGGAGTCAACATCCCAAACCTTTGCTTTTGTCTCTTATCTCGTTTCCTGTAAAAGTCTACTTATTTTATTTTTTTATTTTAAAGATTTAGGCTTTGGGGTACCTTTCTTCATGTTGTATTTTACTGTTTAAAGGAATTATTCTATTTTTCCAGTAAATTAAGCACTACTAGAAAGCTGGTATTTTTGATAAGTGCACAGCTTTTACAGTAATTGTTCAGAGCACTGGGAGAGGAACATTATTTGAAGTAATACATTTAAGATATTGTGACAGAACAAGAACAAAGAACAAAGAAAAATGTAGTGTTTTCTGTTTCAGGATAACAAAAAGCAACAAAATGATGGTATCATTTATGGTACTGGTATTTCATGAGATTTATTTTTTAAACAAAAACAAATTCTGCATGTTAACAATTATCAGAGAATTTAAACTGTAATGGCTACTACATGTACCAGACAAAACACCCAAATCTGTATAGAATCAAGAAATTAATTTCTTTGATTAAATAACTAAACTATGAATATCACTAAGCTGCAAATTTAAGGCATAATAACGATATTCACACACATTTTTGAAGAGGTAACTGAAAATGACTACTTACTAAATGAGAACCAATGCAGGAAAATTATTAGAAAAATGGGTGTTCTTCATCTGTAATCACCCAGGGCAGGTTGTAAGGGGGCCAATATGTTTCAATACTAATATCTCAGAATGTTAGATGCCCTATTGATATTTTCTTAACTGATAAGGTATTTAAGTAAATAAAATCAGGCTTTACTTTATTTATTTTTATAAACCAAGGATAAACAATTAACATTAGAATACCTGATTTCACTGCCAAATGTCTTCAGGGCAGCTCTTTCTTTCTTATTTGGGTCCATGCTTACCTCTTTGCAAAACACAAATCACTCTTCAGTTTTTGGATGTTACTAAAACATTTAGTTCAGGAGAGCAATGGAGAATAACTGAACTCATAAGAAAATTACAGCATTAAAAAATCAACAACAAAAAACCAAAAAACCCTTGTACTCTGATTATGTAAGGTGTTACCAATATGGGGGCGGGGGGGCACTCTTCAGTGGCAGTGCCTGCAAGTTGTTCATGAAACTCTAGTGAGTATGGGTTTAGTTGTCACTTGTACTAGAGCAGGATTTTTGAAGGTTTCCTAGAGTCATCAACTCTCATGTAAATATTCTTTCACTCTGCTGCTATATATTAAAAAAAAATAATAATTAGCTTATATATTTGGGGAGAAATAAAGAAATAATACAACTTTGAGTGTGAATCTCCTACTTATATATCTGCAGCATTAGCTCTAGTAATCAATTACTAGAACTATTTATAATTTGTTCATTTTTTTTTTAGTTTATTAAATAGCAAGTATTTATTTATTTATTTGTTTATTTATTTATTTATTGGATATTTTTATTTATTTACATTTCAAATGTTATCACCTTTCCTGGTTTCCCCACCAGAACTCCCTATCTCATTCTCCCCACCCCCCCACCCCCGCTTCTATGAGGTGTTCCTCCACCCACCCACCCACTCCCACCTCACTACCCTCGCATTCCCCTACACTGGGGCCTCAAGCCTTCATAGGACCAAAGGCCTGTCCTCCCATTGATGCCCGACAAGGCTACCTATGTGGCTGGGGCCATGGGTCCCTCCATGTGTAATAAAATAAGATGAAATAAAACAAACACAGTAGAGTAGGATAAAACAAACAAAAGAAAACGGAGCAAAGCTAAAACACAACACATAAATACATCCAGATTCAGAAACACACTCACTTGTATGTATAGACATCCCATAAAAACACAAAATTGAAAACTATAATATATATACAAAAGACCAGAGGGTAAGAAAGAAAGGTGGGGGATAGGAGAAGGAAGCTTAGACACAATAGTATGAGACAACAAACCTCCAAAAAAATGCTAATTTTATGTTAGCCATCTATCACTAGGCATGGAGCAAGACCTTAAGACTGGTTTGTATTCTCAGTGAAACTCCATTAGAGCAAACTCATTTTTCCTTTGTGAATGGTTATGAAGAGAAATAACTTCTGGGTTAGGGATGAGGGCTTGTGTTTATTTCCGGTCTCAGAGCAGGGATTCTATCTGGCTTAGATATATGTAGGCCTTGTGCAAGCTGCTATAGTTCTTATGTGTGTCAATTCCATTGTGTTTGTAGGCCTTGTTTCCTTAGTGTCCGACACCCCCTCCAGCTCTTGCAGTTTTTCAGCTCCTCATCTGTAGGTTCCATGCCCTAAAGGGTAGGGGTTGATTAAGAGATCCCATTTAGGAATTAGTGTACCAAGTTAGCATGTACTTTACAGTGTCTCATTGTGGATCTTATTCCTATCTAGCCTACTTTCTTTTAGAACACAAGACCATCAGCCCTTAGTGGTTGTGGCCCTCTGCTTTTGATCACTAATTGAGAAAATGCCTTATAGCTGATCTCATGGAGGCATGTCCTCAGCTGAGGCTCTTTCCTCTCTGACGACTCTAGCTTGTGTCAAGTTAACACACAAAACCAGCCACACAGTAGCAGATAGTAGTATTTGTTTTTTCCCTGTGTCCCTGGTCTATCCAGTTTCTGGTTCTTGGCCACTAGTGCAGTGTCTTGGATGGAATCTATCTCATGGGTTGGTCTTAAAACCAATTGGATTGATTAGTTACTGAGCATTTTGCCACTATTGCACCAGTACTGTAGATTGCAGGGTTTGTTACTGGGTCAATATTTACTATTCTCTATTAGTAGCACGGAGCATACCTTTCAGTATTGTGAATACTAGTACTTAAAGACTCTATTTAGACACCAGCTCCTTTTCTCTATCTTCAACAAGTTGTGTAGGTCTTGTCTTCAGCAATAGGGCATTACCATCAGTTTTTGCGGAGACCCCAATAGTCTGGAATTTTTTAGGGTTTCCATGGGGATCTTTTGGTCAAGATTAGTTGTAACCCAATCTTGGAAAGGATATTTTCCTTTAGTAACAGGAGATGTCTAGTTAGGTTTTTGTCTTCTCTATTGTTTGGCGATTCAATTTCGATTTATCTCATATACAGAAATATTTTAAGACACATCCACTGTTTTAAGTTTCCATATAACCCCTCCATTGACCTGGAGTTTTAATGGTCCTTCTTTATGTTCCCTCCTTTCCCTTCCTACTCATTCCCTGTAACTGTTTGATTCCCCATCCATCCATCCCTAAGTATTCTATTCTCCTTTCCTATGGAATCCATACCTACATCCTGGTCCTTTAGATCTAACCCGTGGTTACACAGATTGTAGCCTATTTACCATAGACTTAACAGCTAACATCCAAATGCAAGTGAACAGATATCATGTTTGTCTTTTGGGGATCAGCTTACCTCATTCAGCATTTTTCTATTTTTCTAAATACATTAATTTACCTGCGAACTGCTTGAACTCATGTTTTAACAGCTAGAATCTTTCCAATCTCTGGCTATGACAAAATGAACAGCAATGAACACGGATAAGCAAGTATCTCTATATATGATGAAGAGTCCTTTGCTTATCTGCCTGAGAGTGGTATGAGTGGATCTTAAAGTAAATATAGTTCCAGCTTCTTTAAGAACCCGCATACTAATTTCCGTACTGACTGTACAAGTTTGCACTCCCACCAGCAGTGAATGAGTGTTCCCTTTACCCCACATCCTTGCCAGCATAATTTTACCCATTCTGAGTGATGTAAGATGAAATCTCAAAGTAAGTTTGTTTTGCATTTACCTGCTGGCTAAGGATGTTAATGTTACTTTAAGTGCTTCTAGGCCTCTTGTGTTTCATCTTTTGAGAATTCTCAATTTTGATCTGTACTACATTTTTAATTGGATTATTTGTACTCTTGATGTCCAGGTTTTTTAATTCTTTATATATTTTAGATTTTAGTCCTTCATCAGATGTGTAATTGGTTAAAAACCCAGCGCTGTTTGGCTTTGGAGACTTGGTGGTCCAGGCAGAGGTCTCCCGCCACAGGTGGAAACCTGCAGGCGCTTACCTCCCGGCTGTTCCTCAGTCCCTGCGACTGGAGTCCTAACAAACAAAAAGAAAAACAATAAAAACCTAACCCAAGAGGCAAACAAAAAAAACCAAACAAGCGAGCAAACAAAAATGTCCATCATTCTGTAGCATGCTGTATCATCTGAATGATGGTGTCCTTTACTATACAGCAGATTCTAACTTTCATGAAGTCCAATTAATTAATGATTTCTCTTAGTTTCTGTGCTATTAATGTTCTATTTAGAAAGAAATTCCCTTTGTCAATGAATTCAAAGCTATTTGTGGTTCTCTCCTATCACACCTAGGATATCTGACCTGATGTTTAGGTCGTTGATCAATTTGGAGTTGATTTTTTTGGTAGGGTGATAAATGAGTCTATTTGCATTCTTCTACATATAGCCACTTATTTACACCAGCACATTTATTGAAATTGTGGTATTATTTTACAGCAAGTAATTGTGTCTTAACAAAAAATCAGATGTCTATTGTGTGGAATTATTTCTGAAGTTTCAACTCAATTCCATCAATCACCGTATCTGTTTTTATGACAATGCTGTGATGTTGTTATTACTTCAGCAGGGTAGTACAATTTGAGATCAAGGATAGTGATAACTCCAGCAGTTCTTTTATTATTCAGGGTTGTCTTAGCAATCTTGGGTTTCTAGGGCTTCCAGATGAAGTTGAGAATTGTCCCTTCAAGATCTCTGAAGTAGTGTCCTGGAATTTTGATGGAGATCGCATTAAATTTGTGGCTTGCTTTTGGTAGGATGGCCATTTTTGCTCTTAGTTTATTAATTCATGAGCATGGAAGACCGTTCCATATTCTAATATCTCTTCGTGAATATCTTTAAGTTATTGTTATACTAGTTTTTCACTTGCTTGATTAGAGTTACTCCAAGATAATTTTTGAAGAGATTGCTTTATGTATTATTTCCCTGATTTGGTTCTCAATTGCCATTTGTATGTAGGAAGACTATTGTGTGTTAATTTTGTATCCTGATACTTTGATGAAGTATCCACTGTATTTTCTGATGGCATGTTCTCTGATATATACAATCATCTGATCTGCAAATAAAGATACTTTGATTTCCTTCTTTCCTATTTATATCACCTGTTTTCCTTCTGTTGTCTTACTGTGTTAGCTAAGAATTCAAGTACTAAATTAAATAACTATGAAAAAAGCGGAGACTTTTGTATCATTCCTGATATTCAGGGAAAAGCTTTGAATTTTTATCCTTTTTATTTTTATTTTTTAATTTTATTTAAACATTTTTTACAGTCCAGATTTTATCCCCTTCCCAGTTCGTCCCATACCTCAACCCCCACCCTGCTCCATGAAGATGTCCCCTCCTCCTCAACCCCCCAACCCACCAGACCTCCCCACTTCCTGGGACCTCCAGTCTTTTGAGCATTAAGTGCATCTTCTCTGACTGAGTCCAGACATGGCAGTCCTCTGCTGTATATGTGTTGGGCACCTGATATCAGCTGGTGTACTATGCTGCCTGGTTGGTGGTCGGGTGTCTAAGAGATCTCAGGGGTGGGTCCAGGTTAGTTGAGACTGCTGGTCCTCTTACAGGTTCACCCTCCTGCTCAGCTTCTTCCAGCTCTTCCCTAATTCAACGACAGGGGTCAGCAGCTTCTGTCCATTGGTTAGGTATAAATATCTGCATCTGACTCTTTCAGCTGCTTGTTGGGTCTTTTGGAGGGTAGTCATGATGAGCTGCTTTTTGTGAGCACCCCATAGCCTCAGTGTGAGGCCTTGTGGCTTTCCCTTGAGCTGCATCCCAATATGTGTCTATCACTGGACCTCCTTTTCCTCAGGCTTTTCTCCTTTATTTCCCCTGCAGTTCTTCCATACAGGAACAATTATGGGTCAGATTTTTTGACTATGGGATGAAAACCCTGTCCCTCACTTGATGCCTTTCTTGATGTCTTTCTGCTGGAGGTCGGCTCTAGACAAGTTCCCTCTCTCCACTGTAGGGCATTTCATCTAAGGTCCCTACATTTCATTCCTGAGAGGCTCTAACCTCCCAGGGCTCTGGTACATTCTAGAGGGTCCACCCCCTACCTCCTACCTCTCAAGAGTGCCTGTTTCCATTCTGTCTGCTGGCTTTCAGGGCTTCAGCCCTGTTCCCTCAACACAATATCTGATCATGTTACCCTCTTCCCCTCTGTCTTAGGGTTTCTATTTCTGCATAATACATCATGACCAAGAAGCAAGTTGGGGAGGAAAGGGTTTATTCAGCTTATACTTTCATGCTGCTGTTCATCACTGAAGGAAATCAAGGCTGGAACTCAAGCAGGTCAGGAATCAGGAGCTGATGCAGAGGCCATGTAGGAATGTTACTTACTGGCTTGCTTTCCTTGGCTTTTTCAGCTTGCTCTCTTGTAGAATTCAGGACTACCTGCCTCGGAATGGTACCACCCACAATGGACCCTCCTCCCTTGATCACTAATTGAGGAAATGCCTTACACCTGGATCTCATGGATCTCATGGAGGCATTTTCTCAACTGAAGCTCCTTTCTCTATGATAACTCCAGCTTGTGTTGTGAGACTGTAAAATTTGTGAGACTGTGGAAATTTTTCAAAAAACTGCTGCCTTCCTTGAGAACCTAAACTCCTGACCTTGGGGGGTTGCCAGATGTTCTGTACATGTGGACATTTCTAAGAAGAGCCCTTTCTAACGGCACCAAGGCCAGCCTGCTATCACCCCAAGACACCTGGCCCGAGCCAATTAAACTCCACCACTAATGAAAAGTTCCTAACCCCTAGACTCCCACCCCGCATGTGGTTTTCGAGCTTAAAAGCTGAGCATTTCTGCTATTCAGGGCTCCACAAGACTCTCCTGCGTGAGGGCAGTGTTGAGCCCCAGCGCGTGCGCCTTGGTGTCCCGAATAAAGCCTTATGCCAATTGCATCGAGCCTCGTCTTGGACGGTCATTGGGGTTGCTCATCGCCGGTGGGAGCCCAACAGTGTCAAGTTGACACAAAACCAGCCAGTACAATTGACCTCTTGTCAACTTGACACACAAACACATCACTATTAAGCCTCAACTCTTACTTTCTTATTCATCCCCAAGATCTAGATAACTTTAAAAGTCCCACAGTCTTTACATATTAAAAGTCCAATCCCTTTAAAATATCCAATATCTTTTAAAATTCAAAGTCTTTTAAAAATTTAAAATCTCTTAACTGTGGGCTCCACTAAAATACCTTCTTTCTTCAAGAGGAAAACATATCAGGGCACAGTCACTATCAAAATAAAAATCAAACTCAAACCGTCTAATGTCTGGGCTCCTCCAAAGGCTTGGGTCCCTTCTTCAGCCCTGCTCTTTGTAGCACACACCTTGTCTTCTAGGCTCCAGATGCCTATACTCCACTGCTGCTGCTGTTCTTGGTGGTCATCTTATGGTACTGGCATCTCCAAAACACTGCTGTCTTCCACTGTAACTAGGCTTCACCAATAGCCTCTTAGAGGCTCTCTTCATGGTTGTCAAGCCTCAACTCCTTTGCATGACCCTTTCAGTCCTAGGACATCAATTGCAACTGAGGCTGTACCTTCACCAATGGCCTTCTGAGCCCTCTCACAGTGCTGAGCCTCAGCTCCTCTTCATGCCCACTTCATGCCTTCAAAACCAGTACCACCTGGGTGACTCTTACAGATTACCGAGTCCAGCCACAGCACAAGGTACAACCTTGGTGATCCCTGGAACACAGCCTCTGTGTTCTCAGAAAACACTTCCCAGATGATATCACCTCAATGATGCTGGTCTCTTCTTAATCACCGCTAATTTCTAAACTACTGCTAACCAGCATTAATAGTCCCAGTAATGCAAAGTTTTTGCTTTAGTAGTTCTGGTATCTTGTTAATCACAGCTGATTCTTCAGCCCCAGCTAACCAAAACCACAGAATCTTCACAGGCAAAATAACAATGACCCTGATAAGAGTCTTTAATCTTCTCTCTGAAATTTCACAAGCCAGGCCTCCATCTTCAGCACTGTTCTCAACATTATCTTCCAAGCTCCTACACAATATCCTACAGAGATCTTAACACCAAATGGATCTTCTAGCTCAAAGTTCCAAAGTCCTTCCACAGTCTTCCCTAAAACATAATCAGGTTGTCACAGGAATACCCCAATTCTGGTACCAATATGTCTTAGTCAGGGTTTCTATTCCTGCACAAACATCATGCCCAAGATGCAAGTTGGGGAGGAACGGGTTTATTGAGCTTACACTTCCATGCTGCTGTTCATCACCAAAGGAAATCAGGACTAGAACTCAAGCAGGTCAGGAAGCAGGAGCTGATGCAGAGGTCATGTAGGAATGTTACTTACTGGCTTGCTTTCCCTGGCTTGTTCAGCTTGCTCCCTTATAGAATCCAGGACTACCAGCCCACAGATGGCATCACCCACAATGGACCCTCCTCCCTTGATCACTAATTGAGAAAATGCCTTACACTTGGATCTCATGGAGGCATTTTCTCAGCTGAAACTTCTTTCTCTGTGATAACTCCTGCTTATGCCAAGTTGACACAAAACCAGCCAGTATACCCTCCTTGTCTCCTTTCCCATCCAGGTTCCTCCATTCCTCCCTCCTCCTGTGATTGTTTACTTCTCCCTCCCAAGTTGGACTGAGGCATCCTTACTTGGATCCTTCAGCTTGTTAACCTTTTGAGTTTCTGGATTGTATCCTGGGTCTTCTGTACATTTTTGGGCTAATATCTACTTATTAATGAGCATATACTATGCATACCCTTTTGGGTCTGAGTTACCTCACTCAGAATATTTTCTAGTTTCATCCATTTGCCTGCAAGAGTGAGAATGTCCTTGTACTTAATAGCTGAGTAGTACTACATTGTGTAAATGAACCATGTTTTCTGTATCCATTTTTCTGTTGTGGGACATCTGGGTTGTTTCCAGCTTCTGGCTATCACAAACAAGGTTGCTATGAACATAGGGTTACAGGTGCCCCTGTGGCATGGTGGGGTATCTTTGGGTATATGCCCAAGAGTAATATAGCTGGATCTTCAGATAGATCTATTTTCAATTTTCTGAGGAATCTCCAGATTTATTTCCAGAGTGGTTGTACCAGTATGCAATTCTACCAGCAGTGTAGGAGTGTTCCTCTTTTTCCACATCCTCACCAACATATGCTGTTACCTGAGGATTTGATCTTAGCAATTCAGCTTGGTGTAAGGTAGAGTCTCAAGGTCTTTTGATGTGCATTTCCCTGATCACTAAGGACTTTGAACATTTCTTTCAGTGCTTCTCAGACATTCGAGATTCTTCTATTGTGAATTCTCTGCTTATTTCTATACCCCATGTTTTGATTGGGTTGTTTGGTGTTTTGGTGGTTAGTTTCTTGAGTTCTGTATATATTTTGGATATTAGCCCTCTATTAGATGTGGGGTCAGTGAAGATTTTTCCCCCAATCTCTAGGTTGCTGATTTGTCCTAGTGACTATGTTCTTTGCCTTTCAGAAGCTTTCCAGGTTCATGAGGTCCCATTTATCAATTCTTGATCTTAAAGCATGAGTTATTGGAGTTCTATTTAGGAAATTTCCCCCTGTGCCAATGATCTCAAGGCTCTTCCCCACTTTCCCTTCTATTAGATTCAGTGTATCTGGTTTTATGTTGAGGTCCTTGATCCACTTGGACTTGAGCTTTGTGCAAGGTGACAAATATGGATCTATTTTCATTTTTCTACATACAGACTGCCAGTTAGAAGAGCACCATTTATTGAAGATGCTTTCTTTTTTCCATTGTATATATTTGGCTTCTTTGTTGAAGATCAACTGTCCATAAGTGTTTGCTTTAATTTCTGTGTCTTCAATTCTATTCCATTGGTAATCTTGTCTGTCTCTGTACCAAGATCAAGCAGCTTGTATCACAATTGCTCTGTAGTGTAGCTTGAGGTCAGGGATGGTGATTCTTGTAAAAGTTATTTTATTGTTAATAATTATTTTCAGTATTTTTCCCCCCCAGGGGAATTTGAGAATTACTCTTTCCCATGTCTTTGAAGAATTATGTTGAGATTTTGATTGGGATTTCACTGAATCTGTAGATTGCTTTGGTAGAATGGCCATTTTTTTACTATGTTTTTTCTGCCAATCCATGAGAGTGGGAGATTTCTCCAATTTCTGAGATCTTTTTTAATCAGCTGTAGAAGTTCTCTGGTAGAATTTTTGGTGTCACTTATGTATACTATCATATCACATGCAAATAGTGATCCCTTTATTTCTTCTTTGCAAATTTGTATCCCCTTGATCTCTTTTTGTTGTCTTATTGCTCAAGCTAGAACTTTGAGTACTATATTGAATAGGTAAGGGGAGAGTGGGCATCCTTGTCTTCTCCCACATTTTAGTGGGATTGCTTCAATTATTTCTTCATTTAATTTCATATTGGCTGTTGGTTTGCAATGAATTGCTCTTATTATGTTTAGGTACGGGCCTTGAATTCCCGATCTCTCCAATACTTTTAATATGAAAGGGTGTTGTATTTTGTCAAATGCTTTTTCAGCATCTAAGGAGATGATCATGTGATTTTTTTCCTTTCAGTTTGTTTATATAGCGAATTATGCTAATGGATTTTTGTACCATGAACCCACCTTGCATTCCTTGGATGAAGCCTACTTGATCGTGGTGAATGATGGTTTTGATGTGTTTTTGGATTCCATTTGCAGGAATTTTATTGAGTATTTTTGCATTGATATTCATAAGCAAAATTTATTTGGAGTTCTCTTTTTTATTGTGTCTGTCTTTGTGTGGTTTAATTGTGACTGCATAGAATGAATTAGGTAGTGTTCCTTCTGTTTCTGTTTTGTGGAATAGTTTGAAGAATATTGGTATTAGGAATTTCCTCCATTTCTGTTGTTATAGCTCCCTTTTCATTTCTGATTCTGTTAATTTGAAAACTGTCTCGAGGCCCTTTAGTTAGTTTGGCTAGGGGTTTATCTATCTTGATGATTCTCTCAAAAACCAGCTTTTGGTTTTGTTAATTCTTTGTATAGTTCTTTTTGTTTCTATTTGGTTGATTTTGGCCCACAATTTGACTATTTCCTGTCTTCTGCTCCTCTTGGGTATGTTTGCTTCTTTTTATCCTAGAGCTCTCAGGTGTGCTATTAAATTGTTGTTGTAGGATCTCTCCAATTTCTTTACCAGGGCACTTAGTGCTATGAATTTTCCTCTTAGCACTGCTTTCATTGTGTCCCATAAGTTTGGGTATATTGTGTCATTATTTTCATTGAATTCCTGGAAGTCTTTAATTTCTTTATTTCTCCCCTGACCAAGTTATCAATGAGTAGAGAGTTTTTCAGTTTCCCCTTGTGTGTGGGCTTTCTGTTGTTTTTGTTGTTATTGAAGACCAGCCTTTGGCGATGGTGATCTGATAGTATGCATAGAATTATCTCAACCTTCCTGTATCAATTGAGGCTTGTTTTGTGACCAATCATATTTTCAGTTTTGGAGAAGGTACTGTGAGGTGCTGAGAAGAAGGTGTATTCTTTTGTTTTATAGTGAAATGTTCTGTAGGTATATGTTAAATCAAAATGGTTCATAACCTCTATTAGTTTCACTATGTCTCTGTTTAGTTTCTGTTTCAATAACCTGTCCATTTCTGAGAGTGGGCTGTTGAAGTCTCCCACTATTATTGTGTGGCGTTCAATGTGTGTTTTGTGTTTTAGTTAAGTTTCATTTATGAATGTTGGTGCCCTTGCATTTGTAGCATAGATGTTCAGAATTGAGACTTTCACTTGGTGGATTTTTCCCTTTGGTGACTACAAAGTGTCCTTTCTCATCTCGCTAGATACATTTTGATTGAAAATCTATTTTATTGGATATTAGGTTGGCAATTCCAGTGTGTTTCTTGGGACCATTTGCTTGGAATACTTTGGAATTCCAGCCTTTTACTCTGAGGAAGTATCTGTCTTTGTTATTGTGGTATGTTTCTTTTATGCAGCAAAATGCTGGATCCTGTTTGAGTATCCAGTCTGATAGCTTATGTCTATTTATAGGTGTGTTGAGTTCATTAATATTGAGAGATATTAAAGACAGATGATTGTAAGTTCCTATTATGTTTGTTTTTTGTAAGTGGCATTGTGTGTATGTGATTCTTTCCTTTTGGTTTTGTTGTGAGATGATAAATATCTTTTCTTTGGTGTAGGTAACCTCATTGTGTTGAAGTTTTACTCATAGAATCCTCTGTAGGGTTGGATTGGTAGACTGTTTGAATTTGATTTTGTCCTTGAATATTTTGGTTTCTCCATCTATGTTGATTGAGAGTTTTGCTGAGTATAGTAGCTTGGACTGGCATTTGTGTTCTCTTAGAGTCTGCATGACCACTGACCAGGTTTTTCTGTCTTCTAGTGGCTCTGTTGAAAAAACTGTTGTAATTCTGATAGGTGTGCTTTTATACATTACTTTGCCCTTTTCCCTTGCAACTTTTAATATTCTCTCTTTGTTCTGTGCATTTAGTGTTTTGATTATTATGTGACAAGATTTTCTTTTCTCAGCTAATCTATTTGGTGTTTTCTAGGCTTCTTTTACATTTATGGCCATCTCTTTCTTTAGGTTGGGGAAGTTTTCTTCTATGATTTTTGTTGAAAATATTTTCAGGTCCTTTGAGCTGGGAATCCTCCCTCTCTTCCAATTATTCTTAGATTTTTTTCTTTTCATTGTGTCCTGAATTTCTTAGATATTTTGGGTTAGGAGGTTTTATATTTTGAATTTTCTTTGACACTTGTGTCAATATCCTCTAAGGTAACTTCTACACTTGAGAATCTCTCTTCTATCTCTTATATTCTGTTGGTGATGCTTACATCTGTAATTCCTGACCTCTTTCTTAGGTTTTCCATTTCCACTGTTGCCTCTATTTGTGTTTTCTTTATTGTTTCTATTTCCACTTTCAGGTCTTGAACTGTTTCATTCAATTCCTTCATCTGTTTGGTGTGTTTTCCTGTATTTGTTTAAGGGATTTATTTGTTTCCCCTTTAAGGACTTCTACCTGTTTACTCGTGCTTTCCTGTATTTCTTTCAGTGATTTATTTATGTCCTCCTTAAAGGACTCTATTATCTTCATGAGATAGGATTTTAGGTCAGATTTCTGATTTCCAGGTGTGTTGGCATATTCAGGGCTTGCTGTGGTGGGAGAACTGGTTTCTGATGATGCCTATGTATATCTTGGCTTCTGTTGCTTATGGTTTTGTGCTTGCCTCTTGCCATCTCATTATTCCTGGTGTTTGATGGTCTGAGTGAGGTATGGAGCCTGCCTCTTTATCCTTGGGTTGCTTTAGTTCTCCTGGTAGGCCTGTGGCCCTGCCTATAGCAGACTTCCTGTAGGGCCTTCCAATTGTGAGGTCTTCAGAGGGGCAGAAAAGCTGCTAATCTCTTGCCCTGGCTGAACCAGATCTTCTGGGAGGCCTTCAGAATGTTGGGTCTTCAGAGGAGCAGTCAAGCTGTTGCCCTATGTGAAGCTGCTCTCCAGGGAGGCCTAAGAACTGTAGTTTCTGTTTCCCTGTGTGCAGCAGAACTCCAGGGAGTCTTTCAGACTGTTGGGTCAGTTGCCTTGGAGCCTCTGGGTGTTAGTTGTCTGGTTGCCTTCTATGCAGAGGAACTCCTGGTGTGCCTTCATTCAGACTGTGGTGTCAGTTGCTCTATGTGCAGTGGAATCCTTGGGATGTCTTCAGGTTGTGGTGTCTTCAGTGGAGCAGACAGGTTGGCAATCTGCCCTTGCAGAAGACTCTATCCAGAAGTAGATTTGGATACTTTTAGGTTGATGTTGGCTGTGGGCTTGCTGTATATTGAATTTATTTTGTTGTGGTATGTCCTTTGTATCCATAGTCTCTACAGGATTTTTTTTGTGTGTGTATGTGTAGAGGTATTGAAATTTGTCAAGGTTTTTTGTTGTTGTTGTTGTTTTGTTTTTGTTTTTGTTTTGTTTTTAATGTATCTAATGAAGTGATTATGTTGTTTTTATTTTTCAGTTATATTGAGGATTGGATACTAATTATCAATTTACATATGTTGAAACATTTCTGGACCTCTGGGATGAAGAATATTTTATCATGGTGGATGATATTTTTGTGTGTTTTTATATTTGGTTTACAAATATATTATTAAAAGATTATACAACTGTATTCATGAAAATAAGTGTTTTGAATTTTCTTTCTTTGTTAAATTTTTATGTGGTTTAAGTATCAGGCTAATTGTGGCTTCATAACATTAATTGGGCAATGTCCTTTATGTTTCTATTTTGTGGGATAATTTGAGGAGTATTGGTTTTAAGTCTTCTTTGGAAGTAGAATTCTGCTCTGAATCCATATGTCCTTTGGTTATTTTTGTTAGGAGACAAAATTACAGTCTCTATGTCACTAGGGGTCACAGGTCTGATTAAATTGCTTAGGAGATCTTAATTTAACTTTGATAGGTTGTACATGATGAGATTTATCTACTTATTGATTTTAAATTTGATGCAATATAGTTTGGATGTCTTTTGAGTTCCTCAGTATGTTCTGTGCTTTCCCCTTTTTAGTTTCTAATTTTGTTAACTTGAATTTTCTCTGTGTCCTTTAATTAATTTAGCTAAGTATTTATCAATCTTACTGAATTTTTTTTTCAAAGAAGCAGTTGTTGGTTTCATTCATCCTTTGTATCATTTTTATTGTATTGATTTCAGTTCTGAGTTTGATTATTTCTTGCTGTCTACTTCTTTTGGGTACTATTTTTGTTGTCAACATTATTGTGCAAAAACTTTCACAAATGCCATTAAGTTTTAAATATTCAGTCTATCCAGTAATTTCCTGTAGGCACTTAGTGCTATGAGCTTGTCTTATAGAACTACCTTCGCTAGGTTTGGGTATGTTATGTTTTCATTTTAATCAGTTCTAAAAAGTTTTTACTTTTTTAAAAAACTTCTGTCTTGACTCATCTTTCATTTAGCAGTAAATTGCTCAGTTTCCATGAGTTTAAAGACTTTCTGTTGTTATTTATATGTAGCTTTAGTCCCTGGTGGTCAGATAGGATACAGGGTAAAATTTCAATTGTATTAGACAATGTTCTATGAGCTGCTGAGAAGAAGGCTTATTCTTTTGTGTTTGGGTGAAATGGTTTGGAAATATCTGCTATGTACATTTGATTTATCACATTATTTTACTTAAACATTTCTCTGCTTAACCTATTTCTTGAGGTCCTGTCTATTCGAGGAAGTAGGGTGTTGAGATCGCCCATTACCATTACGTGAAAGTCAATATGTCACTTTAGTCATTTTTATTTTATGAACTTGGGTGCCCTTATGCTTGGTTCATGAATGTTGAGAATTGCAACATCCTCTTTATCGGATTTTCCATTTTTCCTTCCCCCTCTTTTTTTTCTTTGTTTCTTTGTTTCTTTGTTTCTTTCTTTCTTTCTTTGTTTCTTTCTTTCTTTCTTTCTTTCTTTCTTTCTTTCTTTCTTTGTAGTGTGGGTTTTTTCCTTCTTTTAATTTGTTGGTCTGGGATTATTAAGTCCTTATGGTTTTTTTGGGGTGTGATTTATATTTTACTGTTATGTTTTCTTTCTAATCCCTTCTATACAGCTGTATTTTTAGCTAGGCAGTGATTAAATTTGGTTTCTTGATTAATAGTTTTGCTAGGCTTAGTAATCATGGTTGGCATCTGTGGTCTTTTGAGTTTTGTACAGCATTGTCCAGGTCCTTTTAGCTTTTAGAGTCTCCATTGAGAAGTCAGGTATTATTCTAATGAGTTTGCCTTTATATGTTACTTGCTTTTTTTCTTTGTTGCTTTTGATATTCCTTCTTTGTTCTACTACATTTATTGTTTTGATTTTTATGTGTCATGGTGAGTTTATTTTCTGGTTCAGTCTCTTTGGTATTCTATATACTTTTTCTACCTTGTTAGGTACCTCCTTCTTTAGGTTCAGTACAACTTCTCTGATTTTATTGAAATTATTTTCTAGGACTACTCTTTGACTAATTTTTTTTTTCTTTTCTATTCTTATTACTCATCAACTTGGTCATGTGATCTGCAATAGGGCTGCAGGAAAATCGAAATGTACCACAAGAAGAAAAATGAAGTTAGTCTCTCTGCTTATCAGTGGAGAGTGCCTCTCAGAATTGTAGGCTGACATAAAGGGGTAGGGGAGGGAGAGAAGCTGGACTAGCAGGAGCAAGATTCAGAGGAATCCTCCTGGAATGCAACGTAGAAGGAGAGAGGAGATAGATTTGTGCAAGTGGTTGCTTCCTACAGGTCTGGGTAGGAGATTCTCATTAAGTCTTTTAATCAGGCTGTAGTTTGGGTAAACAAATCATACTTCATTTACAATGTATATGGATTATGAAAAAAATCTCTTAAAACTCTGCTCTTTCTTTGACAGATACAGTAGTTATTTATTTTGTAAGAGATCATGAAAACTGTCCTCCGTGGCAATAAGTGGAAACTGCCTATTTGCAAATTCTCTCTGGCTATAAGATTGCTTTATAACAGAATTAACTGTTGTTCCCAAGCGCCATAACAAAGAAGGTGAGAAGTGCAACTGAGAAAATAGAGTGAATGATCACACTTTTTAAGTTTCTCAACAATGTTCTACAAATGTTCAACAAAACTTTATTGTCTTGGAATAAATAATGAAATGCACAGAAGAGCAAAGTTTTTTCAGTTCAGATTCTGATCAGATCAGTCCAATGTAGTTAGTTTATTTGAACTGATAGAGGGAGAGAATCAAAAAGCTGAAAAAGTAAGATATAACACAGGGGATTTGAGTTAACTAGAACTTATCTTTGTGCCAATGGTGCCCAGAAAAATGACTCTTTGCCCAGGGATGGATAAGGCAATTAGCCTCCTGTTTTGTCTCAGTCCATGTCAGCCTGATAGGAAAAACAAAATTGTCTGCCTTGAATTTGGTGGCTCCTCTACGATTTTTTGAACAGCCAAACTTGGCAATTAAACTTTCCACTTCAGAACTGTCTCAACAGTTTTGTTAAATGTACTATGCTTGGAATTCCATTTTGTAGCTGAGTATAGCATTAAAATCTCTGACAGAGGAGGAACTGTTTCAGATAAAGTAATTTAGAAGAGCAATTTAATGTAGTGAGTACATCCATTGAGAGATTTCAGGTTGTAAGATGCATTTTAACCCATTCCACCAGTGGATTAACTTCCTTTTAAAAATTAGGCTAAGGAGATAGATCAGTTAGGAAAGAGTTTACCATCAAACATGAGGTTGTGAATTTTATCACTGGAGCATATGTAAAAAGCCACCTTAAAAAACAAAACAATACGTGGCTTATCTACATGTGTTTGTTGTTCCAGCACTGGGAAACAGAGATAGGTAGGATGCCTACTAGTATTGCATATTGGGCAAGCTCCAGGCCTGTATGAGAGCTTGTTCCAAACAAGGTACAAGATAGTGGCTGCCTGAAGAATGATACTCAAGTTTTATCTCTGCACATATGAATGAATCTATACACACATGAATACACACACACACACAGAGAGAGAGAGAGAGAGAGAGAGAGAGAGAGAGAGAGAGAGAGAGTTAAGTTTATATTCTTGAATGCTGAAGTTTACTTCACTGTTGTATGAAGTTTAGGACCACTTAAGATCCCTGCTCCTGTTTACATAATAAACCATATAAGGAAATAGTTAGAGCACAGTTATGTCAGCACTATGACCATTTCTCAAAACTAAACATTCATAGAATACTAAATAGGAAATTAATTTCAGAAATTTGAAAATGTTAGACACGGAGATTTTACTGTAATAACTCCTTGCAAAACTTTCTCTCAAAAATTGAAAAAAAAAATTATGGTGGTCGATGCTCAAGTGGGTGAATGTGCTAAAAAGCCATGTGGTTGTACACAATAAACAGATAATTTATAGAGTATATATATATATATACACACATATATATATATTCAATAATTTATAGAGTATATATATATATATATATATATATATTCAATAATGTTGTTTGGAAAAGTGCAAAGAGAAGATCTGGATAGGTGGATCAATGAATAACTGAACATTGCAGCTATTGCAGAGGACATGAGTTTGGTTCCCAAGAGCACTCACATCTCCATCTCTAGGAGATTTCTCTCCTTCTCCTGTCCTCCACAGGCACAGTACTCATCTGCACACACACTCACACACACACACACACACACACACAAGGACACAAGCACACATACACACAAATAATAAATAAATGAAGCTTAAAATAGTAAAAAGTAGAGAAGTAGCCATTCATGGATAGGATCTGTCACACACACACACACACACACACACACACACACACATTAGCCATGAACCTGAATTGTGAACTCAAATGGCTCTTAAAAATACTTACTGTAACACTTATAACTTCAGGTTAATGAAAAAATGAAATTTACATTGGGAAAATTGTATTAAAAAATTAGTATGGAATTTCATGAAATAACAACAGCACATGTCTATATAGCATTTGTCACAGGCCAGATCTGTTCTAAGTGTTTAGTACAGAATTAATCATTTAACCTTACAGTCATACAATGAAACAGGTACCATTTCCACTTAATCGTTTTTGAACAAAGGATCAGAAAAAAATAAAATACTTGTCAAGAACATACAGTTAAACAAATAATAAATAAGACTTTAGCTCCAGCACCTTGATGAAGAAATTCCCTTCACTTCTTGTACGTTATTTTAAACAATACTAGATGCTATGTAAACAAAATCGAAAGCTTGCTGTAATAGATGACTTCTCATCCCCAGAAAATTCAGTATGGCTTTTGCTATTTGAAACATCTTTCAAGCAACTGTTTAGAAGCATGCTTCTTCTCCCTGTGGTTCTATAGCCATTTGCATGTGCATTTAAAGGTTGCTTACCTTTGTTGAATCAGAAAGTGGGAACATTTCAGTAGGTTATGAACAACTCTGGGAGGTGATATCACATTCATTCACATTCTTGCTATTGGCACTCAATCACATGACAGACTTTAACAGTAAGTGAAATTAGCAAATATGTTCTGTGTGTGCCAAAAAATAGATAACAGGGAGACAGCACAATTTATAACACTTGAATGTTTTCTGGGCATCTATATAAAACTTTATATTGACAGTTTCTTCACAAACAAACAAACAACTTTTTTTTCCCCTTCAGAGTCAGAATCAAGGAACAAAAAGTTCTATAGATATCAACTATTCTGGTTTGCCCTCAGAATTTAGGAATTCCCATTTTAAAACAGACTACCCTGTATAAATAAAGATCCTTCACCTTAGAGTCAGCTCCAACAAAAAATAAGTGGGGTTAAGACCAGCATCCATATCACATGGTAGCCTTCCTTGGTGTAATTCCATTATTAAGAAAAGCAAATGAGAGGGCACAATTTTGGATCTGGGTTCAGGGAGAGTGTATCTAAGTGTCTCATGAGGGTCGGAAACTGAATCAAAGTCTTTAGTAAAATTGCCAATGACCAAACACCCATTTCAAGCTATATGGGGCAGAGAAAACAAATACCACCTGCACCGGGGCTAGGCGATATGTTCACTGCTTGATCACTACTTGTCACATAGCCACCCTGAATGCAGTGCATAAGACTGAAAAGGTAATACTAAAAGGTAGGCACTGATAGTGATACCCCAGAAGTTTCTTTTTCAAATGATTGTTAAAAGATAAAACACCAACATTTAAGCAGATTCAGAGACAAAACTGCCACTCCTCTCATTTTATGAATAAGAGCTTCTCCGTTTCTCAGAGCCTGTTTTAAAAATATACTGCTATAAATGAGGAAATCTATGTAAATAAAGGACAACTGCAGCTTAGAGAGTGACAGCCAATCAGTGTTCACATTTCAGAATATTCTTTTGAGTCATCTGAGACAAAGTTTCATTCCATATTGCAAAATAAATTATTCAAACCAGGTTTGGAGAAAGACAGAACCTATCTCCATATTCGTTTGCAAACTCATTGGTGTGCCAACAAAAATGAATTTCGATTTCCTAGGTTACCTAGGTTTTAAAATGAAACTCATGACATCATACCTCAATGAGGAACGATTTAATACGTGTCCAGAGATCTTGTATTGTGCATATCTTTTGTTTGTTTGTGTAATTTTATTTTTTTTTAGATACAATAATTACATCCCTTCCTCCCTTCTCTTTCCTTTTTAAAACTCTTCTCATGTGGCCACTACTCTTGATCTCTTTCAAATTTATGGCCCCTTTTCCTTTAATTATTATATATATTACATATATTTATAATATATAATTATATATATTACTATATATAGTATATATAGATTTTTGGATATATTAAGTCATATATGTAAATATATATGTATGTACACATACATTTAGCCCATTTGAAGTTATTTGTGAATATTATTTCCCAGCACTATTTCTCTTGCTCTCAGCATTCCTTAGTTGCCTACAGTTCTTTGTGCAGTTTTGAGGCCTCATGGTCTCTCTCTATTTCATATCAGCATGCCTATTGTTGAGATCATGCTTAGGCAGTCTTACTGATGAAAAATTATGGGTGTAGCTTACCTAAAATTTGTAGGAAACACAGCCTCACAGCAAAATTCCTGTTCCTTTGGCTCTTACAGCCTCCTGCTTCCTGAAAAGATCCTCGAGCCTTTGGGTATTGAAATTGCGACTTAAAAAGGCAAAGCTTTTGTATTAATTTATGTAAATGAGCTATATCCTCCTCATCCAATATTTGCCCTATCACTTTACCAATTCTTCTTTCTAAACTGTAGCTCATCTATATCCTCTTCTCTTAAATAAGGAGAAGGCAGGTGAGTGTCACAATCCTACTACTCATCCTATGGCTCAGAAACCAGAGCTGGGTACCTCAGGGGTTCTACACCTGCCTCTAATTTCATCACCCACTGTGACTGTTGCTCAACACAAAAATAACTCAAGTAGTCTTCATCTGCAAGGGAAAAATTGGAATTCTTAAAAAAAAAAAAAAGGAAGCTTACTAGGAGAATTTCAACTACTCTGACATGTCTCCAAGAAAAAAAAGGAACTAAAAATCTATTTTTCAAGTGATTAACATTGATTAATTCACAACCAAGATAATGATTTGCATAATTTCAGAATATATAATTAACTTCATGATTTGTCTGAGTACTTCAGACATAAAGAGTAAGTTTTTTGAGGTTTTCCCTTTCCTGGGTTAATTTACTATTTATACTCATACTTGATGTTGATAACTGGCAGTGGCCTGAGCAACATTGGTAAAAGATGGAATGTGGAGTATGAAGGGTAACAAGCTTTGCTTTGCAGTCACATGTCTAACCTTTACATGTAACCCTATCACCTACTACATTGTCTGGAATAAGTCCTTTGATATCTCCAAAATTTTCTTTGTTTATTTATAAACTAGATATTTAAAGTCTTCCTCCTCCACCTCCTCCTCCTCCTCCTCCTCTTCCTCCTCTTCCTCCTCTTCCTCCTCCTCTTCCTCCTCCTCTTCCTCCTCCTCCTCCTCCTCCTCCTCCTCCTCCTCCTCCTTCTTCTTCTTCTTCTTCTTCTTCTTCTTCTTCTTTTTCTTCTTCTTCCTCTTCTTCTTCCTCCTCCTCTTTATCATCACAACAGTGGCATATGCCTTGAATCCCAGCACTCAGGAGACAAAGGTCAGCCCTGTCTATATTGCAAGATTCAAACCTGCCAGAGCTATAAAATGAGAAGCAGAATCTCCAAAAGTAAACAGAACTGCAGAAAGGTCATAATTATTAAATGACCCAATGCAGGTTACTTTCTCAGCCTTTGATTACATAATTTATCATATTCTGACATAATTACTCTCCTGCTGATAATAACTTTCAATGAGTTTAACAATGCCTCTATGGGATTTCAAAGACATGCTAAGTTTCCTGCACACTTATCATGTCATTCAGTAATACCAATGGTGGGCTAGAAGAAGTACAATGAGATAAGAAAGGAAACTTAAGATCTTGTCTCTCCAAAGTATACTCTCACTTCTCATAGTTATTTGCAGAATTATAGTAATGATAATACACACAATGGATAGAAGGTGCCTACAGTTGGTGAATAGGAAGCAGAGAGAATTTAGCATAGCTGAGAAGTGGAAACCAGAACAAACTCCATGCACATTGTAGTTTGAGTAGTGATAGTCAGTTAAGAAGACACAGCAGATGGTTCAAAATCTGATAGGCTTGTTCCAAATTCTCATTGTGCTTTGGGAAAGCATACAAATCTAGGCCACTTTTTTGTTTGTTTGTTTTTGTTTTGTTGCTGTTGTTTGTTTGTTTTTGTCTCTTTGTGTCTACTTTTCTTATATTTTATCCCATACAACTGTACTTTATCGCTGATAAGAGAAAATAATGTATATATAAGTAAAGTGATAAGTAAATTATTATTAACAACATTGTTATCATTTTACTTACAAGGAAGGGGAATTATGAAATTTAGCTATCCATATAGAAAATAAGCAAAAATAGATTTCTCTGTCAAATATGTCTGATTATATGCACTCCTGTCCACTACAGTTGCTCTCCTCTCTTTATGTAAATGTAGAAGTGATCTTCATGAGTGGATTCAAACTGTTGATGTACAGTGAGTAATATATTATTTTAGCACTCCAATTGTTAATGTTAATAGTTTCAAAAACAGGAATGAAATCCTAGCAATATAAAGGATATTAATATTTAATCTAAATTTCCAACATACAACCAAAGTCAGCTGCAAACACACACACACACACACACACACACACACAAAGCTAGAGGTCTGCTGAAAATTAATATACTGTATGGGACTAAGGAGGCTTTCTTTAACCTCTGAACATTTATAAATTTCAATGAAATGCAGGAATGTAATTTTTAAGTAGAAAAGTAACTGGATTTTAAAATATTTTTTTAATTGTCATAAAATACATTTGAAACATCCCTTTGCTTAGGGTTCATGCAGAAAATGCATGAGAATGTATGATGAATCAGCCTGCTCCATCTTAACCTTAAACGCCATCTTATAGTAAAGACAAATGAGGCTCATTCTTATGATTAAACAGCTGTTTTCCAAGGATTGAGCTATGCTCCACCTGTAATCTTAACTACAAATGGTTCTGTGCTGTTTGTTTTAGGAAAAGGCAGCCGTGTTTGTGTTTCAAAACCATCTTGCCATCCTACCTTTGTTTCAAAAGGTTATCATTACCTTGTTATGACCATCATGCAATCATGTCTTTGTCTCAGTATGTCATTATAACCAACTTTTCATGCTTATGTTCTGCTCCTCAAACACTGCCTAGTTTGCTTGTCACATTTTCTATTGGGAATCTCCCTACCCCTGAGCTATAAAACATTATTTTTCAAGTCCAAGCTGTTCAATGTTGACTTATTGAACCTCACCTTAGAGGTAGGCAGCAAATGTAAATGAATAAAAAAAAAAAGTTTGCTTCAATTAATTTGATCACGATGATTTGGGTTGATGGTCTTTCTCTTATATGGGGTTAACATGTATTATTATACAATGAAACAGTTGGTGCAGTTGAACTCCTACATGGGCTTTTGCATTCCCAACCTTCAATTTTGTCAACTGATCAGAAAACAGATGTGTTTGTAAAATCAAAAGACATGCCAGAAATAAATGAGAGCCCTGAAGTACAGAGGCTTTCATAAGGCTTCTATATCAACCTCAAGCTTCACTTGAAGTCTACAGGTCACTATGATTCTAAGATGCCCATTTAGTGTATCTGTACTCTAGAACCAGAGTTTATTTTGGTTTAATTAAGGACCATTTTCAATGCCCAGGTCACATGACGAAACTGTTAGGGTATCGGTTAATGAAAGAAGCACTAGAAGTCTTAAGGAAGACCCAGCATAAGTCTGTTTCCCTCCACTCTTGAAAATTATATGAGCCAAATGTTTGACACGTTTTTCTACCCTGGTTTTCTTATTTCCAGAATGGAGATGATCGTAAGTTTACCTCATTGTGTTGCTTTAAGGATTAACTCAAGTAATTCATGTAAATAACTTACAGTGGTCCCTGTCATTTGGATGAACACACAATTGCAGATGTTGCAAAGCTTATGGTGGGGGTATATTACGATCAAACCATCATAATTTAAAAATATAAAAAATTAAAAATAAGTTTAATAAGCTTAACGGCTTAATACCATAGCTTTGCAACACAGTATAATTTACTCCTTACTTTGGCCCTATATTTTGGGTACACTGTCTGGTTTAGTGTGATGTTGAGGTTTAGTCTTTTGCTATGTTGAATACTGGTTGCTCCCAGAGACTTCACATAGACCCATTTGATGTATGTGACCTTGCCCCCCAAATTATCCCTGATTGATGAATAAAGATGCCAACAGCTAATAGGTGGGCAGAAGAGACATAGGCATGGTTTAGGGTTTCTAGTCTTGGGGTTGGAGGAGACCATGAGAAAGAAGAAGGTAGACAGAGGATACACCATGGAGTAAAAATCTTAAAATCACATCCTGTTGGAACCTAACAAGAAATAACTCAGGAATATCCGAGGAAAGTAAATTCTAATAGCATAGAGCATCTGCCCTGCTCTAGTGCTGATTAAGGCTTATTATAAATATAAAGGCTGTGAATGTCTTTTATCTAGGAACTGCATAATCAAAGGTGGAGTAAAAACTCTGGTTCAAGAATACATAGTTTCTGCAACATCGTGAGGTTCTCCTACCACTTACCAGTAGCCATAGAAATGATCACAGTATGGTATTCTGTTGAAAACTGTTGGTATCATCATATAAAGGAATAAAAACAGCATTGAACCCTTCTAAGCAGTATATCTTGCTATCTTAATATACTATTGTTTCACAAATCACTTAAAATATACAAGTAAAAAGTTCATATAATCCACTCACCTACCACTTGCTTTAGAAGGTTCTCCATCCTTGCTCATCTTAGTTTTTGGAACTGTTACTTCGTTGGCTGTATATTTAGCTTTTGACCTTGGAATATAGTTCACTCCCAGTTTTATATTTCTTGCCACAGCTTTGATTTTACAAAGTCTCATAAGTAAGATCAGATAACAGGTAACCTCCATTCTCTAACTTTTAACAGCTTCTGTCTGTCCTATTTTTCATTCTATTCCTCTGATAAATATCACCACCGAAAGCAAGGGCTTATTGAGATGGAAAGGGTTTATTATATTTTATATTCTGGAACCTGGAGCAAGAACTGAATCAGAGATCACTGAGGACATTTATTGCCAGGATCTCCTTGGCTGCTCAGCTGATCTTTTTGCATATCCCAGGTCCAGTTGCCTAGGAATACCATTACTCCTAGTGGGCTGGGGAGTCTTGCATCAATTAGCAACTAAGATGATGTTGTACAGATGTGCCAACATGACAATCTGATGGAAGCAATTCTTCAGTGGAGATTCCTTCTCTTAATATCTCAGGTTTCTGTACTAAGTTGACAAAGACAAACAAGCACACTATCCGTCTGTCATCCCTACCATCTTTGTCCAGAACAACATTCAGCACTGTTAATTTGATTAACAATAAAGAATATGTAGGACAAAAGTTCGGTTTAAAGATTCTGTATTACAGTATTCTTTCAACAAGGGCGGAGAGTAATACAGAAAAGAATCCTCTTCCTACAAATACACCTGAAAGCATTTACGGTTATGGAGATTGTCTTTCAGTTATGGAGTACACATCACAAAGACCTTAAGTTTGTAAAGTTGAAAAAATGTATGCTTGCTGGAGGATAAACTTGAAGGAGTTACTATTCTTGATTTTAATGGTTAATATTAAATTTTAGTAAACAAAGGATTAGGGAGATAGTTCAGTTGGTACTTAAAAGCATGAGGTCCTGGGTTGAAAACACAGAATGAACCTACATTAAAAAAAATAAAATCTAGCTGGGATTGGTAGTGTGCATTTGTCACCCATGTGCTGGGAAGGTGGAGGCAGATGGTTCTCTATGGTGGGTGGTCTAGGAGGTAGGTTTCTGGACACTGAGAACCCCTGTCTCCACTCAACTATTATGTTGGTAGTCAACCTTCTGACTGGGTTTCTGGATGACATAACAATACCAAAGAGAAAATTTAATTGCTATGTATTATGACTGAATAAGGGAGAAAGAAGTCAAAAGTGTTCCTAACATGGAAGAAAACTTTTATATAAAAATGTAATAATTCAAACCTAATTATATACAAACTATATTTAAATTTCCAGCCTGTCCTGTTACTTCAGCTATATCAAACTGCTATTTGAACTGGCTTTTCAAAATGCTGATTGGGTAGGTGTCTAGATCAGATGGACTCGCCCGACTAATCAACTGAAATCAAATCATCTGATTGCTCACATGGTTGGTCAAGGCAAGCATCTCCACAAGCAGACCCCTCTGTAAAGTAGACAGACTCCTTATTTTATTTTGGCTCACATTTATCTGGCAAAATATATTTCTACCTCCTGATTAATAGAAGCATTCATTCTTTTGAGTTTGAGTCAGAATCATTAAACCACAAGAAAATGGTATTCACCTTCGTTATAGATATTATGAAAACTAGTTCTGGAATTCTTTTCTTTTTAACCATGGAGGCACGTACACACACACACAAACACACACACACACACACACACACACACACGTACACACAAAATAAATCTACCTAAAATTCTTAAATAAAGCACAAGGATGGAATGATATTTATAAGAATATCAATCATCTAGATGAGAATTTCCACATTATAGGAAAGGAAAAAGTAAAAATAGAAAACAAAACTCTTGATTTACAAACCACAAGGAAGGATGGACAATGTATTACTTCCATGGCATTTCTCTCTTCAGAATAATGGTTCTTATTTTACTTCTCTTTTTGCTACTATGATTTTGTTTTGAAAGAAGCTCCAAATTTCTTATTACACAATTTAAAAGCAATAAGAAAACACAATAAAATAACCTCTCTTCGTAGTTGTTTTCTTATCAAAATTCGATTGACTTACAATTGCCGATGCACTAGGTTGCCCATGTATGATTTCCTCATCTGTGCTAAACTGCTGTTGGTCTTCCTAGCTTACCAGCAACAGAGAGTGTTTTTGGAAAGTGTAGGAAGCTTTGGGACTATACAGGAGTGATCATTTTAATGCCATAGTTTATTGTCTGTGTTCCCATTGGTAAGTTAAAGTCATTTGAGGTTCATACTCAGAACACAAGAATAATGATGCTAAATTTATGGAGCTTCACATATATAAGGTAAAATGAACACCAAGTAGTTTTGTCTTCCATATACAGAATTTATAGTTTGCTTGTGGAATATGGAGGAACTGTGGCACTGCATAATTAGAACTATCTCATTTGTCAACATCAGGAATGTCCACACTGTGGTGGCCTCTTTCTGTTTCTCCTTAGTTTTGACAAGCATCTGGGTCATTGGCTATTGCTGCCCCAATTATGAATCTGTGTGTTTCTTCCTTCATACTGGACAGAGTGGTAGGAGCAGACATACTCTCGCTGTTCTTACCATACCACTGAGCTGAGAAGGACTATATCATGCACAGCAGAGAAGAACTCATCCTCTAGAGTTGACTGGCATCTTTGTATTGACTTTTTCACCTTGAACATATTTCTCCATCCCGGTGCCTCAGTTTTTCAGTTTTAAGCCACATCAGTAAAAAATTTTGTTTTAAATTTCTTAACATATATTACTTTTGTAAAGAACCATGCCTGACAAGAAACAAGTATTTATAAATAATCGTTGTTATTATTTCTATTGTAAGTTTTGTAGCCTTGAGCCAGTGATTAACAGTCTTTTACAGAAGTTATCTGATCTCCTACTTAGACTGTGGGTAATAAAAACATCAGTATAGACAGATTACTTGCAACTGTTCTGTGACTCAGCATAATTATTTATTCACTGGGAAAAAGGAGAAGCAAAATGGACTCAGAGAAAGCACTTGGTGATATAGTACAGAGATTGCACTTCTTGTGTTTGTCTTTCTCAGTATTCATTTATTGTCCTACTGTGATGTCAAAAGCAAAGTTAGAAAACAGAAAGTTAAGAAGAAAGGAATGCAGAGTTTCATTTGACAAGACTTTAAGGCTGGAGGTGAGGAGCATATGTACTGGGCATATTGGTTTTAGTTTGTTTCCTTTCGTTTCTTTTTGTTTTGCTTTAGCACAAAACACTAGTCCTGTAAAGAAAGGGAAGAAAAACATGGGGTGAAATAAGTCTGCATTTTCTATAATCTGCTGGGCCTATAAACCATTCATCTAAATATATTCCAAAGGTTCAAAATCTTGTCATTGGTGTTGATGGACCTCGGGACCAACCCTTCATTCTTTCTCCTTGGATTTCAGTAGAATCCTTGAGATAAGCTTCATTTTAAACCCAGCTGCCTGCATGTTCTTTCTAAAGTGTAAATTATGTCACTTCCCTCCCCTGTGAAAACTCTAGGGGCCACCAGCCACTAGCTACTTACAGAACAAAAGTCTGCGCTATAAATTGTTCTCTGCCAGACAAAGATTTTTGTACTCACTGATCTTCCTCAGAAATATCTCCCTCAAAATCTGTGTGTAGGTGCCATTTCACTTTGAGATCTTAGCAGGATTGCAAACCATTAGAAGGTAAGCTGTCGTGCCTATAATTATTTGTCACCACCATAATATTTTTGCAATACCTGATGGCATCTTATTTCCATATTATTTCCAAGGTCATCTGATCTAGTTCCTTCAACTAATCTGGCTGTTTGGAAAGAGGGCAGAATCTGCTTTATCCCAGCATACTCAACCCCAAGGAACCACATGAAGTTTTGCATCTTGTTGTCCCAACATCAGGTCTGGGAGTCTGGAATAGGCCTGAGTCAGTTTGAGCAAGATGCCATCATTCGAAGCAAGCTGCTTTACAGCATCTTTTGCTTTTAAAAATAATTTTATTTTAACTATTACTGTAAAATATAATGCTATAAATCCTGTAACAAGGAAAAGAAAATATTATTATATTTTTGTAAGTGTCATACAAAAGTCTGTAACACAAACTGGTTAAAGCTTAATGATTCTCATCCAGGCCTACTCTGCCACCCCTATTCTTGGCTAAAGCCATATGAATGCAGCATCCCACTGAAAAATACCTGTAAGGCAATCATAGGATTATAATTCAAAATCTGTTAATGGAAACTACATTTTCTTCAAAATATGATTGTTGCATTCATATTAATAGTTGCCACATCTGCTTGCTTCTCTAAGGAGAAAATGGAAATATTTGTGGAGTTTTATGCATTCTCATACTCAACTATAGTCTGTTATATGACAAACTACTGAGATGGAATATGTATATATTACATATTTTTATACATGAGCATATGCAGTTGAAATTAGCAAAGTAAGTAATTTAATACTCTACTTAAGTTTATATCATACACTGACACTTTTATATGAGTCACTAATCGTAAGCCAAGGATTCGCAACCTGTGGGTTGTGACCCCATTTGGAGGTCGCGTATCAGATATCCTGCACATCAGATATTTAGACTATGATCTATAATGTTATCAAAATTATACTCATGAAGTAGCATCAAAGTAATTTTATGGTTCGGGGGGGGGGTGGTCACCACAACATGGGAAACTGTATCAAAGGATGGCAGCATTAGGAAGGTTGAAAAATCAGTGTTACAGCAAAAACAAGATGAAGTTGTGCTGTTAACTTCATTTAAAATATTTGCAATTACTTGCTGTTTTTAAAGTAGTCAGTTCTTTTAACCCATGAAAGGATACTAGGTATTTGCATCATCCATTATTTTGGTGGATCTCAATCTCTGATACATAGATCTACCCATGTTGTAAGGCATAAGTTGTGCTCTAAATTCTAATTGTTACAAAATGACCCAACCAAGCACCCAGAAAGTCACAGAGCAAGTGCACTATAGTCACAGAGCAAATGTACTGTCCTCACAGAATACAGCTTAGTAATTTCAAATGAACGTTGAAGACATTTGGACATCATCACTGGAGTGTTAAATTAGAACTCAACTGTTGGCTGTATAAAAGTAAGTCAGACTTCGTGGAGAAAAATTCACTGTTAGACAATAAGAAACTCTCTTCAGAGAAGAGATTACAAAAATTCAATGAGAGGAAAATGATGGAGAAGAAAGCAGCAGTATTTCTCATCTGCACCGTCACAAGAGACAACTTTAAGCAGTACATCACAGCAGATTTCCACTCCTCAGCTGTGAACACAAGAAAAGCAACTCCTGCCTCTGTAGTTGGTCTACATGCATCATTCTCTTGGACTTGAATGAAAAGATTCTGTGAAAGAGACATAACACATTTGCACAACTTAGTAAACCAAGAGAAGAATACCAAGGGGCATAGACTGTCTTCTACAACACTGCTGTCAGCATGAAGGAGTAGAGGGACATTCGGCAACAATGGTTGCATAATTAGAAATACAGTTATTAGAATGAGGTAATGTAAGATGAAGATCCCAACAGCAATGTGAAGAAAGCACAAGAGTATAAGATTTGCTTCCAGATGGAAGAATAATATTTGTTATGCAAATATAACATTTTATAGGTTGGTGAGCTGGGTAGTAGAATTGGTTGGAGCTAAAAGAAAATAAATGAAACAACTAGGTAATGTGGTATGCTTAGATTTTTCTTCTTAGCCCAAGTAGAAACATTATCTCAGCTTGGATGTTGAATTGCAGCGTGAAACCATGTTTCTACCTTCTAGTCAGGAATATGAAACTGACAAGACTCAGCATTATGCCTTTGGTCAAACTGTGGAGGAAGAGCTATGGATTCTAACATGATTCGCTACTTCTCCTGAACTTCCTACAGTCTGCCTGGCCTATAAACCCTTCATCTGAATATATTCTAAATGGTGACTTCCAATATTAAAGATTCTCTTTAAATTATCCAGAACAGTCTTAAGTGAGAGAAAAAAGAGGGGGCAATTTGATAAAAAAAATAAAAAATGAAGAGGCTTGTGATGAACATTTCTAGTAAAGGCTATCAGTGGATATTTAAAAGTAGATGTCTAGAGAAAGCTGGGGATTTGGAAATGACCTTTCACAGAAAATGAAAAGCCAACAACATGAAAGTCTTTTGAATTAAGGTTTTGGATGGCTTTGCACACAAAGCATCACATAGTTACCATACATGCAAATGCCATAAATGCTAATTTTACTACATGTCTTATCATCACAGATATCTCTTAGCTTAATCGTTAGTGTCACACCTTAGACAAAACAAGGACTTAGTGAAAGGAACATTATGTTCTGAACTGGATGATGATAATTGACAGGATGATGGTTGAAATCATTATGTGCTAATGGTTTCACTGTGCTTTTGTTTATGGCACAGTTGATCAAGGACTGGGCATGAAAAGGAAAAAGGAAGAAAGTCCACGGGAACAGATACATGACTCAGAACTAAGAGAGCATGAGTGTTTGGTCAGCATAATTTTGAGAGTTTGTCCAACAACCTGGGAATGTATCTTGAAAGCAGACGGAGGAGCGACTCAGGTTTGATGATTGGCATGCTAACATCACACAAGGTTGAAGGCACAAGGGTGTTCAGGTGCTAATGAGTACCTCATCAGGAAGTAGGGCTATACTGGCAGAGAACCAGGTGAAAACTGGTCCTTGGAACTAAAGAGACTTGGAAAACTTTGACTGCCTAGCTACCACTGAGAAAGCTCATAATATTAAGTTTTCAGTTGCTCAGTCTCCCCTTAGTCTGGAGCACAGACATTTTGGTGATCTACAGAGCTGCATCTGCAATAGGCTTAAGGTAAGTTTTATAGATTCCTTGTATCCTCTGAGGACATCCCATTTTTGCTTATTTAGAAGGCCTTTTTATCAATCTTTTATTGTTTGAGAATTTCATACATGCAAATGTGTTTGGTCAATTCCACCCTCTTTCCCCCTATTCTTTATTCTTCCCCTATCTACCACTTTTCTCTCTCAAATGTATGTGTCCTTTACAAAGAAAAACTTACTGATTCCATTTAGTCATATGTGAATGTGCATGGTGTGGCACCACCTACTAAAGCCTAGGTAAAGAAAACTGACTCACCCGCTCCTAACAGCCATTAACTATCAGCAGCTTCTCGTGTCTTTTTCTGTTTAGTGATTTTTTTGTTTGCCTGTTTTTGTATTGATATTTTTGTTTTGTTTTGTCATTGTTTATTTAAATGAATTATATAATTTTGGATCAATTTTTATCATTTTCTTTGTCTTCGTTCTCATGAAAATCTCAAATTATGCAGTACTTTAAATACGTGTGCTCTAGATGATCTTACTAAAGCAAAGCAGTGAAGACAGTAAATTATTTCTTCATTGTTTGTCTGTCTTTACTATATTTCTATCTTGCTTTAATTTAATCATTCACAAAGTAATCTGGTAACAATATATACTATTTTGAATGGGTAATGTGCCACTATAAATTAACTACCAGTATTAGAAAAGAAGTTCACTGTTCAAAAGAATCTTCACAAATCCCCTTAGATTAGTATTTTCTATGATTTATGTGTGATATTATGGAAAAAGTACAAATTTATAGATATGCTTGATTTTATGGTTAATCTGGAATCAGTTCATATCTTGAGTGGATGCTATTTGAACAAAGTATATGAGCTTTATATGCAGAGAGAAGATCAAAAGAAAATAAAAACAGCTGATCTTGGTGGTGCAGGACTGCAACCCTGCTCCTAGGAGGCAGAAGCGGAGAGCAACTTCAAGCCAATCCAGGCAATTCAATGGGACAGGGTCTCAAAAGTTTAAAATGTAAAATAAGAGCTAGAGATATATCTCACTGGTAGAATACTTGCCTAGCATCCATAAGGCATCCAGAAGGAAAGAAGAAAGGGAGGGAGGGAGGGAGGAAGAAAAGAAGGAAGAAAGGAAGGAAGTAAAGAAGTGAGGAAATGAGAAAGATATATGAGCTAAAGGGAAAAATAGAGGGAGAAGGGAGACAGAGACAGAGAGTGAGAAAATGGCAAACAGACCAAGGATACAGGTAATGCCAACTCACATTCCCAACAGGATCAAGTCTCGTGGCTTCAGAAGTGATCGTTTCATGGTTCAGTTGGGTTTCATGAGACTTAGCATTCTGGTTTTGCCTGGTACATTTGGACTAAAACAACTGTCTCTGAAATTTTCCATTGAATAATAGTAATTATCTATGGAATTTCAAAGTGACATATATACGTTTTTCCCACTTTCACGGACTACACATGTCCACACATGTACATACACAACTTTTGTGAGTCCACTCTAGATCCACAGAACCACAATCTTTCCTTTGAGCTCAGATAGGAGTTTGGGTATGTAAATCTTAAACAAATCAGTTAGGCACTTTAGTGATTTTACAATCTGAGAACTACTACAGAATTTATTATTCTGTACAAACACAAACACACTAATTCCTCCAGCCAAGATCCATCTATACACGAAGAACTCCTGCTTCACTAGGTTCTACTCCTTAATGAATTGCTTCCATGGTCACTGTTGATTAGTGCCATAATTTGAAAATAATACATTTTAAAAACAGAACTGGGATTCCTCATTTCCATGACATTTGTCAATTCTTTTTTGGAAAATATTCTCCTTAAACTTTTTTTTTTTAATAAAGAAAGTAAGCTAAATAAATAAACACAGTTACTCAGTGATTTCTCATATATATCAAAGTAATACATATCAATGTAATGCAAATTAGTATGTTGGACGTTATATCTGTATATGCAATTGTAGAAGCGAGATATTTATATCAGCTGTTATTGACTTTTATTTGTTTGTTTGTTTATTTATTCATTTATTTTATTTTATTTACTTTTGGTCTTTGAGATAGTGTTGTGTTGTTTTAAAAGATAAGGTGAGACAGATTAGGTTTGGTGAATGTGTAGTCAGGTATGGGGAAGTGGGTGCATCTGAGGGCCCATGCTGAGGTATCATATCCCCTGAAGGACCAAGCACAGGAAGGTATAGTATAGAATAGAGTTTCTTCAGCGCATGGGGAGGGGAGTTGACAGGGTAGTAGAGACAGAAAAAGGTGAAGAGAGAGAGAGAGAGAGAGAGAGAGAGAGAGAGAGAGAGAAGAAGAAGAAGAAGAAGAAGAAGAAGAAGAAGAAGAAGAAGAAGAAGAAGAAGGGGAGGAAGAGGAAGAGGAGGATGAAAAGGAGAACGAGGAGGATGAAGAGGAGGAAGAAGAGGAGGAGAGGAAGCTGGCCATGATCATGTGGTGAGAGGGGGGAGGGGAATGGGGAGAGAGGTCGGAAAAAGATGAAGGACAGAGTGGGGAGCAAGACGTCAAGAGAGAAAGAGAGCCTCCTTAAACTTCTAAAGTTATAGAATCATATAAAAATATTTAGCGATGCCCAGGGCTCTCACAGAATCTCTTACTCAGTTGGTTAAGAGTGACCATAGAAGTTTCAGAGTTAGTCACACACCTAGGGATTTGATTACTTTGAGTAACACACTTTTTTCTATTTATCTTATCAGTCAGGCAACACTTCTTACCATATATTCATCTTCTTACCTTTTCTTTCTCTTCCAATTCTTCTTGCATTATTTAGCACTTTGCAGGTGACCATAAACATGATTTAATCAATAAACATGAAATTTTTTGAGTGGAGATAAAGTGATTTTCAAGTAACAGATGCTTTGTAACAATAAAACAGAAAAATTAGAAGGATATTTCCTGTGAGTTTTTCTACTTAGTGAAGGAAGTTAAAGGAAGGCAAATAGTTAAAATACACAAGGAATGCTCATTTCTGGGTGCATATTAAAATCACCCAGGAATCTTTTGAACCCCTAACTGAGAGACCAGACCTTTTGGGTTCAGACTCCATCTTAGAGAACCTAACCTAAGGTTAAACTCGAGTTAACAAACAGTTCAGTACCTAGAACCAGTTTCCAGGTTATTCCCCAACATACCTGCACCTCCAGGTTACAAGCTTGCTCCTGACACTTCACTTCCTAACAACCACCAATCAGGAGGAAAGCAGGAGTTAAGTTTATTGTTTAGCTCCCAGCACCAGGCAGTTATGTTAAAGCCTATAATGGCCCCCATTCAGATATATGCCAGGCTAGATACCCCCTTCTTGCCTCTATAAATGCTTGCCTGAAACTAGGCTCAGGACCTTCCTGTCCTGCTGTGCCAGGGCTCTCAGGGGGCCCAAGTTTGAGCCTATAATAAAGAGAATCTAATGCAACAGCATGGGAATCAGCTCCTTGGTGCTCTTTTGGGGTTCATGAAAGCTTCCTGATATGACATACCAAGGATTCAGATTTATTTCACTGAGAATGATATAAGAAATTGTATTGAGCTTGGTAGGGTCCATGTTAGGGTCCTAAATAAATTAAATTGCACAAAAATATTGGAGAGCTCTTAAATTCTACTTATTAGAAACCTGTGCAAGGAAAAAGACAAGGAGGTAAACACCTCTGAGATCTAAAAGTCATGAAGGAGAAAGGGATCTTAAAAAAGAAGAAAAAGAAATACAGGTACACACATAGAGATGTAAAAGAAAACAGTGATATTGTTCATGGAGAGAAAGGAATCAATGAAGATAAAAATTCCTTCCTCCAATACCTACTATAAAAAGAATGATGAGAATTCAAGTGGGATTGAGGGTAAGGCATTTTAGATGGATTATAAACAGAAAAGGTAAACGGGGCAGCTACTGCTTCCCACTCCAGAAATAATAGAGAGATTAGAGTCCATTCCTCTTGACTGACTAAGACCAGAGAACGGAAGATAGGAAGCCTGAGTGTTGAAAAGGATAGCTTTGTGAACCGTTATGCAGAAAGTAAACGGGAATATAGTAGGCAGATGTATGGATCCTTTGAAATAATAAATACTAAAGTTCTGAGTAGATAGGAGAAAATTAAACTAGTGTCCAGAGCAAACTTAGGAGTGAGGAAAGTCATTATGAGCAATTTATGGTTGACAGTCCTCTCTTCAGCTCATAAAGCATTTATATCTAGTGTGATCCAGAGCAGACCAAAGAAAAGAAGGTTAATGGAAAGGTTTGTACTGCATTGCAGAGTAACAAGGGATTAGAAGGTTGTGCTTCAGCAGAAAGAACATTGCACAATTATTGTGGCTATCCATTGATTCACGAACTGGAATCGACGGAAAATGTGTGAATTCTTAAATATAAAGTGCCAAAAAGTTACAAAAATACTTCTAGAGATCTAAATGGGAGGAAAGTCTCTACTTTATTTAAAAAATCAATTAGAAGAGAATATAAATCCAGATAAAATTATTTATTCTTTGTAATAGATGAGAATCATTTTGAATGCATTCATGTGAAAAGATGTTGAAAGTAAATATTAACACCTCAACATTGAAAATTGTCAATTTTTACCAAGAAATAAGCTTGAGTTGATTTTCTAATGCAGCTATGGATTGTTCCAAATTCCCCATATTCTTTACTGCAATGAAACAATGGTAGGCAATCGTGCTGATTATGCTGGCTAGTTCTTGTGTCAACTTGACACAAGAAAGGGTCATCTGGGAAGAAGGAATCTTTAGGTGAGAAAAAGTCCTTCACAGGATTGACCTATGGGCAAGTCTGTAGGGCATTTTCTCAATGAATGATTGATATGGGAGTTACAGCTTACTATGAGTGATGTCACTCCTGGAAGGGTAATCCTGAATGGTATAAGAAAGCAGTGTGAGCAAGTCATGAGGATAAAGCCAATAAACAAGCTCCCTAGATAGGTTCTGCTTTAGTTCCAGTCTCCAGGTTCTTTCTTTCCTACCTTCACACTCTTGATGATGTTCTATGATGTGGAGCTGTTTTTAAAAAAATCTCTGTGGTGGTTTGATTTTAAGGGTCCATGATTTGCTGAAGAATGATACCCTGGACTCAAATAGTATGCAAATGCAAAAAGTTTTTTATTCTGCAGAAGTCCAGCATACTAGGCTCTCTCATTACCAAAATAGAGATATTCAAGTGCACTTGCAGGCCTGATTTAAAGCATATTAGTAAATTCTGGTGAAGGTGACCACTATGTTAATCTGTTAGGTCTATCTCTATGGATATTCCATTACTGGAGTTTGGGGGCTAGAAACTTGCAGGGGAGATCTAGGAACTGTTACTGAGGAAGTAGCTGAGAAAGTCTGGAAACTCCTGTTGACTCATTATCTTTGCTTCAGGCCAGGAGGCTGGGACATTCCATTACTTGGGCATGAAGGCTGGGGGCTGGGTTTTTTTTCTGTTAGTAATTGACTTGCCTGGGTTTGCCTGGACTTGCCCAGGTTTTAGGCCTCATCTCCTTAACTACTAATTTGACGTCCGTCACGAAATCAGCCCAGCCTTCTCAGTTAGAGATAGTCCCCATAATTTTGAGTGTTTACTTACTTGGTTATCAGTTAGTTGCTGTTTAGGGAGACTTAGGAGTGTGGCTTTAGTGGGGAAGTATCTCACCTAGGATGGGCTTTAAGATCTCAAAAGCCTTAAGCATTCTCAGTTGATTCTCTCCGCTTCTTATTTGCAGATGAAGATGTAAGCTCTTACATGCTGCTCCTTTGCTATACCAGTGTGCCTGTCACCATCCTTCCCACTGTTATTTGATGGAAATTTATCTCTCTGAAATGTAAGACAAAATGCACCTTTCCTTTTATAAGTTGATCTGATCATAGTATTCCAACACAGCAATAGTAACCTTAAGACATGAATACAGTTTTGGACATGAGGATAACACTTCCTTTTTTGCTATTTCTGTTATCTTTCTCCAATATCCAAGCTTGAGATTCTTCAGAGAGAGAATCTGGAACCATTGACAATATAAAGGAAACAACTGGTACATATGTTACATTCTTTGTATTCTGTTTTTTCTCAAAAATTTTCATCATGGTAAAAGTGTAGGATGAGGTAAGTAAAAGTACAATATCTTCAAAAAGAGCAGCACATCAGGTAATTGTAATTTCTTTATTTTTTCAAATGGATCTTTTGCTTGGCACATGCATAACATTTTGGGGGGATTTTAAATTTACTGCCTCTACTGTTTGGGTTTGAAAGATCCATTGACAAGTTATCCGTTTTTCACTAAGTGACCATTTGAAACTACTAACTATCCAAACCCTATATTCACTCTCCTTCTGGCTTTTGTGATGTTCTACCATTATATTCTATGGATAGTATCACTCACAATCAATAAATCCTAACATAGTTAATGTGGCAAATCAGTATCTCTTCTGTAGTCCTCTCTTCAGATCCATATCTCTGTTGAACTAGTATCTGCTTGTGTTAGTCAGTATGTCTTTGAACCTGTATCATTTTCCCAATCCTAGAAGTAGTTAAAGCAAGTTCTTGTTTTTTTAATGATGTTAACCCAATTTACCACAGGGGAAAATTTCCAGTTACTCTATGTTTAAATTGACCTCATGTTGTAAAATTCAGTTAAAATATATCATGTGTGATAATGAAATAGGACAATTAGCCAGTTTGCTAAGATAATACCCAGGTATAGCCAACTCCTCCTTTGAGTTAACTGGCAACTGAATGTGAAAAGTCCCTGCCACGATGAGGATAACTTGGTTCTTATTCAGACCTTCATCATCTCATTCCTATAATTTATGAGCCCAGATTTTTCTCCTTGTCAGATGCTCCCTTTGATACTGTTTCAGGAGTTCCTTTTTTTTTTAAGACCTCAAATCTGACTGCCATTTCTATGAACCTATTGGGATATAGTTAATCTCTTTAGTATAACCTAATATAATTCCTGTAAGCATAAATAATGTAGTTCCAACTACTTGTAAGTCAGTAAGAGTGATGGTTGAAAGCACAACACTGTCAGAGAGGTGAGACTTCTCTCATGGAAGCAGGCTGTTCGAACCTTTATCCGTTGAACAAGAACACAGATGGAGGCAGCATCCACTGTGCAAACAGTAAGAAGCACACTTCAAAGCAAACATTAATTCTTAAAGTTAAGTGTGACTCAGGTGATGATATAGAGTATCTATGATCCTCAGCCCTAAGCAGAGTTTTCCTTTCACATTCAATGTTCCAAGGTTCTTTCATGGCTACGGAAGAAAGATATGATGGAAATGTGTGGAATGAGGAGACCCAGAGGAGAGCTCATATGGATAAGGGGACAAACTCCCTGCCATGACCACTTTTGAATAAGGAGTCAAAACCCCAAGCCACCGGAAAGGATCATAAACCACTATTATGGTTAGTGCCGAAGCAAATATAGTTATTGTACAGGAAGAATAATAAAGAATGGTATCACACCCAGCATCCTATCCTAATAGGAGAAGCAGCAGAATATGTTCACATTGGTCAACTAACTCTACTACATATGTATGATTGAATTAGGAAAATTAGGTGCAAATGCTGAGGAAGTTCCTCTTCTATGGGCCAGGAAAATGGCCTGTTAAAGCCTTAGTTAGAACCAGGACCGTAGAGAATTCTCCGTCTCCATCTCAGATACCAAATAAGAAGTTTAGAAAGTCTACAAGTTAGATAGTTGACACTCTTAGGGCAAATCACCTCACAATAATATGGGCTAAGATGGGAGTAGGAATGGGTATCGTCTGCATATGTGTGAAGTGATTCTGATTAGGAACACAGGTTTTCCACTAAGAGTGACCTGACAGCTAGATTAGTCAGATGCCAACGTGTCTGTGAGCTTCAACACTGGAAGGTATACGTTCCTAAGAATTTGTGTGAAACAGATCCAGCACTTCTGAAAAAAAAAAAAGAAAGAAAAAGTAAGAAAGAAAGGAAAAGAAAGAAATGGTATAAATATTTCATTGTATATAAATTTTATTCCCAAAGAAACAAATATATCAATGAGAACATATTGAACTCTAGCTAATGCTATGCCTATTGGACTAACATGAGTTATATTAGTAAATGTTAAATATATCCTGGAGATGCCTAATGTCCATTTACAAATTGATTAGATCTGGAATCAACTAAGAGAGGAGCTTTTATAAACAAACAGATGTATTTCCAGGAGAAATAACACGTGAAGGAAGTCACTTTTATACTGTGAGCCTCACCTTGCAGCAATGGCCAAGATAGGAAGAATTCCAAGGAAATGTAATGCCATGTGCTGGCCTGGTTTTGTGCTTTAATGGTGAACTCATGGCTGTTGTTGTCTTTCTTGTCACTGTCTCTACTCCTGTGACAAAGATTTGTCATTGACATCAGAGGCCAGCTCTTTCCACCTTTCATCATGGGTGGTCAAGGAATCTGCCAAGCCCTTCAGCAGTACATTAGGACTGCTGAGATTCCAGTACTGTGGACTGAACAGCTGCCTGGTTCTCAGCCTCCAGCATATAGACAGCCATTGTTGTACTACCCAGTCTCTATTATGTAAGTAAATCTAGTAAGTCTCCTTCATTATATATCTAGAGAACTCTAAGACAGTTTGAAATTAAGATACAATATGAGGTGAATAGAGGACATAGTTATAGCAATTTAGGCTGGCAAATATTAAATATGGACTCTAATGGAGAAGTTTACTGTGTTTCAGAGAATAGAAAGGGAAATATCAACATTTGAAGCTAAAAAGAGGTATAATAAAATGTAACTAAATATGTAATGGCTGTTCTGAATTCAGAAACATTAGTAAAACAGAATACACATAATGAATTTGGGTTAAGATCATAAGCCAAACTGTAAATCTGCTGAAAAAAAAAATCTCAATTAGAAGACAGAAGAGCCTACAGATCCACTCTTGACATTTGTGGTCACTGACACTGGTGTTTTTGTAAATTTTGGTTTTTTTGGCCTTAAACTTTGTTAAAGCTTGTATATATATCTCCCTACCCCTACCCTGATGCTCTAGCAGTTCAAGGGTTGGAAACTCAATGAGCAGTGTGTGTTGATTTCCATTATCTTGTTGTTATGGTGTGGGGCTTTCCCCTGTTGTCTTGACTTGTTGGTCTGAGATTATTTATTCTTTTTTTTTCTTTTGAATATGGTTAATCTCTTTAGATTGAAGTTTTCCTTCTAATGCCTCTGTAAAGCTGGATTTGTAGAAAGATGCTGTTTAACTCTAGTGTTACTATGGAATGTTTTTTTTTTTCTTTATCTATTGTGATTGAAGGTTTTGCTTGGTATAGTTGTCTCTTGCTGGTATCAGTGGTGTTGTAGAATTTCCAGAACATCTGCCCAGGCCGTTCTAGCTTTAGAGTTTCCACTGAGACATCAGGTATTATTCTAATGGATTTGTCCTTATATGTTGTTTGGCATTTTTCTCTTGCAGCTTTTGATATTCTTTCTATGTTCCATAGGTTTAGTGTTTTGAATATTATGTGCCAGGAGAATTCCTGTTTCTGGTCCAGTCTATTTGGTATACTGTATGCATCTTTTACCTTGAGAGTCACTTCCTTCTTCAGGTTAGAGAAACTTTCTTGTCATTTTGCTGAAGAAATTTGCCTTTGACTGGAATTTATCCTCTTCCTCTATTCCCATGATTCATAAAAATGATCTTTTCATTGTTCTCCAATTTTCTGGATATTTTGTCCTTGAATTTATTTAGATTTAACCTTCTTCTCTGACTTAGGAATTCATTTCTTCTACCTTGTCTCCAATGACTGAGAGTCTCTCTTCTATGTCTTGTACCTGTAGGTGAAACTCACCTTTGAAGTTTTTGTTTGACTCCCTAAACTTCTCATCTCCAGCTTCATCTTAGTTTGAGTTTCCTTTAGTGATTTGCTTTCTGTTTTTAAGTCTTAAACTGTTTCCATCATTTCCTTCTACTGTTTGTGGTTTCACAGACTTCATTAATCTTAAGTTTTATTCATATACTCTTTTAAGTCACTGAGTATATTCAGAATGGCTATTTTGAAATCCCTATCTTATGCTTCAGCTGTACTGCATTTCTTGGGGTCTATTGTATGCAGTAGGGTTGCTGGGTTCTAGTTGAGCTACATTACCTTAGTTGTTAATGGTTGTACTTTCAGACTTGTGTCGAGGTATCTAGTTTGAGAATGGTTAGGAGTCTAGGAATTGATATCTAGTCTCATCTTTCTTTGGTATGCATCCCATTTCTTTATTTCTGTTGCTCTATCTCAATATTAGGAATGTGCAGTTGCCTGGTAGGAGTTCTGAGTCTCTGCCATTTTTAACCACTGGGAAACCCAGGTAGATATGTTTCTAGGTATTGTGGGCCAACACAAAGGAATGTGGATGGGTTAGAAAGTAGTGGGGAGCTGAAAATATTCACAGGAAATCATTATCTGTAACTAGGTTTGGTGGAATCCTCAGTGAAAGACAAGAAGGAGGGCAGACTCCTTCCTACAAGTAGGCTGCTATAGGGCCATGGATGAGACTGGAAAATTAGAAATGGTCAAAGGAAGAAGAAATAAGATTACCTATATGATTTTCAGGCTGTTGTGGCCAGCAGGTTCCCAGGTAAACTAGGAGTTAATTAGTGATGTGGGAAACACACTAGGATTAGTGGTTTATTAAGAGAAGAGACCTGGACACGCCTGCTCCCTTACTGTTACATTCTGGACATGTATGCTGTTGAATCTTCATTCTTTGCTTATCTAGATTCAGTCACTTAAATAGTGGACTTTTGCGTGTGACTATGGGAGAGCTTCCAGAAAGATTTAATTAAGGAGGGAAATCCTATTCTGAAAGTCAGTAGCATCTGCCCATGAGCTTGGTTCCCAGGGGAACCTAGGCTGAATAAGAAAAAATGTTTTTTCTTTTTTTTTTCTCATAACTCTAGGCACAATGTGGCCATTAACTTTAAGCTTCTGATGAAAGATCAAAAGCCAATCTCTTCACCTTCTTCAAGCAAACTCTTTTATTTTAAAGCTGATTTTGCCAAATATTCTGCTGTAGCAGTGAGAAAATTTATTAATACTGCCTGACACCCTTGACCATATTATAACAAAGCAAGAATGTCCTTACAGAGTGCTGGCATCTTGATATTAATTCCCTGTTTCTGCAACTATGAAGTATTTCTTTCTTTCAAGAATTACCCAGTATAAATTATTTATTTAGAGAAGCAGAAAATGGCTTGAGACAACTCATGTCTTTCATTATTATCTTTGTCATTTTTAAATGTAAGTTCTTCTAAACATAGGACTTTATAAACACACTTGGAAAGAATTTGTTTAATTAACATACATATTCTGATAGCATATAATGCATTAAGATAGGCAATCATGCTTCATAATAAGCTTCCAATGGATGAAACTCGATCACACCATCTTTATCCTTAAAAGAAGTCACTTCAATTGAGTAATAACTGCTAACAATAGGTAGTTTTGCATGAATACAAAAAAGTTTAAAAAATATCTAGGATTGGGAAAATATGTTCACTGGAGCAGCTTCATAGTAGCTGGAACATAAATTGTTCTTTGCTATTCATTTATAATGCATATACATTTTAAAATTTATGATTTTTTATATCCTCACCAACACCTTTTTTTTTTTTTTTGTAATTGAGTTGTTTTTTTTTTTTTTTCATTGTGTATTTCTGGTTTTGTTAACAAAAATATGTGTCCATAGATGTGAGAAATCATGTCTGCAGTTTTCATTTAATTCCATTGGTCAACATGTCCATTTTTTGTGCCAGTACATGCTGTTTGTTGGCCAATGGAATCCAATGGAAACTGGACAGCTGCATAAAGAATTCAAATGCATCCATACTATCACCTTGTGTAATACTCAACTCCAAAATGATCAATGACCTCAACATAAGGTCAGAAGCCCTAAGTCTTGAATGACAGCATGGGAAAAACTCTTTGAGTCTAACACCAATAGCACAGGCATTAAGAACAAGTAATAAATGGGACATCATGAAAGTTAAAAGTTTTTGTATGACAAAGGACACCATCAATGAGACAATATGCAATGAATCAGGATAGAAAAAGATCTTTATTAATGATACATCTAATAGAGTGCTGATATCTAAAATACATAAATAAACTTGAACATCCAGAAAATAATCAAATGTAAAATGAAGTACAGAACTAAACAAAGAGCTCTCTTGAAAAATAAAACACTAATGGATGAGAAATGATTAAAAAGATATTCAATGTTCTTAGTTGTCAGAGAAATACAAATCAAAACTATTCTGCACAGGTCTAAGCCAGGTGAGTTTCCAGCACTGAAAGTGTAAGTGGACATAATTTCCCATTCCTAAACAAGAAGCTATTTCCAATTGAAGCCTTCTCAAAAAGATAGATTTAATTTTTCCAGTAGAGTTTCCAGGGGTAAACAAACCACACTCAAGTGCAGACACCGTGCCCAGCAAGAGATGGTACTTTCTAAATGATGTCGATAGTATTTGGGTACATTCTTGTTTTTGTTTTTGTTTGTTTCATTGTTTGCTCTAATAATGCTTTGTCTGGGTAGAACCTTACTTACCTTTGGCTAATATTTTATGGTTCCTGGTTTTTGTTTTCAGTGTGTGCATTTGTCTCTGTATTCTATATGTACTTCCGTGCTTTTGCTTGCTTGCTTTCTTCCTTTTTTTTCTTTCTTTCTATTCGTATTACTCTATTCTGATTTTTTGTTTTTGTTTTTATTTTTTCCTGTTTATTTTCCAAACAGGGAGAAAAGGGGACATCAAATTAGATGGGTAGGGAAGATAAGGAAGGTGATAAGGGAGGAAAAAACACAAGTAGAATGTATTATGTAAAAGAATATATTTTCAATAAAATTATGTCAAAATACATATGTCAAAAGACCATTTTTGATTCTTACCATTATCATGAAGGAAAATGCCATTAAATATGTCATTGAAATTAGTAAAATAATTTGATATACAGAAGAAGCATTTAATATCAGATGTTTTTCAGCTGTCAGAACTCATTTAAATGCTAATTTTCTGCAATTCCAAATCTCTGAAGTCAAAAAGTCAGAAAATGGCTGTTTGTGGTGGGAAAATGTCTCCAAGGTGAAGATGGATATTGTCTTAGCTATAGCAAGAAAACGATTTGTTTTGTTTAATTGATTAAATTTATTGACAATTTTCTCCCATGTCTAGTGCATTCTGCTTCCTGATTCCCACCATTTAAAATCACCCTTCCACATCCATTATTTCTTGCTGTTCTCTGCAGGTCTGCTAGGGTTTAGAAGGACAGATAGCAGAGAAACACACATACAGACAGACACAAACACACACAAACACATACACAGAGGAAATGTTCAGAAATGAAAACTGAAACACAAACTATTGGGCCAGCAACCAGATTTCTGTTGTTATTCTGAAACTTTTCTTCTTTGCCTAAGCTGGCTGCCTCAACTGCACTGTTGATCTTCAGGACCTATTCTCAATACACTTCCAATATCTCTGGGAAAGAGAGAAAAAGGAAAGGAAAAGTAACTTTTCACGTTGACCTGCTGATGTCTACATAACAGAATTTTTTTTTCCGAAAAAAAGCTATTATGTTCTAAAAATGTTATACAGCCCACACCTCTTTTGCTGTAGCATTTACAAAAGGGAACCACTGAGATGTTTGAGAGTAGTGGTGACAAATCTTACAATCTTTTTTTATCTTCTGGGTTAGCAGGATATCTAGAGCATAGACTGTAGGCATAGAGTTTTTACAACCTGCCTTTAATAAGGGCTCAACTTCTCCTCTTGCCCACTACCCACCATAAGGAGTGGAAGAGAAAAGTTATTAGTTTATGGGGGAAGTGGATTTGTTTAGCAATAGTTCTTTGGGAGCGAGCTCGATCTTGTTAGGCAGCAGTTCAGTCCCCTAGCAAATACCAGATATGACTCAGCAGCTAAAGACCAGTCCTCTAGGCAAGCAGATACCAGGCATGAACTAGCAGCTGTCGTTCAATCCTGAAGTAACTGTCAGGTTTGCCAAGGGAACCCAAGGCAAGGCCTTGGAAACAGCAAGCTGCTGCAGGAACTTCAGGAGCAGTTCTTGGGGGAGTTTCTCTCATTGTCAGCATTACAAGCTGAGCTCAACAATACTATGTAAGGTGAACCAATTTAGTGAAGAATAGTGAGGCAGAGCAAACCAAACCAATCTTCAGTGTTCATCTCCCAGTCTGTGGAGTCATATTTATACTCTATTATCACAGGTCCTTTCACATGTTTGCTATATTAAAGCATCCTTTCACCTGTGTCTGCTTCAGGAAAACAGGCTTTCCCATGTCTGCTCCAGCAAAACATCGTTTGATATAACCAACTTTCCAAAGAAACTAGAAGTTTATACTTCAATAGACCTTTCAAAGTGAGGGTCTGTATGATAGTAAGGTACTATACCTCTTTATGATAAGCAAAGATATGCAGACTTCATACATATTCAAAAATATTAATTCTTTTGCTATTTAAATATACTGAGATGATGAACCTATGAGTTGTATAACTGACTAAAAACATTTAGAAGTTTTTATTGTGTATAATATAAAATAGTTGGGTATTTAGATAAGAATGGTTATGATTTTCAATCATAGAAATAAAGTTTTGATATAAGTGAGTTTATTTTTACAATGAAAGAAATGACATAAATACAAACAAATAATACTGGATTTTTTTTTAGTTCTCTTAAATATCAGAAGATTGTTATGCCTGGACTTGTTTGTTAAGAACATTATTGGGAACCTTTCTTTTAGAAATAAACTTTATGGATATTTGTGAAGTAAATTATAACATTTTATTTGTATTTTCTTTTATTGAAAGTAGATTATTTTCTCATACAAAATATCCTGATTATAGTTTCTCCTCCCTCTACTCCTCCCAGTTCTTCCCAGCCTCCCTCCCTTCTGGATCGACTCCTTTTTTGTCTGTCATCAAAAAAGAACAGGTTTCTAAGAGATAACAACCAAACATAACAAAATGAATTATAATAAGATGAAGCAAAAACTATCATATCAAAGTTATAAACATGGCAACCCCACAAAAGGAAGAATCCTAAGAGCAGGGACAAGAGCCAGAGACCTATTCTTTCTCACACTTAGGAGTCCCATAAAAATATTAAGCAAATAGTTAATGTGTGTGTGTGTGAATGTATGTACGTATGTTTTTATATATGTATGTACGTACGTACAGAGGATTCGGTGATGACTCATGCAGCCTCTGTGCTTCCTGCTTGTGTCTCTGTCAGCACATATACTCCTTGCATAGCTGCTTCAGAGAACCTTGTTCTTCTGTTGTCCTCCATCTTTTCTGCCTTTTACAATCTTTCTGCCTCTGCTTCTGTGTGATTCTGTGAGCTCTGAGTGGAGGGATTTGATGAAGACCTTCAATTTGGACTCCATCCACATTTTCTAGTGATGGATCTCTGCATCTGTTCCCATCTGTTGCCCGAGGAATCCTCTCTGATGATGACTGGATAAGGCACTGATGTGTGAGTATAGCAGAATATCATTAGGAATCAGGATATTGCTTATATTTTATTGAATTTGGCCCTCAGTCTGATTAGTTCTTGACTGTCAGTTGTCATATTTTTCTAGCTGGAGCTTTGTGGATTGCTGTCTATATGCAGGTGAGGGCAGGCACAAGATAAGGTGAGAGCCTGTGATTGGGCAGTGGAAAAGGAAAGTGGGTTGAGAATTTTAGAGATAAGGACAGAGGGAACAGAGGAAAGGAAGAGGAGAAAGAAAGGAAGACATAAGATGGAACCTATAGGAGAGGAAGAGGAGCCAGAACCACACTTCTAGGAGCCATAGGTGTTGGGAATTTCTTAGATTGTTGATTAAACAGTAATTAGGGTACATCTGTCCAATCTAGGTGTGTAGTTTGGATTTATATCAGTTGAGTTTTGAGTTCATTATGCCGGTGTTTTGTGGGTTGAGAATTTACTAATATAAATCTGATTGATAAATTACAAGCCTCTAGAGTTTTGATTTTACCAGGGATGGGAATGTGAGCAGAATCCATAGCAAGAGAACTATGAGATGAGTGGTCGCTGCATGGGGCTAGCCATTGAGGCAGTGAGGTCACTGGGGCCAGAGAGTAGCCGACACTAGCACTGGATGTGCCTTTATTTTATTTTTTATTTTTAATATTTCACACAACAGAGCTTCAAGTACTATATTGAGTAGATATGTAGAGAGTGGACAACCTTGTCTTGTTCCTGATTTTAGTGGGGTTGCTTTGTTCTCTCCATTTGATTTGATGTTGGCTGTAGGCTTGCTTTAAATTGCCTGTATTATGTTTAGGTATTTCCTTTGTATCATTAATTTCTTCAAGACTTTTATCATGAAGTGTGTTGGATTTCTCCAAAGGCTTTTCCCCCATACAGTGGGATGATCATTTATGGGTTTTTTTCCTAGTTTGTTTATATGGTGGGTTATATTTACTGATTTTAGTATGTTGAACCATCTATGCATCTCTAAGATGAAGCCTACATGATTGATCATGGTGGATGATCTTTTTGATATGATCTTGGATTTGTTTTGCAAGTAGTTTATTGATTTTTTTTGTGTGTGTGTGTCAATGTTCATAAGAGAAATTGTTCTGAAATTCTCTTTTTTTGTTGTATCTTTGGAGGTTTGGTTATCTGGGTGACTGTGGCCTCATAAAATAAATTCGACAATCTACTACTACTACTGCTACCACCACCACCTCCATTACTATTACTAGTAATAGTAATACAACTATTACTAGTAATTACTAACTACTACTTCTCCTCTTTCTTTTCTTTTTCCTCCTCCTCGTCTACCTCCTCTTCCTCCTCCTCCTCCTCCTCTTCCTCCTCCTCCTCCTCCTCCTCCTCCTCCTCCCCATCCTTCTCCTAACAGGTGCACTGTTAAGTTGCTAGTATGAGATGGGTCTAATTCTTTCATGTAGGCACATAGTGCTATAAATTATCCATGTAGGATTGCTTTCACTGTTGACCATGAATTTTGATCCTTTATTTCTATCTTGACCCTTTCTTTTCTTCAGTAAAGGGGGATTCAGTTTCTATGAGTTTGCAAGCTTTCTGTCATTTCTGTTGTTGTTGAAGTCCACTTTTAATCCTTGGTGGTTTGATAGGATGCAGGGAATAAGTTTAATTTTCTTGTATCTTACCTTCATCTTGTAGGAGGCAATTAAAAAAAATGGCAGTAGCCTGTGTTGTCTTGGGAGTCTTTTGGAAGGCCTCTACACTCTATATCCTTTCTTCCTTCCTTTCAGTAGCAACATCCTTTCCTTCACCCTTGCCCTGACTAAATCTAGAAAACAAAAATAAGTTTTTGTCTCAAAGCAACATATAAATTTCCCTGTCTCTGTTTCTATCTCTGTCTTTCTTTGTCTCATATTCTCTCTCTCTCTCTTCATCCTACCCCCTACTCTGAGGACACAAACATAATCAATTCTGTGCTCTAAAATAAAATAAACTTTAAAATACTTGTTTCTGGATTATTTTCTCTTTGACAGGAAGAATAGTGAAAGGATATTTTGAGTTTGAATCTGCTAAGAGATTCTTTAGGGTGTCACCATAATGGGCTAAAATGTGATCTTCACTAGCATCATATTCTCTGCTCCTACATAATGATTAACTGAAAGATTTTGATATGAAATTATCACTGACTGTCCATGAGGGTTCTCTGCATAATTTGTAATATGACCAGAGAAACAATTGGTATCTACACAGAAGAAGATGATGTTACATTGAGATAGAAGCATCTTTCAAGGAATATCACATGCCATCAGAAGCAACAACAGGTAAGTGGCAAGTAACTGATTTTCCCCTAGAGTTCTTAAGAGCTCAATCTTTGTTGAAGTTGCTACTGTTATGATGAAAAATCATGACCAACAACAAGTTGAGGAGGAAAAAGTTTATTTGGCCTATTTTTGCACATCATAAGAATTTAGGGCAGGAACTCAAACAGGGCAGGGACCTGGAGACAGGAGCTAATACAGAGGCCATGGAGGGATACTGCTTACTGGCTTGTTCATCATGGCTGCCAGACTGCTTTCTTATAGAACCCAGTACTACCATCCCAGGGATTGTATCACCTACAATGGTCTGGGCCCTCCTACATCAATCATAATTAAGGAAATGACACATAGCTGTATCAAATATACACCTTTTCTCAATTTAAGTTCTCTCCTTTCATATGACTTGAACCTATGTCTAGTTGACATAAAATTAGCCAGCACAGGCCTTCTCAACACTTGATTTTGATCAAACAAACTAGTTTTGAACATAGTATCTAGAAAACTACAGTATAAATTTTTACGTTTTAGGCCACTGAGTTTAAGCTAACTCATTATTGCAAACTAATAAAACAGTCATCTATTAGAAGAAATGTATTAAATATATAGTTATTTCATATACTTACTACTCAAACTTGAAAAATATCTACTGTATTCTTGTTTTTTTTTTTTTTTTAAATTCTTGCCAAGATAGGGAAGTGATCAAGAAAATAAATTGTTCCATTATTAACAAAATCTAAGATGTGATTCCTATAGAAACTTTTGTTAGTAATAGCCCCCAAAGTAGATAAATAAACAAGAACAATTTATTATTGTCATCTACTTTCAAATTATATCCAATATCTAGAGTAAATTAGCTTACTGTTATAGATTTTTAAAAATTTAAATAGAAGACACATGTTCATAATTTTTCAAATAATGTGTATTTTAGGCAGTCTTTTTTGAAGCAAATGAAATTATCTTTCATAATAAGGATTTTCAAAAGTAGTTTGTGAAGGACATCAGATTTCTAAAAGATTTTTAAAAATAACATTTTAAAATGCCTAAAAGAGACTCCAAAGACATATTCATAAATTGAAAATTTTAATTATAAATACATATATATTGTTTATAAATTGCTTTTATAAAGAAAATTTTGCTTTGAAAAATTATTTATAAACAACCAGGGAAACTTGGTTAATATGAATAAGACTGAAATTAAGAAAAAAACTCAAAAATACTGCTTTGTTTTTCTTAAATATAGTTTCAAATACCTGAAAATTTAAAATATCTACTTAATTCCTCTTATGGATATTCTATTTTTGAATTTTGAATTTTGAATTATTTATACATGTATAAATGTTAATTTTAATATAAATGTTGGTGGTCAATTAATATAGCAACTGTTTTACTTTATCCTAACTAATTCCCCAATAATGACTCATAGAAACCAAGATTTATTTAACCAAGCTTTACCACAATACCTGGGCAGTGATTTATCTATATTTTAAACCTCTAAACTAATCTGACTGCCTTCTAGCCCAAATCCCCAAAATACATGCAATTAGGGCCTTGCATGCTTCAGTTTATCTCTCATGATGTTTCCGTTCCTTTCTCCTCATGGCTCAATAGTTTGCTCCTCTCTCTCTCTCTCTCTCTCTCTCTCTCTCTCTCTCTCTCTCTCTGCTTTATGCCTGTGGATAAGGATCAGAATGTAAACCATTCAGCTACTGTTCCACCACTATGCCTGGCTGATTCCTGCCATGAACCCTCTGGAACTCTTAAGCAAGCCCCAAATTAAATGTGGTTGTTGTTGTTGTTGTTTGTTTGTTTGTTTTTGTTTTTGTTAATGTTGCCTTAGTCATGATGACTCTTTATAGCAATAATACTTAATCAAACCGCAAATTCTTTGTGGTGTACTTTCAAACAGAATGTCTTCATTGAAAACAGAAGTTTTAATTGGTTTGTTAACTGTCACAGGGGATGTTGCTAATGTAAAATTGAAGTCTTAGAAACATTTAACAGCTATATTTTAACTATTTTATATAGTTCAGGTAGCATTGTATGATATTGGATTATGTTGGACCTCTGTGGCACCGCTGCTCCTGATCATGATCTTCCTTGCTGCTGCCCTTGATTGTCCAGCCCCGGGCCTGGGGCTCCGCTTCTGGGGGCAGCAGTACCAAAGCAGCCTATCCGCCCCAGGTTGCAAGAGCTGCACTGGTGCTGGCACAGGGAGGAGAGAGTTCTGGCTTCCCTTTTAGAGCAGGGACGCTGACAGTCAAGGACACACCTCCCAGGCACACAGACAGGGAGCACTTCGGGAGGCCTGGGGAAGCCCCGCCATAGGGCAGGGTTCAGGTGACCCCAGTTTGCAGTGGTGACCAAGGCAGCAAGAGCAGCTTTGGCACCAGCAGTCCCAGTTCCTCGCTGACTTGCCCGTCTGCCCTCCTGCACAGGGCACTGTGTTACTGAGCCAAGCTGGGACTGTGGGAGCTCTGAGCTGGGACTTGGAACTGGACGCCGATAGCTCGGTGCTGGGGGTGTTCTCCCCCTCCCCCTGTCCTGAGGGAGAGAGGATGGGGTCCTGGGCAGTGGTAGTTTTGGGCCCCATTTTGACCCTGGTTTGGGCCTTGAGGATAAACCCAAGCTTGGCTCAAGTTCTGAGACCTGTCTCAGTCCCATGTAGGGATGACTCAGCAATACCTGTTTGGCCCTCCCTCTGCTCTGCCATTGCTGATGTGGAGCTTTGTTATTGGCTCTGTCAGTTACCCCTTCCCCTTCTTCATCTCCTACATCATCTCTCCCCATCCCTAAGTGCCCACCCCCTTTCCCTTCTCTATATAAGTGAGAGGTTGATACAATAAAGTTGAGTTCCTGCTTCAACAAGACTCTGGGTCTGGTGTGTTTCTTTTGGGCTGTTGACACTCACCATCCCACTCAGGCCAGGACAGCCTAGGCTGGACTGGGTTCTCTCCTCTCACCTGGACCTGCCTGCAAAGAGCCCACAGGATTATGATAGTCAATATGGCAGAAGGATTCATTACCTAATACTACCTCTCAGTGCTATAATAGAATAATGCTTGATGATATTATTTGATGAAAGTCCCAGGACATTGCCAAATGATACATTTGTTTTGGGACAGGGTCTGAAATTGAACCACTGGTTTTACACCTGCTGCTTCAATATTCTGCCAATGAGCTACAATCCTAGTCTTGTTCATTCCCTTATAAACCCATGCTATGATTTCAATTCTTTCTTCTAAAAATTAATGACTAAGAAAGTAATTCCCAGAGTCATGTATAAATTGGAATTTTTTTTTTTTTTTTTGGTTTTTCAAGACAGGGTTTCTCTGTGTAGCCCTGGCTGTCCTGGAACTCACTCTGTAGACCAGGCTCAGGAATCCACCTGCCTCTGCCTCCCAAGTGCTGGGACTAAAGGCATGCACCACCACTGCCTGGCCTATGAATGGGATTTTAAAAGGAAACTTTGCAGGTGGTAATTGGATCGCAAATTCTGTAGAGAACATCATTGTTATAAAAGCAAACTTCTTTTGTAGATATTTTCCAGTGCACTCTTTGCACAACCATTCTGCAACAAGAAGGCCCTGTCAACTGTTGGTTCTTTGGATTTCCCACCTTCAATAATTTTAATAAAATTATTTTTTTAATATAAAGTATGGATAGTCTCTACATGGAATACACACACACACACACACACATATATATATATATATACCCATGAATACCCATATCCATTCCACATACATATGAAAGAAAAGAAAGAGAAGGGTTCAACATAAGATGGTGGCTGGCAACTGTTGGACTGAGAGACCTACAGACTATGAGGCAAGATATGGTGGCAGTAGAGAAGGAATGTACAGAGCCTGCAGCATCTCCAGAACAACTAAAAAGAGGCAGGTATTTATGAGAAGATATTTTTAAAAATTGGTCTCATGAAATTTGAAGGCAAGATGGTAGAGCAGAGCCACAGGTATGATGGAGAGTGCCAACACTTGATATTCAGCGTCAGTGGGTATGGGAATGGTAAGTGGGTCCAGCTGCAGCTTTTGCTGAGTAGGGACAGTCCTCTGCTTGCTTGCAGGCAGGCAGCATAGGACCATCACTGCTGCAGCCTGTGCTGTTCACCCTGTGAGTAAGATAGCCAGCACTGAAGGCAGATATGTGGGTTACTCTCTCAGATACTGCTCCTACATGCTTTGTCCAGCCACAAGATCACCCCAACTCTGGGAAAGAACATGATATACAAACTGAGTCTTGGGCATAGTCCAGTATTTATGGTGCTTCAAGAATCAGAAACCTTGAATCAGATCAATGACTCATTGCAATTAGCATTAGCTTGTAAATCTATTTGGACAGAAAATATACTGTGTAAAGCACTGCAGTTAGCAATGTTACGCCAATAAATCAATGTGCAATGGAAAGGTGGCAAAGATGGTAAATAGAGAGTGGTGCAGGTGTGGGAGTGCAGCTGTGGTGGGCAGTGGAGCATATCATTGCCCAGAGGGCTATGAGAGAAGTGTGCAGCAGCCTGAAGCTCATAGGCTCTGTCTCCAGCATGCTGCCCAGACACATGATCACTCTGACTCCTAGCAATGACAGGTGTGCATCTGCCTGGTCCATGATGCAGCTGGGAGCCAAGTAAATGTCCATGACTTATGCTGCTGCTGAGGGCCATGTTGGTATTTGTGATTTGTGCTGGTGCTGAGAGCCATGTTGTTGTCTGTGTTCAGTGCTGTAGTTGGAAACATGTGGAAGTCCATGATCCATTCTGCTGCTGGCTGTTAGGGTACAGAAAGTTTCTTTCTCGGACTCATAGTTGAGAATGAGAGGCATAGATTGCTTCTGTGACAGCCCCCTCTTTGGTAGTTATGCTTGATCTATGGGAAGTGGCACTATGAAGAGGTGTGGACTTGATGGAATAAGTGTGGCCTTGTTGGAGGAAGTCTGTCACTGTGTGGGCAGGTTTTGAGGGCTTCTAGTGCTCAAGCTCCATCTGGTGCAAAAGAGTAAGTCTTCTATTGCAACTTTTGGACTGAGATGTAGAACTCTTGGCTATTCCAGTACCATGTCTGGCTCTGCCATGCTTTCCACCATGATGATAATGAACTGAACCCCTGAAACTGTAAGCCAATATCAATTAAATGTTGTCCTTTACAAAAATTGCCTTGGTCATGGTGTCTCTTCACAGAAATGAAACTTCAAGACCACCCCCCACATACACATACACTCACACACAAAGCAATCTAGACTGGAAGTCATTGAAGAGACAACTTAAAAAGTGTGATACAGATGCTGAAGTGTAGCTCTTCACAGTTGATGGCAGCGGACAGGAAGGACTCAGTTATCTTTAAGTGATTGGCCTCTCTGACTTTAACCAAGCTCCAATGAGTATATATTGCCAATACAAATTTGTCTTGGTGTCTTTATTATTTTTCTTTTTTTGGGGGGGAGGGGAGGATTGAGAGTGTGAGGGTTGATCTTGGAGGAATGAGAAGTGAGAGTGATCACGGTACATTGTGAAAAATTCCCAAGTAATCAATAAATATATTATTGGGGGTGGAGAAAACAAAGGAAGGAAAAAAAAAAGAAAGAAAGAAGAAAGAAGGAAAAAAAGAAAGAAAGAAAGATGAAATGATCTTTTGTACTATGCCATGTAGAATCATTGACTATTGTGACTTGGGCTAGATAGAAAGATAATTATAGATTCATTCCTAATATAAAAGAAAAACAGTTCCTAGCAGTTTGAGAGGCAGGCTGGAAAATGCACAGCTCTCCATGCAGCTCAATTTTTAAAGATCTGTAAAATGAACAGGACAAAATGCTGAACTTCTCTGACTTTTCCCTGGGTTCTAGTTGAACTAGACAGAACTGAGGGGAAGGCAGAATACAGACACTGCACATGAGTATGTCATTGAAGACAAAGAAGAGAAAAAGTCTGAACTGAATGACTTTGAGGAAGTCTACATAATAATAGATGCATAATAAGTCTACTATGATGAAGTCTACCTAAGAACTAGGTAATAGTATTAAACAAGTTTCCATCAGAACTCTAGTAATGAATATGCTAATTTTTGGTATTTGTATAGATTAGGTAATGACTACGTTGTAAAATATGCATGTACACAATTTTATGTGCAAGTGTCATGTAACACATAAAGCTCCATGTTCTTTTTTATCCGTTTTTCTCTTGTTCCTGGAAATTGCTCTTAAACCTTTGGCCATGCTAATCAAGTGTCCTTCCACTGAGGTACAAACCAATTCTCTTTTGGCCTTTCACTTTGAGAAAGGGGCTAAGTTACCTAGGCTAACCTAGAATTTAATCTGTTGCCTGAGCAGGCTTTAAACTAGTGATCCTCCTGCCTCAGCTTTCTAAATAGCTGAGCTTGCATTCTGGATCACCAGGACTGAATTTACAAGACTTTTTCTGTAGCTTTAAAAATGTTTGAAGCCAGGAAATTATTTCAGTTAGTGCGAATAATTAGTTATATTCATTGAAAGTTGTAAGTCAAAAAATATTCTGTAATTTGATGTGCTAGAAATGTGACTGATTGTGATATACTTATCACGAAGATTATGATTCTGATGGCCACAATGAGGAGAATCCATATAAGGTATCAGGGGAGGAGCTGCTTGGAAGGTCAATTTTCCCTGTTATTGGAATCATTATTCCATGAGTCTAAGAGAAGCTATCTCTCTGCATTCAACTGAATTCATTTGAAGGGCTCATCTATTTCTTTGTGTGTTGTCTAATCTTGTTTACTCCTACTATGTAGACAATTGATTAAAGAGTAGGTGATTGACCTTTTTACTCTGGAACATCAAGGTATACAGTGTTCAGAAACTTGTTACAGTGGATTCATTCTAACCCCAGTCAGGGTTCAGGAGTCGTGTTCAGTTCTAGAACTGTCCTTGACTCTGACATTTCGAAGGGCCTGTTTCTTAGCTGATGTTTCCCCTATAGATTAGAAGAGCAGATTTAGATGGAACAGTTTTGCTTTCTGTTGAATTTAGTCAATGTTATGTCCAATTTCTAGCAAAACCAAGTACTTTAAGTTATACTTTGAAGGAATTATTACCACAATGTGTTAGACAATGAGTAGTTTAAACATCTTTGTGACAATTGTGTTCTAGCAACAAAACAAAAGACATTTTACCACCCTGACAATGCATTATAAACCTGCAACCCCACTCAGATATCTCTGTACTAATTCTCAGGATAAATTCTCAATCAGCTTTCAAATTTTTCAGTCTACTTTCAATTGAACTAACATAAAAAGGGTCGGGTGGTAATGTCAAGTTCAATAGATTTTATACTGCTGTGATACTAAACATGTATTCCAAGTCTGACTATAAATAGATCAGCCTCAGTCAAACATATAGTTCCACAAAGAAAATAGTAAAACACAAGTTTTAGAGCTTTATGAAATATTAAATGTTACTGCTTGACATTTAGTTCAAGAACACTGGAAGACCCATTAAGGGAACAGATGTTTTGAGGTACTAAAGTCTTGAAAGGCTAATATTTAAGAAGAGGAAATCTTTCCAAAATGCAAATTACTTGTCAACATTAATGAGAAAACTCACTCATTCTTAGTACAGCTCTTCTAGTTTCAAGTGTTCCCCTTCTCTTTAAAAGGATTTCTCCACTATCTATTATGTTAGTGTTTCTATTGACACTAAAACTTTGAAAAAGATTGTTTTTCCTTCCTGTTCTGATTCATAAATAATTACATTCTATTCTCCACAAAGGGCCTGAAGATAATATACAGATAAGAGAAAGGTTGGGGTTCTTCATTTCATTCTTTCATTGATGTTAGTTACACCCACCCTTTCTTTCATCTGATCTGTGAACACAGATGTGTTCTACCTCTGGAATCTCAAATTCATCATGGGGATGGTGGGGTTCAGTCTTCTAACATCCATCTTACTCATTTTGTTAACTCTGACAATAGGTCTTTGAACTTCATCATGACCTTCAGTTTCCAGATTCCTCTACATTGGCAGTCTTTCCATTACACATGTCTGTGAATGCTATCACTACAGTAGGTTCTAGGCACTGGGAGCAAGATGTTAAATAAAATGCATAGCCCACTATCTTAAGTAATTAAATTTTTAAAAGATGGATGATGCTATCAAAATATGCCTTGTTTTGTTTAGAAATAAACTACTGGTGGCTCATTAAAAAAAAGAAACAGTTCTTGTCACAATGTTTCTGTTTTTAAAAGCAGATCCAATAGTTCAGTGTGCTGCAATACAATTCCCCACAGGTTGGATGGAGTTTAGCAATTTAGTCTTTCTTTTACTCTTTGATTAGGCTGGGCCCACTGATTATCTATAAATGTTCACTCCACTTCTATCACCAACTACCCATGGAGACTGCTTTCATTATAAACATAATGAATAAGAGAGGGAGACCAATTGGACAGTTGTGTTTTGAGCCTTGGTACAAGACATGGAAGAGACAGTTTTGGGCATCTAAGGCAAGCTAAAGAAGTGGATTTCTCAGGGAAAATCACAGTCAGAGAAAATGCTAAATCCAAATAAATCCAGGAATAAAGTGTCAAGTACAACTGATATACTATGGGAATACCAAATTTGTAAGTAATAGGAATAGAGGGAAGAAATAAAACCCAAGTCAAAGGCACAGAAAATATTTCCAACAAAATGATAAGAAGAAAGATTCTCCAACCTAAAAAATGTATAAGACGCATGCAAGAGCACCAAATAGAGCAGATGAGGAGAGAAACTCTTCATTACAGATAATAATTAAAACTGAGTGTATAAAACAAAGAATATCAATAGCTTCAAAGGAAAAGGACCAATTAACAAAGACACCCACTAGAAAACACCTGGCTTCTAAGATACTTCCTAAACCGTAGGAGCAAGAGTTGCATTTCATATATATTTGTTAGGTCTAGGCATCACATGATGAGTTGTTCTCTGCATTTTAAGTAGTTAAGGTTTTATGTAGTGGTATCTATCTGTTACAAACTGGAGCTTCTTTGAGGAAGGGTGGGGGTTCCACCTATTTGAGGATATAAAGATAAAAACTTAGAATGTAGGTAAGAATTATGCTAGTTAAGTAGCAACTATAGGTTCTCTTCTAAGAAGCATGACCTTACTAGCCCTGGGTAGCTGGCTAAGCTTTCGTTACAAAACACAATTTCCTTTTTGTTAAGCAGGACTTAAGTCCAATTAGACAGCTATATCTTGTTACCACCAAGACAAGAGTGAATCTTTTGGGAAATTTAACCATGCTGATCATTGTGGAGATTCATAGGTACCATAGATAGATAGGTAGAATTATGACTTGGTCTTCTGACTTGGAAAGTTGCATAGCAAGTCCTAGAACTATGAATGCTAGACCTCACAGAATAAGGCTTTAAGGAAGATCTAGCATGAAACTTCTGGGTTGTATGTCTGAAGTTCATGGTGGTTTAAGAGATGGGAACTTTAACTTCAAATTCTAGGGCATCAACAACAGTCTTTATTGTTGGGCAGTTAGTTGTGAGAGGATGGTTTTGTGCACCGTATATTCAGATGCTGATTTCTATGTCCAGACATCTGGTTGCAGTCCAGATGATTGCATGGTTATATAAAAATTGTTTTCCATTACTTCTGATTGATTAATAAAAGAGCTGATCAATTAGCTGGACAGTAGAGAATAGGGTGGGACTCCCAATTCCACTCAGGGAGTCCCAAGGGGGACACTTAAGTAGAGAAAGATCAAGGGCAGAAGGATGTGTGAAGAGACCATGTGGATGGACCAGGAGGATTCATCACGAAATTGCAATGATAGGGCAGCCATGAGGACACACAGGGACCAGAGTATACCAAGGCAAGGCTCAGATGCAGGTAAAGGACCATTTTAGCTGTGTAGTAGCAGCCTAGTCAAGTAAGAATAGATCAGTCTGTCCAACTATTAGTACTTGCAGCTTGTTGATAAAAAATACCAGGTTTGTGTGTCTTTTGAGGGAGCTAACATGGGCTAGAGTAGGCATAGAAATTCCCTGAAGATTTTGGGGAGCAAAACAGGGCATAGAAAACCACCAAGAATTACATTTACTGGAAGTCACTTGGACTTATCTGACCAACAATTAAACAGAAATCTCTTCAGATGTCTACTAGATATTTTGTTAGTCTATGACTTTTGGAAGGAACATTGACAGCCCAAGGACTACCATTTAATTTATGATATATATTCATGTACATATACTTATATATAATATATAATTTTATGTAAACATAAAATAATGTATCTGTTTCAAATATTTTAAGTGTCATTTATTCTTCCTCTTCATAACCTAAATTTTAGAGGTTTTAGAAGCCTGAAATAAGGTATGTTAAGTAGAAACAGGGTATATTGCTGTCATATTTTAAAGTCACCAGAAGACAGATGTTTTTAACTTCTTGTGAAAGGATGTTTAACACTTGTGATTGGGTGAGATCACTGAAGGAATTATGAAATAGATGCTTAATGATTTAACTACAGATATTTTCCAAATCAATCTTCCAAAACAAGAGTTAGGGATAGAGGTGAGGTTCAGGAGTAGGTAGAAAGGGAGCATTAACAAATGTGTCTTGATCTGGAATTAGGGGAATGAAAGAAAGAAGAGGCAGAGATAGAGAAAGATCTCTCTCTCTCTCTCTGTCTGTCTCTCCCCGACATATACCACACATACACAAGAGAGAGCAAGAGAGAGAGAGAGAGAGAGACAAAGACAGAAAGACAGAGAGACATATGTGTGTGAGAGAGACAGAGAGAGACAAAGACACAGAGATAAAGATAGATGTGGGTGTGTAAAAGAGAGGCAGAGACAGAGAGAGGGAAGAGAGAGGCAGAGACAGAGAGACAGAGATAGACTGATATAGAGATAGACAGATGTGGAGCTAGATGTGCATGTGTATGAGAGAGAAACAGAGAGACTGACAGAGACAAATATACAGAGACTAAGACAAACAGGAGGGGAATATCCTGGAAAGAGTGACCTATTCTATTAAATTTCTCAGAGAATAAAGGAAGATGAGAACTGGGAATTATTCATTGTTACTTGGCAAGAAAGCAATTAAGAATACCTTCCCAAGGGACAAATTCTACTGAATATTGGAGATAAAAATTTACTGCAATGAATTAAAAAAAGAGGAAGAGAGACAGGAAACATTAGAGAGGATATTAAACTCAGAGCACTTGCAAATTTTCTCTCTTACTTCCTGTTCATGCTGGTTTCTATGATCAAAATTTCTAATGGAGTTAATTCCCTCTGTATGGTTCTTTGTCACTTGATGGACAATCTACCACATTCATGTGTGTATATTGGATATTGAATGGATGCTACCATAAAGATAAATTCCCTGTCTCAAAGTCCCAAATTTTGACCAATATCTGCCACTATATATCTTTTTATATTTGAAAAAAATTGACATTTAAGTTACTTAGAATAGTGTCTTAAAAAAACTGGACCCTTGATAACTGTCTGTCATCCATCCTGTGTTCTCTTCCATTCGACACATCCATAATTTCCTTGGACTGTACAGTTCTTTCTTATTTTAGATTTAACTTTATTATAGATATAAGTATACATAAATGGAGTGGAGACCTCTTGTTTCTTTGGAAAGTCAGTTATGTCAAATGATGTTTTGCTGGGGGACCCAGGTGAAAGGATGTTTTGCTAAAGCAAACATGTGATAGGACATGTGATGTTTTGAAAGAATATAAATATGATCCCACAGACAGTGGGAGTTAGAGAATTTGTTTGCCTTGCTCTGCCTTGCTGGTCTTCTCTGATGACACACATGTATTGGTTCACCTTACATTGTGTTGCTGAGATTCACTTGAACTCAAAGAACTCGTGAGGTTCCTGCCACTTCAGTGGGTTTAGGTGAGTTTCAAGTCCATTTCTCCTGTATCCTAATAACCTTTCTTTTCCACTATCTCTCATGGGTGGTGGGCTACATTATTAAAGTAGGCTGAGAAAAATTATGCCCCCCATACATACATGTACATATATGTGTTTTATATATATTATCTCTATATAATAAAGTTTAAAGAAGTATTTCTTCTTACAATTTATGGTCTCAGAGTTAAGAAGTGATTTTCCCACTTTCTCAGGAGTCTTGTTCCATCACTCTCTTCTCTCCCTTATCTTTTTCATTTTCTTCATTGTTGTTTGAAACCACCATTTTCATATCCACAGCCACTTCCTTTCTTAAATATGTTAATTCCTTCTCTCCTTTTCCTCCATCTGTTGTTCTTCGCACATCCATAGCCAAAATTCTTTAGAGAGAAGTACATGTATGGCCACATTTTGCCACTCATATTTAATTTATTCTGAGACTTATATTCACATTCATAGTCCCAATAAAACATCTCCACGATTGTAATTAAGATCTTCAGGGAACGTTATGGCCATTTCTGGACGCTTGATTCAGCATCAACTAGAGACACAGAAGTTTGGATTTTATTCCAGTTGGTGTTAGGTTTGATAAATCATGGTGCTTTGGCAGCACATAGTTTCTAGAGGTAAGGGAGGCCCATAGTCTCTCAAACTCATCTCTTCATACAATCAATCAGTAAGGAGGATCAGGTCTACCAGAGCTTTAAAGGTAGAATAGCTAAAGACCAAGCTGCTGCTGCTACTGCTGTTGCTGCTGCTGTTGCTGCTGCTGCTGTTGCTGCTGCTACTTCTTCCTCCTTCTCCTCCTCCTCCTCCTCCTCCTCCTCCTCCTCCTCCTCCTCCTCCTCTTCTTCTTCTTCTTCTTCTTCTTCTTCTTCTTCTTCTTCATTTTTAGCTATTTCTAAAGGAGTGATTTTGTGCCATCAAATGGAACAGACTCCCTGTGTTCTAGGAATGATGCAATACAATTCAAAGGCTCTGAGAACCATGCTCCATCTCAGTGTTACTGGAAACCACTGCTAGCTAAGAGCTCTTTGAAGTGGTAACTTTATTACCATTCCCTTCCAGGTTTAGTTCAGTACTGAATTCAGCAATTGTAGTTGAAGAAGGGTATTTATGGAGAATAAAGAAATTTAATGTTCTGCCCATTTGGTTCTTAAGATCATCTATTCTCTTCATGAGACCTTTTAGTAGTCACAATGCCCATACTTTCCTAAAAGAGTGGTCCAGAGCTCACTGTAGTCCGCCAACTAGAATAATGAAGTACTAGGTCTACTTGTAAAATTTAAGCTTTCCTTCTTGAAATTTCACTAAGCGTTAAGGTCATGTTGCCAATTTCCATATATCCCCATTCTGGAAACTATAACAGCAGCAACAAAACACTAAAAATTTAAAATGCTTTCAAAGAATTGGATTGAAAAGGCATTGATGGTAGTGGAAGTGGTGCGTGCGTGCGTGCGTGTGTGTGTGTGTGTGTGTGTGTTTTGTTTTGCATTTGGAAATCCAACTGATAAGACAAAGTGTTTCAGAAAAGGTGATGATTGACAATATTTGATATTTGGAAACAATACAGCAATTCTGAAAAGAGATACACTGGACTAATGACGAACTTTGAATGTCCTAAGCACTGCCCTTCTTTTCAAATTTGGTTCTGTTTGCAGTATTGTTGTTGTTGTTATTTATTTATTTGCCGAAAGAGTTGTAACTGCTGTTATTAGTCCCATTTCTCTGGAATTTATACTCACAGGATAAACAAAACAGCTAAATATGTAAACTCTACATTTTTATGTTAGTATAAAAGGCAGGGAACTTTGAAACATGGGAGGATATTGACAGCTCTGACAAACCCATCATGGATAATCAAAGGTGTTTGCACGAAAACACTAAGTCAGAAATAACTTTTTTTCCCAAAAGACAATGAGGAAAAAAAGACACAGGGAGCCAACTTAGTATTGGAATGATCATCCTAACATTTTTAAAAAATTATTGGATATTTTATTTATTTACATTTCAAATGTTATCTTGTCTCCTGGTTTCCCCTCTGCAAACCCATTATCCCTCCCACCCTACTTCTATGAGGATGATATCCCACCCACCCTCCCACTCCCACCTCACCACCCTAGCTTTCCTCTACACTGGGGCATTGAGCCTTCACAGGACCAAAGACCTTCCCTCTCACTGATGCCATGCCTCTGCTACATATGCAGCTGGAGACATGAGTCCCTCCATGTGTACTCTTTCATTGGTAGTTTAGTTCCTGAGAGCTTTGGGGTGTCTGGCTTGTTGGTATTGTTGTTCTTCCTATGGGGTTGCAAACCCCTTCAGCTCCTTCAGTCCTCCATTGGGGTCCCCAGGCTCAGCCTGATGGTTGGCTTCAAGAATCCCCATCTATATCAGTAAGGCTCTGACAAAGCCTCTCAAGAGACATCCATATCAGGCTCTTGTTAGCAAGCACTTCTTGGCATCAGCAACAGTGACTGGGTTTGGTGGCTGCATATGGGATGGATCCCCAGGTGGGGCAGTCTCTGGACTGCCTTTACTTCAGTCTCTGCTCCACTCTTTATCTCTGTATTTCCTTTAGACGGGAGCAAATCTGGGTTAAAAATTCCAGAAGGGTGGGTGAGCCCATCCCTCAACTGGGGGATTTGCCTAGCTGCTCCATATGGTCTCTACAGGTTCTCCGCTTTGTGGGGTATTTCAGATAATATCATCCCCATTGGGTCCTCGGAGCCTCTTGCTATCCTGGCATCTAGGACTTGCTGGTGGCTATGCCCTATTCCCTGTCCCTCATTGCTATAAACCTTTGTTCAGTTTCCTGAGCCTTTGTACATCTCCCCCATCTCCTTCTACACCTGATCCTGCTCCCCCTTTTTCCTCCCCCCTCCTGTCTTCTGCCCAAGTCTCCCCCACCCTCTACCTTTCCAGATAATTTTATTCCTCCTTCTGAGTAGGACTGAAGCATCCACACTTTGGTCTTCCTTCTTGGATTTCATATGATCTGTAAGTTGTATCATGGGTATTCCGAGATTTTTTTCTAATATCCACTTATCAGTGAGTACATACCATGTGTATTCCTTTGTGATTTGGTTACCTCACTCAGAGTGATACTTTCTAGTTCCATTTGCCTGTGAAATTCATGAAGTCATTGATTTTAATGACTGAGTAGTACTCTACTGTGCAAATGTACCACATATTCTTTATCCATTCCTCTGTTGAGGGACATCTGGGTTGTTTCCAGCTTCTGGCTATTAATAAATAAGGCTGCTATGAACATTGTTGAGCATGTGTTCTTGTTATATGTTGGAGCACCTTTTGGGTATATGCCCAGGAATAGTATAGCTGGATCCTCAGGTGGTACTATGTCCAATCTTCTGAGGAAACACCAGACTGATTTTCAGAGTGGTTGTACCAGCTTGCAAGACCAGCAGCAATGGAGGAGTGTTCCTCTTTCTCCACATCCTTGCCGGCATCTGCTGTTACCTGAGTTTTTAATCTTAGCCATTCTGACTGGTGTGAGGTAGAATCTCAGAGTTGTTCTGACTTGCATTTCCCTGATTAATAAGGATGTTGAACATTTCTTTAGGTGCTTCTTGGCCATTCAAGATTCCTCAGTTGAGAATTCTTTTTTTAGCTCTGTACCCCATTTTTTAATAAGTTTGTTGGTTCTTTGGAGTTCTACTTCTTGAGTTCTTTGTATATTTTATATATTAGCTCTCTTTGAGATATAGGGTTGGTAAAGATCTTTTCCCAATCTGTAGGTTGCTGTTTTGTCCTGTTGACAGTGTCTTTTGACTTACAGAAGCTTTTTAATTTTAGGAGATCCCATTTTTCATAACCTACTTTAATTATAGTTCTTTAATGGTTCAACCTTCCTTCTAGCACACCACCCACCAGAGGTAGGGGAAAAGAAAGGTTAATAAAATAGTGGGGTTTGTGGACCTGTTTAGAAATAGTTCTTTAGGGCAATTCCAATCTTCATTATCAGCAGTCCAGTTCACTAGCAAAACACCACACCCAAATCAACACAGCAGATCGATAGGGAAGAAACCATGAATATCTGCTGATCAGCACAAGTCTGTGGAAGTGGCAAGAAGCAGATGGAATACCACCAAAAGTTTTTTGGTGCATTTATTTCTATGACTCCATGACAAGGGAAGATCAATGAAGAAAGCAAAGTGAACCAATATAAGAGTGTCATCAGCAAAGACCAGTGTCAGTGAAGACCAGTGATGACCAACAAAGAGTTGCATGGCAAACCAATTGCAAGAGCAATATCCATTGTCTGCTGGCTTTTACTTATACTCTTTCTAAATATCACACGTCCACTAAAGCATTCACTCCAGCAAAACGTCACATACCCTTTTATCAGGCAGCTTCCAGAAAAACAACATGTGTCTGTTTTTAGCAAAACATCCTCTCAGAGGTCTGCTTCAGACAAAAATCCTTTCATAAGACAGTTTCCAGAAATATATCACATGACAAAATTGAGTCTCCAAGGAAACCAGAAATCCCCACTCCACCCACTCGTGCTTCTCACTCTGACCCCCTTCACTGTCACGTGTCCTCCCTCCTTTCCTACTGTTTCCTCTCTTGTCTTCATTTTAAAAATTGATTACCAGTTTTATTAAGGGTTTATTCATCCTATTTATTTGAGAGAAAACAGTTATTCACTTCATTTTTATCCACTTTCATGTTTAAAATTTTATGAATTACACATTTTCTGTACTAGCTTACACTTCTTTCAAGTATACTTTAATGCATTAAATTTCTACTTGCTAATATACCATTTTCTTTAGTTTAAGATAATCTATTCTTTCATTGAAATTTCATGATATAGTTATTTATGTTTCTTTATGATATGTGAGAAATATTCTAGTTTTTCTCTATGTTGATTGCTCACAAATTGTACTGTGACCAGAAAATACATTTTGTGTAATTTTTAGTTCCCCTAAGTCTTTTGGTATTAACTCAAGAATTTGGCATGTGAACCAACTCCTTCTCTGTTCTTTGTTTCTAATAGGACAGTTTTCTGCAGCTCAGTTGCAATGTATTTACAACTATCGTGTCTATGTTGCTTAAATATCTCTCTCTCTCTCTCATCCTCTGATTTTATTAGGTAGCGAGAAGTGTATTGACATTTATTCTATATTGTTAAGATTTTATAAAGTACATATGAATTTGATACTTCGTCTTTCTGGTTTATTTTATTTTTTAACAGTTCTTAGAAATGTTTTTGTCTAATACTAATAGAGGCATGCCTCATGTAATTGGTTGATACAGAAAATGTAACAACATCAATTAATATTTTTGTTTTGTTTTGTTTATTTTTATGTAGTCTGTGAATTTCATATGAGTGTTTAAATACAGCATGTACCTGAGATTTAAATTTTCAGTCTGTCTTTGTTTCTTTTATCTTGTGCATCATAGTAAAGTCAACATCTGGTATCTTTAATTCTCAGGATTTTGTTTCTTTTCTCAACTTGCCACTTCTGTTGGTTCATGTTATCTTGGGTCTTTTTCTGCCTGATGTGTTGAATCACACCTTCAACCTGTATTTGTAAACAGTTGGCAAAAGTAATCCCCAGCTCAGTGAGTTAATTTCCTGTGGAGAGAATTACTTTTTAATCAGTATTGTTATAGCCATGGACACTTGTGACATTATGATACAAACATTTTGGTTTTCAGCACACTTCCTAGCTCAACACTTCCAGAGTTCTTATTGTTTCCTAAAGAACTAAGAGATTAAGCGTATCACTTATAAATGTTTTTGCCCATTTGTCCTTTGCTCTTGAAACAGCTTCAGAGTACTAAAAATGAGATGGTTTGATTCTAATGTTGGGTATCCTAGGCTTTAGAGCCAAATCTTGGAAAGCTGAGTGGCTGTCTTTTTTTAATGTATTTCTTATTTGGATTTTGTGTTCCATTGTCTCAAAAGCAGGCAATAGCAGCTAAAGGCCTTTCTGGACTTCCCAATTCAATCAATTAGCATTAAACTTACCCATTTCCACCCCAGTTGTCTGTACTTCAGTCATGCCTATGTAACAAAGACTTCACAAAACCCAGTGAATTGGGCTCAGAGAATTCATGTGCAGTTAAATAGATGGAAGGATATATAAAATTGATGAGCCTATGTGCTTGGAATAGAGTGCACTCCAAGGAAATGAAAGTTTATTCGGACCCTTCCAGACCTTATCCTATATACCGTTTCATCTGGCCTGTTATTTGTATTGTTTAAAATATCTTTTATAACAAACCAGAAAGTATGTCAGCTGAGGCCTAGAGCTATTATAGTTAATGAAGGCCAAGGAAGAAGTCATGAAAGCTCCAGCTAGTAGCCAGATGGTCAGATGTTCCAGAGTTCAAACTTGAGATCAGCATCTGAAGTGGGGGATTCTGGTAGAACTGACACCTCAAACAATGGGATTTCTTACAACACCCAGGTAAGTAAAATCAAACTGAACAGGAGTTAGAGGGCAAAAAGATTCTGTGCACTACAAAATAAATTAATTACTTGCTTATTGATGGGAAAATCTCCACCAATTAAGATACCACAGAAGTATACTATATATAATAACACAGACGTGTTATTAGTGTGGGAGAAACTGAGTTAATTTTTTCTCTCCATCTTTAGATGAAGTGTGTTATGAAAACTGCTTTTGGGAATCATCTCAGGACAGTTTCTGCATTAGAGATGCAATCTTTGCAAGAGTCTATTTTGTTTTCTTACATTTGTTTTATTGAAAACGTATATACATATACATATATGTACATAGATTTCTAGTTATTAACATAGTGTGGTCAACATTCCTATCACTTTTGGGGGAGGTGCAGAGAACTTTATTGATGGTATTCTAGAATAGGGAGGGCTCTCTAGGCCCCTCCTGTTATTATGGAGGTCTGGGATGGAAATTGTGAGGGAGATGCTCAGTGTTGGGGGCTGAATTGGGACAGGGACTCCTCAGCAACTGAGGTTCTCTCACTTGTTCTCAGTGTCCTTGCTGGGGTGGGTGGTCCGGGGCTTCTTACTCCTTGGAGGCCATGTAGGCCATGAGGTTCATGACCCTGTAGCTGTAGTCATATTCATTGTCATACCAGGAAATGAACTTTACAAAGTTGTCATTGAGAGCAATGCCAGCCCCAGCATTGAAGGTGGAAGAGTGGGAGTTGCTGTTGAAGTCACAGGAGACAACCTAGTCCTTGGTGTAGCCCAGGATGCCCTTCAGTGGGCCCTCAGATGTCTGCTTCATCACCTTCTTGATATTATCATACTTGGCAGGTTTCTCCAGGCAGCATGTCAGATCCACAATGGATACATTGGGGGTAGGAACACAGAAGGTCATGCCTGTGAGCTTCCCATTCAGCTCTGGGATGACCTTGCCCACAGCCTTGGCAGCACCAGTGGATGCAGGGATGATGTTCTGGGCAGCCCCACGGCCATTATACCACAGCTTTCCAGAGGGGCCATCCACAGTCTTCTGAGTGGCAGTGATGGCATGGACCGTGGTCATGAGACCTTCCACGATGACCTTGGCCAGGGGGGCTAATCAGTTGGTGGTGCAGGATGCATAGCTGACAATCTTGAGTGACTTGTCATATTTCTCATGGTTCACACCCATCACAAACATGGGTGTATCGGCAGAAGGGGCAGAGATGATGACTCTTTTAGCCCCTTCCTTCAAGTGGGTCCCAGCCTTCTCCATGGTGGTGAAGATGCCAGTAGACTTCATGACATACTCGGCACCAGCATCAGTCCATTTGATGTTAGAGGGATCTCACTCCTGGAAGATGGTGACGGGCTTCACGTTGATGACAAGCTTCCTATTCTCAGCCTTGACTGTGCCATTGAATTTGCCATGAGTGGAGTTGTACTGGAACATGTAGACCACGTAGTTGAGGTCGATGAAGGGGTTGTTAATGGCAACAATCTCCACTTTGTCAGTTGCAGAGCAGAAGGCAGCCCTGGTAACCAGGTGCCCAATATGGCCAAATCCGTTCACACCGACCTTCACCATCTTGTCTATGGGATGAGGCTGGCACTGCACAAGAAGATGCGGCTGTCTCTGGAACAGAGAGGAGCAGAGAGCATACCTATCATCTTATAGAAGGCAAATTAGCAAAATACAATAAAATATCATTATTTGTAGTGTTTATGCTACGCACTACACATATAAACATACTCATCATATAGGAATAGTCTTTTATTTCTACTTATCAAATCTTTTCATTTCAGTTCCCTAACTTTATATCCACTGTTTAATTCTGTTTCTATATAGTTGAAGTGTCCACATGTAAGTAAAAGTTTGCTTTGTCTTTACAATCTGGGCTATGGTACTATTTAACACGATGTCCTATAGCTTACCTAGATGTTTGCACATAACATGCTTGCATTTTGGGATAGAAAAAAGAATAATTTTTCACTGTCCATCTATATCATGTTTTCTTTTCTCATTGATCCACTGATGGACATCTAAGATCCCCTTGTATCTCAGGATCTGGTCTGTCATGGAAGAATACTTAATCATAGAGTATAGCTGTTCAGTGAGGTGTGTTCAAGAAGGCCCATGTTCCTTAGCAAGGATCCATGCAATATTACAAATTCCCATTCTCATGTGAGTGATTATGAAAAATGAAGCTCAGCCTTATAACTGCCAGTTGTCCTTTTGAAATAACAACTGATCACCAGGGAAAATCAATAATTCACCCACTCATGGATGACTCATTTTCACTCTTTATAAATTCTGAAATTTTGTCTTTATTGTCACAATATCCTCACCTTGGATAGGACAGCTGAAACAAATAAGCTAATCTGACATTGATGGATATGGAATTACTTTTCCTGGACAAGTCCTTTGGAAACATTTCCCTGTAATTTTTACACCATTTAAACATCATCTGATTTCATTTTATATGTAAGGACATATTGTTTCCATGTTCGTCTGTATACTCTGTGATTGCCTGGTGCTTTTAGAGGCCAGAAAAGAGAGTCAGATCTCCTATAACTGGAGTTACAACTGAATCTGAGAGGCCATGTAAGTTCTAAAAATTGAACCTGGGTCCTCTGAAAAAGCAACAAGTGCTCTTAACTGATGAGCCATTAGACACACTCCTGAGTCTAATTTCTTGAGAACTGTTTATTTAACAGAAAGATTTAACTTAACTTGGAAAGTCTTCTTGCAAACATAAAATCATTCAAAACTATCTAAGCCTTTAAAAGTTCAGACATATACTTGGGAAAAAGATGTAATTTGAAGTTTTGAAAATACAAGTTGGTTTCCACATCTATTTAAATATTTACATTATTACTACTGTAACTCATGCCAAAGGCCTACTTGCAATATGACTACAGGAACAGATTGATAAAACCTTGCTTTAATGAAGTTTAGTGAGAAGTGAGGAAGAGACTCAGAATTAAATGTGATGGGTGAAAAGTTCTTATCCTTGGAAAAGTACTGTATTCAAATACTCTCTCTCTCTCTCTCTCTCTCTCTCTCTCTCTCTCTCTCTCCTCGTGGTAACAATCTCCACCCCAGGCTGCTGTGATCCTTCCCAACCCTCCCCACCTCCCCACCCATCTAGCAGGCTTCCAGAATCTGCTCAGCTTGCCCTACTTGTCATCAGAATCAAGGGTCATCAGAAGAATTATGTAGTGTATAAATTGAACAATTAGCTCATCTTTATAATTTTTCTGTTGAAATGTTGAGAAAAGACAAATACTTTCTTCTGGGGACATAATCTTGCTTTGTGTGAGTAAAAGTGAGGCTATCTACAGCCAGGCCCAAAGCTTGTCTTGGCAAATGTTTTAATAAAGTAAGAATGAATGAAACAAATACATAGAATGGAGTACATACATAGAAAAAGAAAGATATATATATATTTCACATTCCTGGTTTCAAACGATCCACATGTCTTTAGGATACAGAATAGACAAAAGATTCAAATTCATGCAAAATAGCATTCTTGTTCAAATACTGAAAGACTAAATTGCAGGAGAAAGAATCATAGGAAGTTAAAAGCAGTTGACTGATTCCCTAACATGGGTTCCTCAGTAATCCCTGAAACTAGAGGAAGTTATTTAGCCTGTCTAAGCCTTAATTCTCACCTTTGAAATGCAAAATTACCTTTTGCTTTTTCAGGAATAGTTAAAAAATCATGAAAGTATGTATCCTATACAACTCTCCCCACATTGAAATATCTACCAATCTGTGCATAGATGTGTGCTTTGTAATTTTCTTTTTTGATAATCTTTTTCTTTCACATTCCCTCCTTTATAAGCTTTTAGCTTAAAAAAATAAAAATAAAAAGTCTGATGCTGCTGGATTAATCCAGTGAAATGTAAATGTAATCAGTGACTAAATCAAACGTCTGCCGTCCACAACACTTCCACAGCAAAAACAAAATTATAGATGCTTCTAATTTGCTAGCTGAAGCAACCACTGATTTTCAGTTTCAGTGAAATAGAGAGCTGTTGGAATTGATTGTCCTTGCAGATTAGAATGCAGAACTCTTCATATACAGACATCCAGCAGCCCCACCTTAATGTTGACATCCTTAGGATTTGTCATTGACCATACTCTTGTTTGTCATTTCAGTCATCTTTCTTAAGATTAAGGTACTGGGTAACATTTTAAGGGACAATTGAGGCAAGTTGTAGTAACTGTAAGGACAGGGGAGTTTGGCAGTGTTGTAGTTTCTGGAGATACAGAGTACCTTGGCAGGTTGGGGCCAAGGTGTGCTGCAAAGAACACACCATGTATAGATCTCACAGGAGAGGTTTATTGGGAGTGGTGTGGGAAGCATATAAAGAGGCTGCCTCTGAGGGAGAGTGGAAGGTAAAAAAGGGGTGGTCTGTGGAGGCACTGGCTTTTATTAAGGGCTGTAGCACATGTGCATAGAGAGAATAAGTGGTTCAATAGAATAGTGGAAATGTGTCAAATACTGGCAGTTGGTGATGATGTGGCCCCTGTCGATGGAGGTGGGCTCAGGAGTGGGGTTTTCCAACTGTCCTGACTTACAAGGCAGAGCATCCTTAAAAATAAACAGAATCTGCAACAGCTCAGAACCTAGTAAAATGAGCTTCTGGGCTACAACCCGGATTTGTATTCTAAAGGCTATGTGCCTTTAGACAGAGCTTTTAAATTCAATTCCAAAATTACAGTAGACAGCCTTTGATTTGTGTGTAACATACCCAACCATCTACTTTCTGACCATGTAATATAACAGCATAGATTTATATCCCCAGTGTCTTTCACAACTCCAATTTATTCCCAGCATATAACACCACTTTATATTTATTTGAATTTCTATTCTAAACTTAGATCCCACAGTTTATGTGTGGGATGTAAAGTTGACAAAACACATGCTTCTTCCCCAATGCAAATCCTGCAGGCATTCACTTTCAGGTAGTTTGGTCAACACTGTTGGATCATACAGGACAGAAAATAACTCTAGCTAAATAAAAGAGTATGTAGAGAAAGAAAGACAAATGGATTTATTTTACTAACAAAAATTTTAAAGACATAGAACAAGTGGGTTGATTTAGAAAAGGATAAAAGTGAAGTATTTGAAATAATACTGAACACACATTAAGAGGTGAAGGAAGACTGACACTCTGTTATGACAACATTCAATAATACTAAAATTCATTATAATACTGAAAATAGAAAAATTCCAACTTCAAATGAATTACAAATAGCCAAAGAAGACTTGGCTCATGAAATGTGATTTTCATGAGTATTGGAACATTTAACATCTATACAGGAGTTCATATTCTCAAAGCCATGCGACAGAGACAACTGCAAAATGCATCTTTAATTTGAACTGATAAAATACTCTTTAGGTGTACACTCAGGGGGTCATAATCTCCCCTCCACCATAAAACAAGAAAGAGGAGATATGAATAAAGATAGGCTAAAGTCAGCCTGTAAAAGTGAACTGCAAATGCCCAGGTACCAATTCATGGAAAATAGTAAGGATAAGGAGGTATGCCTTTGTTTTACATTTACATAAATATTCATGGAATGCAACAGCTTTTCATGTGCTGAGATATTACAGCTAGTCCACATTAGGAATGTGAAAACGATCAATCTGTAAATATGCACTGAGATCTTAAGAATACCTTCCTTAACAACCCACATTTTCTCCAAACTCTCATACCTGCCCTGCATATCCTTTATCATTGCCTCAGTTGAACTGTGTAAAATTATTTTTTTGAAGAATGCACCTATCACCTTCCCAGATCTATGTAGAACTTGTTGACATAGATATGCAAAAATTCCCTAACAGTCCTAGGAGCAGGATTTGAATGCCAAGTCACTGCTATGTCAAAACTCTACACGTCCTGCAGTAAGTTCTAGACTAAAATTAAGTTCTATCACTGACAATATCAGCAACACAGTCCATGTCAGTTTGAGGCTTGATCTATTACAGTCTTGGCAGGCCTCCCCAGTTTCTGCCTGACTGGAGTTTCCGATGTCACATAAAGATTGTGGGAATGTAGATCTCTACATGAGCCTGCAGAGAATGGCTGACCACTAAGGTGATCTAGCTCCCTGGAGTGTCAGCATAGAAAGGATATAAGTTGTTTATTTCAGAAATAAATTTGGAGGTTCTTTGGTCTTCCCTCTTTTATTGTGGCAATTAACACATCACACTTTGTTGCTGTACACTTGTGATTTGGATGCCCAGCTGGCCTCTTTCTGTGTCCTGCAATCTTTTTATGGTTTGCCCTTCCTCTGCAGCTGTCTATAGTTTTCTGTAAGATGTTATCCCCCACCTTAACCCTTCTTATCACCTGATGTTGATGCAGAGAAAACAATGACATGAAGAATGACTTCTTTGAATCTTCTCCTTGACATCCAAATCATTGTCCCTATTTATGACTAACCTCTCTCTCAGTTTTAGTAAGAAGTTTCTGGGGTGTGTGTGTGTGTGTGTGTGTGTGTGTGTGTGTATTCTACAGATCTGTGGTGAAGTGTGGGGGAAAGGTGTGCCTCAGCAGGCCCATGCTGAGGCATCCCTCCCCCCTGAGGGACCAGCCACACCACAGTATAGTATAGAATAGAGTTCAGAGTTTAGGGCATGGGAAGGGGAGCTAAGAGGTTAGTAGAGGCAGAGAAAGGCAGAGAGAGGGAGAGAGTAGAGAAGTGGAGAGGCTGGCCATGACCATGTGGAGGGGGGGAGGAATGGGGAGAGATAAGAGATGCAAGAGAGAGAAGCAAGAGAGAGAGGAGGGGCAAGCAGCTCCTTTTATAGTGGGCCAGGCCCACCTGACTGTGTGGCAACTGTGGGGAGGAGCATACCTGGCTGTTGCTAGGTAACTGTGGGGTGGAGTTTAGAAAGAATGCTAACATTCCCCCTTTTTGGTTTAATTAAAAAAGAAAAATTAGACAGAGGCAATGGCAAAGAAGAAATAGGGTCATCGTAATATCTGACTGGCATTGGGGGCGACATGTCTCTGGGGAACCTAGAAGAATGGGTGTGGGGGATGTTTGTTCAGTAGTAGGAGAGTTGGCTGTTTCCTTGCTGTCCAGGGTCTGTGGAGCCATCTGAGGCTAGGTCAGAAGGAACAGCTCCAGTAGTCTGAGTCTGAGAGGAGATTGAAACATCTGAAGGTTGCTTCTCTGGAACTCTCCTGGGTGTAGTAAGCACCTGGACTTGACAAGATATTGAAACACAATATTATAGGTAGAGAAATAAGGTTAAGTACGTTTGGGAGAAAGAAAAAAATTTTTCTTAATATATACATTTTAAACCCAGAGGAATCCCACCCTTTGGAACAGGTAGTAAGTGGGAACTTTGGGCAGATGAGATGTATTTATCTGGATGGAGTCTATTGGGTCCATGAGAGGCAGATCTGAGTGAATTTTCTGTCACTTTTAAGTTTCTAAAAGAGAAAAAAACATGAGTTAACAACAAGAACAGGCTTTAAGATGAGCCTTTTGTGGAGCAGAAGGGACAAGATTAAAACATTGAAAAAGTTGGATCGTATAGTGGAATGTTTTATTTGTTAGGCAAATTTATAGGAACTCAGATAACATTAGGGCAGTGGCATAGTAAGAAGAGGAAATATGAAGCACTTAATTAATGGAAACCGAGTTCAGGTAAGGAGATAGCAGATTACATCTGTGAAAGCTTGGCTGTCAATGTAGTCAGAAGTCTGTGAAAGAATAAACAATAACCTAACAGTTGTATTATTTAAAAAATGACAGAGTCTACTTGCAAACAGTTCCCTGGTCTCTGTGGCAACTTCATGGCAACTTGGGCAGAGTCAGCATGGCTTTCAAGTGCAGAAGACACAGGGCTTTTTCTCTGTGGAACGGATACACGTGACATCAGAAGTGAGCTTACCTTGTTTTAGCAAAGCCCCTTGACCCAAAGTATCCAGTTTTGTCCACTGCGTTTTGAGTGATTGTCATATCACAATCTAGGCAGTATCCTGTAGCTGTGTCTACATCTTCTGAGAACATCTACCATCCTGGGCCAACTGTCAAGGACTTTGGGAATTCTGTCTGCTATAAACTTAAGAATTAACAGATTTCTGACAGGATCGAGAGTGATATAGATTGGTTGGTTATAACTGAATAGAATTTAATAGCAGTAGCAAAGAGGCAGATGGCTAGGACCAGAATAAGAAAGCTGGCAGTAGTGGCATAGAAAGAGAGGGAGAGAGGGAGAAAGTCCCTCACATGTGCTGGAAGGTGAAAACACAATCAGGGATCAGGGACTGGATGAGCTAGAGCAGGCTGAGGGAGCCCAGTGTAACTGCTAGTCCAGAGCAGAGAGCTAGGGGGTGCTGGGAGGGGAAGGCAGCAGAGTCCCTGGTAGGGGGCAGAGACAGAAGGGGTTCACATGCGCAGAAGCAGCTGATAAGACAAGGCAAAAGGTGTTTTAGGCAAGACCAAAGCTACATTTCCTGTGACTGTGAGCTTTAGTGGGGGCGCAGGGAAAGCAAGTCTAAGGGAGGGGGCCTCCAGCAGGATGAAAGGGGCAGGGCCAGACCCACCTTTCCTGCTGAGAATGGTGAGCAGAGCTAAGGAGCAGAAGGGGAAGGGCAGCAAGTGGGGTTCCCTGCAGGGGGCATGGGAAGAGCTGCCTTTCCAGCAAACTAGTTGAACCAGTGGTTGCAGTAAGCCACAAATGAGGGGGTGGGGGGTGTCTGCACTACAGGTCCTTAGCGAGAAAGTGCCAGTTTAGCGGAGATGGAGAGGGATAGTTTAAGACCAAGACATCCCATTAAAAAGGGACAAAGGTGGCAAAAGACTGACCCCTGGGCTCAGAGGCAGTGCTCCTAAGAGAACAGTTGTCCAGGCCTGGCCTGGAATTCTCAGCTGCAAGAAAGAAACTGTCTCAAAAGGAATGAGGAATGTCTCACCCAAGGGAATAAGTCCTAAAATGAGGGTCAGTGAAAGACTGAATGTCTCCCATCCTCAAGGACTACACAGGTTAGCTCTGAGCTCAAGCACTCCCCCTGGAGTCCATGTGGATGGCTACTTTGACCAGTGGGGGGTGGGGGCTTACTAGTTCTTTTGAGCTAGCGAGCATGGATCTCTCATGGTGGCTGAAGTAAGATGCAAACCTGTAGAGTTTCTAATCCAAGTCATACGGCACCAATGATGTGTTTATAAAAATGTATAGAGATATATATGTTCTATGGGGGTATGGTGAGGTGTGGGAGAAGGGTGTGCCCATGCCAAGGCATCCCTTCCCCCAGAGGGACCAGCCACACCAAGGTATAGTATAGAATAGAGTTTATTTAAGGCATGGAGAGGGGAGTTAAGAGAGTAGTAATGGCAGAGAGAGGGAGAGAGAGGGAGAGAGTAGAGAAGAAGAGAGATAGAGGGTAGAGAAATGGAGAGGCTGGCCATGACCACATTGGGGGGTGGAGGGAATGGGAAGAGGTAAGAGATAAGAGATGAGAGAGAGAAGCAAGAGAGAGAAGAAGGGCAAGCAGCCCATTTTATAGTGGGCCAGGCCCACCCGGCTGGTGCCAGGCAACTATGGGGAGGAGCATACCTGGATGTTGCCAGGTAACTGTGGGGTGGAGTTTAGACAGAATGCTAACCCTTTCCATCTCTTTCTTCTTTATATTAACTCTAATATCAAAACTTCATTTGTTTTTTAAAGTATGTACTTCTGTCTTCTACTCACCTGCATTACTAATCTCTTCTCTCATCCCTTTATTTATTTCTTCCTCCAAAGACAATCATGTCAAGATTATCTGATTTAGTTTTAAATTTGTCATGTACCTCTTATGTAGGGGGGAGGAGGAAGTGGGAGCTCAGCACATGTACAGGCATGAGCATGCACTCATGCATGCCCTTGCCTAACAGTAGATATGCTGCTCCTTTCCCTTTCTTAATTTTTGTGGTACAATCTTTCATTTAATCTAAATATCATTAGCTAGGCTCACCATAGAGCTTTGGAGAACTGCCTATTCCCCTGCAAAGAGCTTGATTTAAATGGGATTCTAATCCACTTAGGTTTTAGTGTAGATGGTGGGGATGAGGCCACTGAGCCATTTCTACAGCTACACCAACCTCTAATTTTATTCAGTTCATTCCTTTGTTTTCCAATACAGCTCTGTAAGTAGTAGTTTAGGTTCATCCTTCATTATATGTCTCATTTGCTGGTGTCCTACAATCTGGCATCCACTTCTAATGTCCCATTAAAAGAATATAATATGATTGTAATACTTACTTTGATGTTTTATATGCTATAGTTTTTGAAAAAAATAACAATGAGAGACTCTTTCTTATTGCAGCCTAAAATACATTAATGTATTTTAATATAAAATCTGAGCTAAATCCAATACCTCAATATAACCTAGATGTAATGTTAGTTACTTTTCTATTACTGTGATAAAATATCATGAACTAAGGCTTCTAGTTCCAGAAGATTGAAGCCCAAGAAGGCTTAGCAAAGATATGAAGGCTCATATCTTATATGGCAAATACCAAACAGAGATAGTGAATCAGAAATGGCTTGAGTCTATACACTCTACTCCCATTGACAAGTTTCTTCCTTAGCTCCCAACAGTTCATTCTACATGGAACCACATACCAAGTGATTGAGACTGTGGGGACATCTCATTCAAACTACCACAATCTCTGTATCTTTCTTCAGTTTCTTTTTTTGTAGTTATTATGATCACCTTCTAGTCAAATCTTATTGAATTAAAGTTCATGATTTTCTCCCCTGAGTTATTTCAGCTACATGAATGACCCAACTCAATTATTTCCTTCAAATTATTTCATGTTCTTTTAAAACCACTTTTCTCTGCTCATTGACCACATTAACAATATATTCCTTAGTTTAAGGTGTGACTCTTGATTTCATTTTTCATTCTTTTAGTAGACTGAGCTGTTTTCAGATAAAATTCTTGCTTCTTTATCTTGTTAACACTGAAATCTAGCCTGGCTCCCACAATAAAAAGGGAGGCATTGAGGGTATATAGATTCAAGTGATTTCTGGTTCACTACCTCTGTTTGGTATTTGCAGTATATGATGTGAGCCTTTGTCTTCACACTCCTACCACCATTATATATCTTCTGTTCATTGTGGTTAATAGGTATATTTTCTTATTGATAAGTAGGTGTACAAGATTGGGGAATCTAACGTGTTTAACAGCAATAAACCAGATAGAACAGCGCACACACAGTTGGTAATGACAAACATCAAAATGCGAAAAACAGGATGACATTGTAATTTTCTTTCAATATTAGCAACCAGAAATTTCCATTTAATGATCTAAAAGAAAAAAATAAATTTGTATTGAAAATTGGTCACCAGGTATTTTATTTTTCATAAGAATGGTATGCTTTATAAGGAAATGAAAGGCATAAATTACATTTGAACAGCAACCAGAATTACATAATGAAGGTCACATGTAAAAGGCTGTAGAATCAAAAGCAGCTAGCTGAATTATGGTCTCCATGGGGCCTCTCAGTTCAGGACACTGCAGATCCTCACAGAGATGGCAGTAGTCAAGAAAAGATGCCTCTCCACTAGCCTGATGCTCAACTGACTAGGCAAGTTTGCAAGGGAATGTTTGACAATGTCAAATATGTGTGAGGAAAGGAACCTAATATCAGAGACCAAGCTATTTATGAGTCAGAATCAAAGAGAGGAAAGTTTTTAATTGCTTAGGAATGCCTTCCAAACTGAGAAGTGATTTGCATTACACAGTTTCTCAAATAACCTTATGGCAAACCAAGCCTATGGAATGTCCTTCAACCTATAATTAAAGAAAGAAACTCATCAAATGCAGGCAGAAAAAGTTTCCATAATACCAGTAGAACACAAGCCAATTTTAAATGAGGTGAACAAAAATGCTCAAGTTGAGAAATCATTTCATTAATCTTTTTCCCTCTTGTGATTCCAAAGACAAGGATTATCAACTGGAAACATCAAAGGAATTTCTAGGTCGTGTGATAGGATTTCAAAGTCAACTGAAGTCAGATACAATCTAGGTCCTTGTAATCCAGTCTTCCTAGTTTCTTCATCTAGATTTAAAAGATCAAATGCATTCTTGCCAAATCTAATTGGTGTCTGCCTGTTTTTCTTCCTGTCACCTCTTTCTGGTAAGACTTCAATTTCTTCAACTGAAGCAAAGAGGGAGAAAAGTTCACTGGTTTTTCTTTTTTCTTTTTGGTTTTGGTTTGTTTGTTTGTTTTTTGTTTTTTCTCTTGTTTGGTTCCTGCCCCTATCTGCCATGCTGTTGTAGGGCATGGGAGAGATCAGTTACCACTCAGGCCCACAGCCAGAGTTATGAGTTGGCCCACTCCAACATCAACCCCATTTATGAACTGCTGGAGCACATAATGGTGCCCGACCTGCAGATTCAAAGCTGCAGGATCTCCAAGAGTAGTCCCTGTGAGGATCCAGTATTCATAGTGAAGCACAAGTAAAGCTGTTTGGGCAGAAGGGTATATTGTGGGACACAGAGAAGCTTTCATAGTAGATGTTTTGTTTCTATATTTTTATTATTTTTTTGGGGGGAGGTTGCAGGGCAGAGGGCAGTTGGGGGATTGGGAGAGGAGTATAACTGAGGTAGATGATGTGAAATTTACAAAGTATAAATAAAATGTTAAAAAAAATTGTTTGGTTTAATACAGGCAAAAATATATGCAAACTGAATCCAAGGAAACATCAAAAAAGAACATCCACCATGATCAAATAGGCTTCCTGTCAGAGCTGGTTCAATATACAAAAAAAAAAAAAAAAATCAGTAAATATAATCTACCATATTAAAAACAAACTGAAGGAAAAAACCCCAAACAAGACCACATGATCATTTCATTAGATACAGAAAAGGCCTTTGACAAAATCAACATCTGATTATGATGAAAATCCTAAACAGATTAGGGTCACAAGGGACATTCCTAAACATACTAAAGGCAATTTACAGCAAGCTATAGCCAAAATCAAATTAAATGGAGAGAATTTTAAAGTAATTCCAGTAAAATCAGTAACAACACAAACGTGTCCATTATCACCATATCTATGTAATATGATACTTGAACTTTTAGCTAGAGCAATAAGACAACTAAAGGAAGTCAAAGAGTTACAAATTGGATAGGAAGAAGTCAAAGCATCTTTATTTACAGATAGTCTATGTTAGGTCTCAAACTTGACACAAAAGACTAAGCTGCCTATTTCACATATCAAAGCAGATCTGGCTGCCAGGTTATCTCAGCGTCCCTCAATCCCTACCTGTTACAGAGTTCTTTTGACTGGCATACCCCATCCCTACTCTAAAATTCTTCAGCTCAGACAGTGGGCTGAGCTCTCTTTGCCCACTAGTTGCCCTTTCCTACACAACCATTTTGGTACCTAGCTCTTCGTATACCCTCTACCTCACTTCTTCCAGTCTTTTTCTCCCCTCCCCCCCCCCCCCATGGCCTGTCTTAGTCTGGTCATGTTCATTTTGTTCTCCCAGATTTCCTTGCCTCTGACTATTATCTCCCTTTTATCCACAATAACCTTTCTCTACTTACATACCTAGGAGCAGTCACATCCTTTAATTTCTTTATTCATTTTGTATAGTCATCCTAAATTTCCACTAGGAAACTCATACATCTGATAAATACTTGCAGTGAAGTGGCTGGATACAAGATTATTAACGCAAAGAAAATTGGTAGCCCACCTAAATTCAAATGAAGTGGACTGAGAAATCAGGGAAACAACATGCCTCAAAACAACTACAAATAATATAAAATATTTTTGGGGGTAACTCTAACTAAACAGGTGAAAGACCTGTGTGGCAAGAACTTTAAGTCTCTGAAGAAAGAAATTGGAAAAACAAAACAAAAACAAAAAAAACAAAAAACAAATAAACAAACAAAAACCTTCAGAAATAGAAAGATCTCCTATGTTCTTAAGTCTTTAAGATTAAAATAGTGAAAATGGCCATTCTATCAAAAGAACTCAACAGGTTCAATGCAATCCCCATCAAATTTCCCACAGAATTGTTTATAGACCTTAGCAAGACAATTCTCAATGTCATGTGGAAAAACAAACATATAAACAAACAAACAAAAAACCAGGATAGCTGAATCAATCATGAACAATAAAAGAACTTTGCAATGTATCACCATCCCTGGTTTCAAGTTCTATCACAGAGCTCTAATAATAAAAACTGCATGGTATTGCCATAAAAGTGGACATATTCATCAATGGAACCAAATTGAAGCCCCAGACAAAAATCCATACACCTATTGGCTTTTGACTAATGATAAGCCAGGAATACACACTGGGCAAAGAAAGCATCTTCAAAAATGGTGCTGGTTTAACTGGATGTCTGCATGTAGAGGAAGGCAAATAGGTCCATATCTCTCTCCCTAGACAACTCTCAAGTCCAAGTGAATCAAAGACCTCAACAAAACCAGATACACTGAACTTGAAAGATGTGGAGAACAGCCTGAAACCCACTGGCACAGGAGACAACTTCATGTCCCTCCTTCAGGAAATACTCTTCCTGTCCTCTGGGAATGTTCTCCCTGCCAAAGTTAATGATTTCATGATAATTAGAAACAAAACAAGTCCAGGGTTCAAGGGTGTGTCTGATGTTCTTCAGCAAAATGGTGAACACTGTGACTTTCAGTACAACCCATCAGACTATGGGTAAAGAGCTATAAAAACTTGAGTTCAAGAATATATCAACAGGATTTCTCAGCTATGCAAAATTTAAGGGGGCAATATGAATTGTGTGAGGGGCTTCATGATCTGAAAGAACAGAGGCAGCTGCAGGAATGAGTTGATAAAGTGAAAGGAATAGTTTAAAAACAAAACAAAAACCCCAGGCTCATGGTTCAGTAATAAAGGGGAGCCAGGAAATGAGGAAGTATTGATCTCAGGACAGGATACCACCCAGCAGAACTTATTGTTTGCGTTTACAAAAGCAGTCAGATTTCTGAGTTCAAGATCAGCCTAAGACAGAGTGAGTTTAGGTCTAGACATGGTGGCAGTAGTGGTCTCAGAATGGGATCCCACTCAGCAAAACTTATTGTTTGTTTTTACAAAGGCAGGCATGTCTCAGAGTTCTTTAACTATGTTTAAAAAAAAATGTTCTTGTCTTTAAGTTCGGAATAACCAAGATTCAATTCACAGACCATATGAAGCCTAAGAAGTAGGAAGAGCAAAATGCAGATGTTTCAATGTTTCTTAGAAGGGTGAACAAAATACTCACAGGAGGAAATATTGAGATCAAGTGTGTGGAGCAGAGACTCAAGAAAAGGCCATCCAGAGACTGCTCCTCCTGGGGATACATCCCATATATAGCCAGCAAACCCGGACGCTCTTATGGATGCTGGGAAGTGCTTGCTGAAGCATGATAAGCTGTCTCCAGAGAGGCTCAGACAGAGCCTGACAAATACAGAGGTGGATGCTAACAGCCAACTGTTGGACTGAGCTTGGGGTCCCGGATGGAGAAGTTGAAGAAGGGACTGAAGGAGCTGAGGGGGTTTGCGGCCCCTTGGAGAGAACAACTGTGTCTATGGGCCAGACCCCCCGACCTCCTGGAGACTGGATCACCAACCAAAGAATACACATGGAGGGACCCATGGAGCTGGCCACGTGGCAGAAGAGGGTCTTGTTGGCCATCAGTGGGAGGAGAGGCCCTTGGGCCTGAGGGTGTTAGATGCCCCAGTGTACAGGAATGCTAGGGAAGGAAGACAGGAGTGGGTGAGTGGGTGGGTGGGGGAGCACCCTCATAGAGGTACAGGCAGGGGGAAGGGGGAATGGAATAGGGGGTTTCCAAAGGGAAAAACATTTGAAATGTATATAAAGTAAATATCTAAAAATTTAAAAATAAATAAAATCAAGTGGCTAAGGTCGTAAAATGCTGATTCATGGGATGATCAAAAGGAAACCTGGGGTATATGGCTGAACTGATATGCAAATAAACGACCTGAATTTGGTTTGCAAGAGCTGAGCTGTCTAGATGAGCTGTCTCAAGCAGAATCCTTCCACTGCTCCCAAACACCTCTTATTCAGGACCACCTCTCCAAGTTGAGACTGAGCCATGTTCAGGCACTACCTGCCAAGGACCATTCAGGATTTTGCAACTCAACTGTTGAAAAAAAAAATATCATCCTGAAATTTGGAAGCAAATAGATAGAACTAGGAAAAAAAATATTCTGAGTGAGGTAACCTAGACACAGAAAGACAAATATATTATGTATTCACTTATAAGTGGATATTAACCATTAAGTAAATGATAATCAAGCACAATTTTTAGACTCAGGCAGGTTAGGTTAAAAGAAAGACTTTAGGGGTTAGGGAACCATGGGTCTCTCCCGAGAAGGGGAGATAGAATAGATGACTGGGAGCTGGTCAGGAGAGAAGCTGGAGAGTTCAAATGTAGTAAGATGGGGTGGAGGAAAAAAATGATGAAAAAGACAGCAGGAACTGGGGGGCAGTGTGGAGACTTAGTGCACTGGAAAGTTCCTGGAATCCATGAGGGTGACCCTAGTGAGGGCTCCCAGTAATAAGAATATAGAGTCTGAGCTTGCTGTCTCTTAAAACTAGGCAAGTTTCCCAGTGCTGGGACTGGGCTACATTCAATTGAGTTATTGGCTGAGCTGATCCTGTGGAAATCGAAAAAGAACCCGGGCTCATGATAGGACATAGCATGGATCTCTAATAACAGCATGCATACACTGTAGAAATGTTGAACAGATACCTGCATGGAGCTTTAAATCCTAAGTTCTAGTCTCTTTGGTTTGAGAAGAGTACTCTGCAAGCTACCAAAAGAGAAATGTGAATACCAACCCAGATACAAAACCTTTAACCTAAAATCTGTCTTGTAGACATAGACATAGAACTTGTAGAAGTAGCCTACTGATGTCTGATTTAACTCGAGGCCCACTTCGTGAAAGGGAGCCCATACCTGACACTGCATGGATGACCAGGAGCTGAAGACTAGATAGACATGGGGTAGAACCAAATACTACTGGTCTTTAAAAAAAATATTGAAGTGATCCAGATGATATTATGCTATACTCATAGACAAGTGCCTTGTATACTCTTTATCAGAAAGGCTTCCTCTAGCACTAAAAACCCACAGCCAGACTTTATGTGAAGAGAAAAGAATATAAATTGGTGGTCTTTATTGGGTCTATCCCCTCAGAACTCCGGGAATTTCATTGAAGAAGAGGAGAAGAGATTGTGTCATTAAATGGGACACAGGCCACCAGGAGAATATGACTCAATCAATCAAATAAGCAGCCTGCATATGGACTTTCAGAGACTGAAGCAAAAGACATGGAGCCTGCACAGGTCTGCTCTAGGTTCTCTTTGTGGTGGGGATGTACTGTATGAAAGAAGAATATATTTTCAATAAAAAAAATCATTCAGTTAAGTTATCTATGGCTCATGTTAAACATGAAAACTTAGGCTTACAGAAAAAGATACATATGCCAATTATTCTATTAAGATTCAAGGGAAGATTTCATAGTGCTTTTCTAATTGATTATCCCAATTTCATTGAGGTGTCTAGTTGTACTTTACTCAACAATCTTTTTAAAAAAATTATATTATTTTCATTTATCACACATATATGTGCATATATCCACAGACATACAACCAGAGATGCTCACTCACACCGTAACTCTGTGTACTATAAAATCAGAGGGCTTATAGAATAACCTTAAATAAACTTAGATTTTCACCTTTCTTTCAAATATCAGTTGCCATTGTTTTCACTTTTGTTTCTTCTCATCACTCTATAGAAAGAATTTGACAATTATGATTCAAAAAACATGGTCTGAAAATGTTAGTTTAGTTTAGAGTTGGAAGCCAGAAGTCAACACAACTTCTGACATTGCTTTCTGTGTTGTTTTACATTATGAAATTCAAGATGGATGAGAAAAATCTGATGAGGCTCATGCAGACTATGTGTTATTGGCTGTTAGCCTATGATAATAAGAGACCAAGAAGCTAGTTTGATCACTTTAAGAGGGGAGGGGATGCTGCTATTCACCAGCATGAGTATATAGAACACGAAGTGAAAAGTCACAAGAGCTACTGATTTGTTTGATCAGAGAGAAGAGGCATGTCAACCTAAATGTAGCATTTAATTGTGGACACTTATTTTTAGTTCATCCATGAGTATGTAGACAAGGTCAGTTATTAATGCCCTAGTCTCATGAACACTATTCTATGCAATAGCTGGTAGATGGAAATGGCCACTGTGAGATTAACAGACGCCAGACCGAGAAAGGAACTGTACCTCCTGCATCACACTGGAAGAGCCCAACAGATGGGTGACATCTGTTCAAGACCAGTACTTTTGAAATGAGAGAAGTTAATCCCTTGTTTGTAATACCTTGTTCATAGAATTCCCTGGGTTGGAAGTGTTAGGGAGTTGGATCCAGACATCTTTTCACATGCAAGACATACCTCATGAGCCAGCTTTCAAAGTTGAAAAAATTCTGATAACTTTCCAAAATAAGAAATGCTCTAATTTTTAAATGCTCATTGAGTCATCAGCTCATCTCACAGGTGGAAGTAAGAGTCAATCATCCCACAAACACAGCTTGTCTACAATCGCTTTGTGGGACTTTTGTTTTCGTTTTCTTTTGATTTTTTACCTTTTCATTTCAACATTACAGCATGAAGTTAATTGTTAGAGCTTGAGGGTGGCATCAGTCCTTGAAACAGCAATCCTCATCTTATTCTAACTTAACATTGAATTAGAGTTAGAAACTGGAGGTTTATTTTTTTCCCTTTTTAAATTTTATTAAGGTCTTTGCTCTTGAAAGTGTTTATAAGTTGTATAACATAATTATTTCTCCAGATAACTATGGTCAAGGACCATGAAGTTTTATGCTTTTTAAAAACATTGTGTTGGTAACAAATGGACATATTATGGGGAGTATCATAGCTATGTTTCTACTGCTCTGAGGAGACATCCTGACTAAGACAATGTATACAAAGTCTTTAATTGGGGGCTTGCTTATGGTTTCAGGAGATGAGTAGAGTCTGTGACTATCATGATGGGTAACAGGAAGTAGGTTAGCATAGTGCAGTAGCTAAGAACTTAGCTATGGAGACAGAACTGTGAGACAGAAAGAGAGAGGGCAAGAAAGCTAACTAGGAATAGGTGGTCTTTTGAGAGCCTGTCCCCGGTGACACACCTCCTCCAACAAGGCCACACATTCTAATCCATCCCAAATAGTTCTATAAACTAGGAACTAAGCATTCAAATATATAGCTTATGGAAGCTATTCTTATTCAAATAACTACAGGAGAGAACCTCAGTGAGGTGAACTCTGCTTTCAGGGAACACCTCTAGATTAGCTCAGTATTCCAAAGGCTGCTGCATCATTTTGTCCTTTGTGTGAGCTTGATTTGCCATGATCCCTTCAACTAGGAAACAGTATTGTCTGCAAGAAGACATTAGCTCTCAGGCACTGTATGAGCATTGTAATCAATGTTAATCATCTAGGTCCAGTCCTAGCTGCTAGCTGCGGGGTCTGTATAACATTAGGAGTCTACCTGGAATTATTTCCTGCTGTCTGAACTGAGAGTACCGACTTGTTTATTCAGCTGATGTCTATGCAATTTCTGTTGTGCCATGAAATTGAGGCAGCCAATAAAGACAGCTGGTGGCATGTAGGATGTCATTGTCTATGCAAATAGCTGTCACAGCATTCTTCTGAGCCCCACACTTTAAAACAGATGATAGAGCTTTGCTTTGCAAACTAAGAAGTGCCATACAGATTCAAGAGGCTCTGACAGCCAAAGGCAGTGAGTTAGGACAAAGAGACAAAACCGCAAGCATTTATTAGGTTGAGTACGAGAAGAAAAAGAAAAGAAAAGGGAAGCCAGTCCCTGATAATTCTCAGACTGGTTAAAGTTTATGATTATCAATGCCCTTTGATTCTCCTTCCCCTTCCAACTGCCAACTATTGAATATTTCTCTTCTCATTAACACCTGTCTAGAAGTGGGAAGGTGAAATGCTAATCAGGCAATTTAGCTAATTGTTAGCTGCTGCTAGGATGTGGTGGGTTTTTTTTTTTTCTTTCTTTCAAATTTAGAAAGGGAAATGGTGAAATCCCTTTCTAAAATGTGAGCAGTGGATTTCTAAACTTTATTTCACCTTCTTTTTCTTTAACTGATGAGATGAATTCAGATATTTTGTTTTCAATAAGGTGTTGGAATAAAACCCTGAACTGGCATGCTTCTCAGGGTTTCATTTTAATGTCACATTACATGCTTCTTATTGACTGATATTTAGAAAATATTAGTTTTTCACAACATGCCTAGCTTAGAAGAATGGCCACGAGTTACTAATTTCAGTTCTGAGTGTAGCCCTGTATAAGTGCGCTTGCCTAGAGAATTTGGAGCAACAAGAAACCAACACAAAATTACTGACGACTGCCCTTCCTTCTGCCTGTGGTAGACGTTACATGACCCTCCCCTAGCCAAATAAGGGAGAGAGGAATGTTCTGGGTATTAGAGGCACTAAGAATAAATCTGAGCTATCTCGGGTAAGATTACTTTCAACTCTATTTCATGTTTTCTGACACCGACCCCCAATCTGTAATTATCTTAGAGACACTGCGGGGGCTTAGACAGTACTTTCTAGATACTCTGCCTTCATTTTCCTCTTTTATTTATTTACTTATTTTTGCCTGTATCTTTAGGGCTTTAGAGTTGGTGGAGTTGGTGTGTGTGTGTGTGTGTGTGTGTGTGTTTCTCCGGAGTGCCAAAAAAAAAAAAAAAAAAAGTGCTGAAGAGTCCTAGGGAGATGAGGCTATTTTTGTTTGAAGCTGATACTTTTAGCTGAGCCACAAGTACTGCTTGGAAAGGGCTTAGGTTGTTTCCAGGGGGAGAACTCTGCAGAGAAGAGGCAAAGTTCAACAAGACCACAAAAACCACCCTAAACAGCCAGGAAAAGGAGGAGCCCTTGCATTAACCCTCTACCAGAGTTCTCTAATCCTACCTGATTCTGCAAAGTGCCACTTGACTGGAACTTTTCACCTGACTGATTTCTGCACCCACCATGACTGAGATCACCGCTGAAGGTACTGTTGCTTGGGGACATTATGTAAATCAACAGCCACAGGGACTCTACAGGCTTCAGCTGGCTTCTAGTTATTTAGTTCTGTGAGTCTACACAGGATCTGCAAAATGAAATTGGGAGCTGAGAGGTTGCCAGTTATGTGTGTTTGGGGGAGCATGGAGAGAGTTCTCTTGAATTTTGCATGTGGGAAGTATTCTGTGCTATGCTAGAGGCCCCCTGCTCTTTCCATTATCACCTCACCTCTGTAAATAGCTGAGGACGTGGTGGCTGACTTCTTATTAAACAAAAATTAAAAGACATGTGAGGATGGAGATGGAAAAAATCAAAATATTATGTGTGATGTGTCAGTTTAGAAATATGATCTAGAGCACCTTTTCTTTATAATATTTAAAACTTGAATTATTAATATCTGCCCTAACCAGATATACAGGGTATACAGCTAGGGTATGCATCTCATCTGCCCTTCCCAGCGAGGGTATACAGCTTGCTAGTATGCACCTCAGATAGAAGTGCCCTGAAGAATCATAGTCATTTTACTGTTGACATATGCTCAAAGGCAAAGTTAGAAATTTCAGAAAGTCAGACCACTCTAACTTTAAACAATAAAGCATTTAACTCTTAGAAATCCAGTTATTTCATGAACTCATTTATTTTTTTCTCTATATGTAGTGAGTTTTATATTTATAAATATTTTCTATTTAAACTCATAATAAATCTAAACACATACACTCCCCCCTTCTCTCTCTTTTCTTATTAATGAAGTCATTCTTTAAAAAAATAATACAATCTGGTTTTAGGTGAGGTAAAACTATGGGAGATAGACCTATCATTCTCTCTGACAGTTATAAGAACATAAGGCAGGTGGTACTTTTAACAATTTCCAAGTTAAATGCCATTTTGTCTTTAACCAGACTTTAAAATAGAAACCTATAAATTTTGTCTTTTGGGTAGGTAGAAATCTATGTATAGAAAATAATTTCCCCTGCAGATTTAGGCAATATCTGTGAGGAAAAGAAATGCCTTGCTTCTATTAGTTACAGAGATTATCACCACAAAGTAATAACAATAATTACTGAGAGATTTCCATTTATTAGGTATTTTGTTTAGAATTAAGTGCACATTTCCTTGTGAGACCTCACACCATTCCACTAAGTAGCATTTTGATCTCTATTTCACACACACAAAAAACCTGTTAGTCAGATATTCCATGACTTGCTCATTACCAAATTGTAGTCAAGATTGGGTGTCAGCCCCTGGAAGCCAGCCTGTGTTTTCTTTTTTCCTTTAGAGGATATAAAATTTACTGTTTGCCAGTTTTAGTTCGGAATTTGCTAACTGAATATAAATAGTATTTTTTTCTATTTTTTTGACATTCTGTGTCATAAAAGTTTCGTGCTTATTCCTGCACAAGGTATTAAGAAACCTCTGAGCATTCCTGTCAGCCTATGCTCAGAACCCAGGCTGCTGCTAATTCCACACACTACTGGCCAGTCATGCTACTTGATTACAGTACTATGCTCTATATGCATTTGTACTTGATCCATAGCACGTTTTGTTAAAGGATTGTTGTTTTGAAATAGAATTATTTGTACTCATAGGGAGTTGAAAGACCTTGTGAAGTCTCTGTGGTAGGACCCATAAAACTCAACTGAGTAAATCTAAGTTGATTATGTGAGCACAGCATATAATTTTCTGGATAACAATAATTTCCCATGATCTAGTCTTTGTAGATCTCTACAAAGGGTCTCTACAATGTGATTATGAATATTGTGCTTATTCCTTCCTGCGGTGATTTGTTTATTTGTCAGAAGAAACTTAGATTGCCAGCTCAATGAATTTGTCGTGTTTGTGCTTAGTACCATAGTCAATCTCCTCAGTTTTCCAAAAGATTTTACACTTTTTATTTTACCTTGTGATTCCCACTCTTTGTTTCTTATCCACAACAACCTTTATTGTTCTTTTTTTGCCTTTCATTAAAGAGTTGTTTTGTAAAGGTCTTGTTTCTCATTGTTCTTTCAGCTGTGAATTGTCTTTTCTTTCATCTACTATATTTCCCTTACTATCACTTTTGGGCAAATCACTGAAATATAAACACTGCAGGAGTAGTCTTATATCATTTATCTATCTCATCTTTTATTCATTGAATATGAAAAGCCAACATTTAAGATTTAGACCAAGTAAGAACAAGGGTGGTTCCTTGGAAATCTGGTATCACAATAACTCTAAGTCTCTTCTTTGGACATTGCTAATTTTGGAAGTTCACAGGTTGATACCCTGGCTTATTTACCTCTAATGCATGCCACAATTACCAAACCTAGTGACTCTTTCACATATATTTTTCTATTGATATTTCAAGTTGGATAATTCATCCAATGGAAAAATGAAAACCATGCTCCATGTAGAAGAACATTCCAGGCACAGAGCACTAGGTCAAACAGACATCAAAGTTGAACCCCAAAGGATTTTAGGGAAACAACACTTTTTATTCTAGCCATGATAAAGATGGTAATGATAATACCCAGTCAATATATATTCTGGAGACTTAAGATATCAGACTTATTAAATGCTCATTTAAACCTCCCAGCATCCACGTGAAACGATGTTTTATTGCTATTTATAAAGTATGAAGCTAAGGTTTAGGAAGGTTAAGAAATATGCAAGGACTAATACAGCTTCAGTTCATGTCTGAAGACAATGAAGTTTAATCTGCCTTCTCATTGTGTGAGACTCAAGAGTTAGTTTGATATTGTATAGCTCTTGGATGTCTACACTAGGTACTTTCTACATTGAGTAGCTAAGATTAGGCTCAGACCAGAGCAGAACCAACCAGTGCTCAGATCAGATCAGAGGCTTTAAATAGGACTCTTCTGACTTTGTAGAAACCCAGAGATTCATAGGCAAGTACCAATGTTAGCTGCCCTCTTGTGCAGCACAGATGAATTTTCAACTACATTTTAAAATGGGCACAGAAGATTCAGTGCTAAGGTAAAGGTTTCTGCTCAAGCGTAATGAGACGTTAAGTTTCTTATTTCTCTCATCCTATACTTAAAGGCAGAAGAAATAAAGAGATATCAAAGCCTAAGAGCAAATGGTTGACAAACCTAATCAATTGCCAGATAAAACAATAGCTAGAATTGACTCTTTTATTTTCATTTTTATTACTTTTATTTTTTTACAGTCCAGTTATTACCCTCCTCATTGTCCACTCCCCCCCACCCCCCATCCAGGAAGAGAGGGATTTAAAAAGAGACAATTGAAAGAAAGACAGAAAAGAAAGAAAACAAATCAGCCTCAATAAGTAGATGAGTAGACAAATGAGGAAAATTCATAATTGAGGCTATATGAACCACCAGAGTACAAAACAATAGAGAGAGATATGAAGGAGAAGAATGTCTTAAAACAAGGGCCAATCTATCCCTATGTATGGCATTAGTGGACAATGAATCAGGCAATCTTTAAAGAAATAACTTGTGATGGGAGTATTGATCATTTGACGAACTAGCTGCTTGGTGAAACTTGGGAAACTGCTCTTCTGTGCCAAGTAAGATGACCGCATCAGGATATGATTTTAAACTATTATTACTTGGAGATGCAGGATAAATTATATGTGAATGATGTGGATGTTATTTGTAGTTCCAAACAATATTCCATAAGGCTAAATGTGAATGTCAGTGAACTCAGATAGAATATATGCTGAATGATCTACAGAGGAAAATTAATCTCATTGCTTTAATTCTGTGAATATGTAATTATTTTCAAAAAAGGGATTTAGATGAAGAGCTAATGTGTTTAGTAATGTAACTTTTAATAAAAGTTTACTTCCTCTTATAAGGTAACTGAGGCAGTAAGATAGATTGACTTGGTTCAACTGGCTGAAACTGCTTTATTGGAGCAGCAAGGGGCCCAAACCTTTCTGAGGGGATGAAGACTGAACATTTAAGAGAGGGTGAGAGACATCCTTTATACATAGCTAGCTACTAGGAAGCTACAGTTTGTTTTGATGCTTTAATTAGGCATGGGGTAGGTTGCTTATATACCCATGTGTATTGTTCCTACAGGTGGAGCAGAATGGTCAGGTTGGGGCTAAGGCTTTCTTTATGGCTAGGGGCTGTTGCCCAGTATAGCTTCATTCAGTCCCTGATGACCTGAGGCTCTTACCAGACTTCTTGAGATCAAGAGATCAGGTGGTCATTGAGTCCACTGACTACCAAATTTAAAGCCCAAACTGTTCTTTTGATAGATTACTCCATGGTTGTTAATGGAAACCAATATAAATCTATCAGACGCAGGGGTTTGGGATATATGTTATACTTCTAACAGCAGATGAGGAAGTAATAACTTAATTATATTTATTATTATATAGGTATCTGGAAGTTAGTATTATCTCATTTATCAAAATTATAAGTGACATTAATTAGTAAAAGTTATCTTTAAATGTAATTTGTGGAAAAACCTGAGCAATGCACACAAAAACATCCTAAAAAGTGCTGTAAGGTGGGCCTTTTAAACACAACACCCAACAGAGCCAAAAGAAAGTAGATTCATACGTAGGAAGCTCTTAAATGAAAATCTTGCTTAATATCACAAAACAATAAAAGACAGGGGTCCTATAACCCAATCTGTCTAGCGTGTTGGCACATTTAGTCCACGCTTTCTTAGTTGAACAAAGCACCCATTATGCAAATTGCAAAATCTATGGTGAAAAAGGGGCAGAACTCTTGTCCTTATGTCACCAGCTTAAGCTGGGTGTCACTAAGAAGAATTTCCTGTGTCTACTATTACTGTTAATAATACTGACTACCCTTACTTGATAAATGCATAGTTTTTATGGAGAATATTCTATCAGCTTAACAATTTTTTAAATCTCTCCCTATTTATTTTTGATCACCACTGTGACTATAGTTTCAAATTATTCACCTTTTACAGTGAGGAAATGAATTGAGACTATTCAGATGCTATAAAAAAAAAGGCTTAGACATCTTAAGTTTCCAATGTTGTTCACATTAATGCATAATCAGTCAACAGAATTTAACATTATGGAAAATACAAAAGATAAGCAAGTTTACCATAGTCTCTGGCATTGGTTCTCAGCCTTCCTAATGCTGATTCCCTTTTGTACAGTGTCTTACGTTGTGCTGACCCTCAACCATAAAATTATTTTCATTGCTACTTTTTAACTGTAATTTTGCTACTGTTATGGATTGTAATATAACTTTAGGATACACCAGATATCAGACAGGTGACCCCTAGCAGGGTCACAGCCCACAGGTTGAGAACCACTGGTTTATGTTGACCTATGGGTTAGATATATGAATTCAAAAGCCGAATACAGAGGCGGTTATCATTTTTTCCGTTAAATTTTTAATGTTGAACTTTGTTCTGCTTATTTAGAGCTTAATGTCAGTATTATAACATTAGTATTCTTTTTTTTTCTCTTTGAATAAAGAGAAATCCTTTGGGGACAAATGAACAAAAATGCATATGTTAGATATCACATAACACATTATTTTTGTGCTCATATTTTTTTTCAGACTTTTATTTAACATTTTATGTATAAACTTTTTATGGATCACTGCATATGTGTGTGTGCACAGTGCCCACCAAGTCAAAAGGGGGATTGGATTCCCTAGTACGAGTTACAGAGAGTTGTAAACCACCATGTAAGGGCTGGGAACCAAGGATGGCGTCTCTGTGTGGAGCACTGATGACAGGATGCATACATACATTTTTGTCACTTCTTCCAAGAAAGAGTAGCAACCACACCCAAATTGTAAACTTTACTGCTTCACAGATTCCTAGTTCTGTTTGCTTGCTTCTGGTGAGCACCAAACCCAGGGCCTCAATAGACCAACCCATGTGCTCCACTGAGCTGCACTCACAGCTCCAGATCTCATAGGTGCTCACTACTGAGCACCTCAGCGACTGGGATGCTGACATTGTCAGCATTCTGACTTGGACCGTGACTTTTGGGCCTAGATTCAACTCTAGTCTGAAGGGTTGGCTCAAATTCTCCTTGGGTTCCAGTGATCCATTTATCCCTCTAGAAGACATCCGTCATAGAGAAGCTACGAATAAGCTACAAAACTGCGTTTGTGCTGGTTTTCTTGACTCCCACACTGCACAGCTAAACCTTAGCAGAAGTCCAAGTCAAACCAGGCCAGACACTTCTGGGAGAGGGCCTCAGCAGCCTGGGCAGCTACTAATGAGAACTTTAAAAAAAAAAAAAAAAATGTCAGGAATCTGTTTCTTCCTTTTTGAGACTGATCAATGCAGAACATAAATCCAAGGTTTTACGGCCTTAGGAGGAGACGAATGCTCAGCTACTGTCTCATCAGGGAGATGATCTTCCAGCTCCGGGCTTCAGTAGAAATGACTGGCCTGTGCTGTACTCTTGATAAAGAGCTAGAGTTTGAAGCCAGAGTGAATGGCCATTCCACACGGTATTGGTAGGACTTCCAGTCTCCTGCAATGACCTCACCAATGACAGGGATTGCCTGGAAGCTGTACAGATCATAAAGCCTGGAGATGAGGGGGTCATTCACTTGGCTAAACTCCAGACAGAGAAACCATCCTCCTGGCTTTAGGACCCAACAGGCTTCCTGGAGAGCTGGTGGATGTGTGTGACATTCCGGATTCCAAAGACAATGGTGTAAACATCAAATCTGTCATCATCAAAGGTTAGCTCTTCAGTGTCTCCTAGCACCCAGGCAAGTCCAGCTGTGTACCCTTGGTCCAAGGCTTTCTGCTTTCTGATCTTTAGCATCTCCCTGTTGATGTCACAGACCATGACAAGTGAACCTCCCAAGGGATCCTCTTTATTTTGGTACTTTTTGGCCGTTTCTTCCCAGGATAAATTCTCTGATGCTGCTCCTGGAAGTAACTAAGAAACCGGAATGCAATGTCGCCTGTGCCTGCAGCCACATCAAGCAGCTGGGTCTTGGGAAGCGGGTACATTTTCCTGATCAGTAAATCCTTCCAAGCACGATGGATGCCAAGACTCATCATATCATTTATTATATCATACCTCTTGGCCACGCTCTCAAACACCTGGTAGACTTTGCCTCCTTTTCTGACTCTCTCTCTCTCTCTCTCTCTCTCTCTCTCTCTCTCTCTCTCTCTCTCTGTCTTCCCCCTCCTTCCCCCGAGACAAGGTTTCTCTGTGTAGCCCCTGGAACTCATTCTGTAGACCAGGCTGGCCTCGAACTCAGAAATCCACCTGCCTCTGCCTCCCAAGTGCAGGGATTAAAGGCGTGCACCACCACTGCCCAGCCCCACACAGTCTCAAATCCCAAGTGAGTTTCGGCGGCTCGATTCTCTTGAGACAAGGACTGGGCACTCAGCGTGGCCCATGGCCAGGATCTACGAAACCCAGAGAGCCTGCAGTCTCCTGTTGCTCACGACCACCAGCGGATGCTGTAGCGCCATAGAACACAGCTAATGGGCGCTGCCATATTGATTTCCCGGCGGCCGCGGGCGGGGAGCCACATAACACATTTTTCCAGCATGCTTTAGAGAAAAATCTTTATCTGGCATCTGACATCACAAAACAATGTGAATTTTGAAATTTAGTCCCTGACTTAAAGTTCTAGGAGGTTCTATCAAAGTTAGGTAATTTTTCTCTGCTGCCTGCTTTGGTTGATACAATTGATACTCAGTTTCTGATAGGAAGAGCTAAGTTGCATTGCCCCAAGTGTGTTAAGCAGAGATAGGTGAAGTTGCTAGTCCAGAAAGATAGTAATTTCCATATTCAAAGGAAGCTAAGATGAGTTTCTTTGCAAGTACTGATGAATGCAGTCCTGTCCCCAGGATCTGAGCTGTTCTCTGTAAACATCAAACATCTCCACATCTCTCTGCCTGAAGTCAGGATGCCAGAGACACAGAATTTATGGTTTTGATGGATGCTTTGGTATGTAGATGAGCTGCTTCCTTATAAATTGCACAGGCCATGTCACAATGTACTTTAAGTATTACATTTACACTTATTATACATATAGAGACTAAATCCCATGACTATTAAACACTAACTCATCTCTTGCAGGCGAGGATATAATATTTTAGTTCATGTGGGTAATGACAATTTGTATCCGGCAATCTCCACTTTGCAGGATAAAACGGCCTTTATTCAGAAGCGTGAGGCTAGACCCTATCTTGGAAAGTTTTGTCTTTGGTGCTTGCTCCTAGAAATCTCCTCCCTCCTCTGACGTTTGTTAATGCTAAGTAGGGAAAATCTAAGGAAAGCGGAAAATCTTCACTTTACTAATATCGAGGCTTTAACTAACGTTGTAAATACATTTACGGACAATGTATTTTTGAGAAGGCGTCCCAGAAAATTTTCTTACTGCCTTTTGAAATAAAACCATCTTGTCAGTGGGAGAACATTTTGTTTGAGGTTAGACATATGATATAATCTGAATTGAAGAGTCAAATACAAAGTAGCATGTTAGCATTCATCATCATGGCTAATACTTTTGACCAGGACTTTTCTTTAACACACACAAGAAACAAGAGCACATTACATCATTGGTAAGTGACTACATTTTGGTGGACTGCCAATTTCAAAATATATACAGCTATATAACTTAATTGTTCTTTGTCCTGATGGTAAGAAGAATCCAAAACAGCAATATAAAACCAAAGTCCATGGACAAGAATCAGTGACTGCCACAAAAGAGAAAATAATTCCATCTCCAGATCGTTGACATTCTAGGATAATTCATTTAGTGCTCAGCTGCTATTTTTCATTGAATTAATATCTTGGTCATGAGTTTTATATGTACAGCTCGAGGAGACACATTTTCACTGGCAACGGAAGTAATAGCATCTGTCATAAGACATTCTGTCACAGGATTAGGATAATACCTAGGTATTAGAATACCTAGTCGTAAACCTCATCATGAATTTGACTTCATAAACATTCTTTTAAACAGTGGCTTTCAACTTTCCTAATGATTCAAGTCTTTAAAACAGATCCTCATGTTCAAGTGACCCCCCCAACCACAAAATTATTTTGTTGCTGCTTCACCACTGTGATTTTGCTGCTGTTGTGAATGCAATGTACATGTCCGTGTTTTCTGAGGCTTTCCAATGACCCCTGTGAAAGGGTCTTTCAACCTGAAGGAGATCACAATCCACAAATTGAGAACCACTGTTTAAACGTGTCTGTTAAGAAGAACACAGAATGGAGATAAGTATAGTCGCTCAAAGCTTTCGGGAAGCTTGGATCGAACTACTCAACTGTATAACGCCAACCTTAATATCTCCCATGTTGATGTGAAAGATTGTTTTCAGATCCTTCCAAAAGATTGGAATGCTGGGAATGTTATGTAGATACAATATTAGTAGCCTCAAAGCCAAATACAAATACAGACATCTATTTCAAAGTTTAGACGATTATTTGTGATAGAATAAAAATTTTCTTAAAATATAAATGATTTGTCTTCTTGATCTTGTATTGAAAACTTTATAGTGGTGAGCAACGAACAAAAATGTTAACTTTAAGGAAGCACAGGCGACGAGATTCACAAGCTAAAGGGAATGGCACATTTTTTCCCTTGAGGAAAAAAACGATCAGCGAAAGGTGATGACTTACTTTCTGTGCCCTTGAGCTAATGACTTGAGAGGTGAGAGCATAATTTGAAGAGAGCCATAGGAGGAAACAGCTGTTCTGGGTAAAGGAAGGCTGCATGCAGGGTTACCTTTTGGACCACAGTCTCCTTATATTATAACCTGTTCAACTCCACGTATTTGTCTAGAGGAAGTTTGGTATTTTCTTAATCTTTGAAATGTAACCACAATAAGTAATGTGCAGTAAAAGCACAGAGAAACTCAATTAAATCAAGCATTAGGTGACACCATGTTTGAGATCAAAATGCACCAACACTCAAGGATAAAAGAATTTATCGTGATGATTGTTGATACGTATATACATCTGTGGATTTATGGTTAGAAAATCTTGACCTGTCAGTCATTAATTGGTCCAAAGAAGAGCTTGAAGAAATATAGCTTGTTTTTGGTTTTGCATTACTCCTGAGGGCTGGATAGAGACCATTACATGCCTATTGTGAAAACCCGGGGAGAAACAGAGATTTATGTTGATAAACATGGAGTTTCTTATATGTATGTCTTCTCTGAAGTCTTCAGTGACTAACATCCTCTTTTATTCTTCATTGGGACAATCCATATAAGGACCACATAAGGAGATGTAGGTTATGAAAGAGTTACCATTTCAAATGTTCAGCAGTCTATCTCTGACTATTCGAGAGAGCTGCAGCTGACTAGTAGAAGAATTCTGGAACACTGGGGGCTGGGTTACTAGCACCATATCATTCAGCTCTGTGCTGTTTAAAAACAAAAAGCTGACAACCTTTGCCAAATACTGTAGTAAGCATCCTTAGCAGGTATCATTTACTTCAAAACAACTCTTTTAGTCTGCCTAAAATTAGTAATTAGTCAAGCATTATTATTATATTAATATCAAACCATGGTAACCTTTGTTTTCTTGGGCATTGCCAAAGTATTTTCTCAATTCTAGTCTCAGCTACACACACTGAGAATCCTATAAAATAACCAAATGCAGATAGGAATACATCTGTACACATTTGTAGCACTTCTGCACACTAGATCAGTGTACATAGGTTAACATGTCTTGTGAAGCTTAGAAACTAAAAAGAGGATTCCTTTCGACTTTGTTCTTTCTTTTTCTCTTGGCCTCTTCTCAGTAACTGCAGTGCTTTCTTACAGAATGATACAGGAAACTATTTTTCTCTGAGCTTTGGCTGTGTAGTGTGTTACATTTTCATTGTAAAATAAAAAATAATTCATTTTTTCTTTCACATCTATATAAAAATATTGAAGGTAAAAAAGTACTTATAAGTTCACAGCTGAAAGAAATACTAATCAGTATAGCTTTATTTATTTCTTAATTTAAACTAAATTTGTTTTAAAATGATGAACAACAAATAAAACTCATATTAATTGTATACAAGGAAGTAGTTAAATACATGTATAAATGTTATTTAAATCAATTAAAACATGTACATAATACATACATATATGCATCATTATTTATCCTTTTTGTATGGTGAAAATAAGCAAAACCCTATTTTAAAACATTTGTGAAAGATATAGACACTGGTCTTTAAATTAATCATATATATATTTCACCAAGCAGTGTTGAAGTTGACATGCACATAGCCAGTAGCTCTGTCAAGAAACTATTTCTAGCACGTCTGAAAGTGTATTTTTAGGTGTCTGACCACACATTGGCTCTCACCTCAGAACCAGTTATAAATCCAGGCTCTGTTTCCTTAACCCTCTGTTAACTCAATGCTGCAATTAAGTTATAGTTAATACCAGTTTGTGTGCAGTTATAGTTAGTGTCCTTCTTCTCGCTGATAAAATTTACAGTCCATCCATTGAACTTTATTTCTAGGTGGAGGTAGACATTTTGATGAACAATGCTGATACACCCATTCTTTTCATTTCATTTCTTCTTTTTTTTTCTCTTATTCACTTAGTTTTCCATGTTCTTTTATCAGTATATATTTCTTTCATGGTGATTTGTCCTATGATAGAGAAGTGCATTCAGTAGAGGGAAAAAATAGGCACTTTGCATACTCAAATCAAGCCTATAAAATCTCATTGTAAAACACTGGGAAAGGGTGGTTTTGGTGCTGTCTACTTGAAATGCCCCCAAAGAATTGTCAGAAAAAAGTTAGCCTAGTCCTACTGTGTATACAAAATGGTTGTTTGGAGGGAACATGGAGAGAGCAAAATAATACAAAGAACTTCTCAGAGATGAAGAATTAATCCTTTTAATAATGATTCCTCACAGAGGCTTTGTATGCAGCATCTCAACCATTGCCACACAGAAGGCATAAGACTAGATTCAGATCATTCAACATTTAATGGCAGCCATGTTAATTGCTGACCAGCATTGTGCTTGAAGCTGGGCCACCAGCAGTAATGAAACAATCCTTACTCCCAGGCCCTTCCAGCTGCTCTTGGAACACACCTGTTAAGGATGCAAACTCTCATGCTCTTGGCTTCTGCATATGCCACCCTTTGTAGCAGGTGACTGTAGTCAGCCACGTCCATATTTTGTTTCTTTTTCTTGATCTACCCAATAATTTTAACTAGACTTCAGAGCTCCTTATTACAATGAGACCTCCAAATACAATGTGACCCTCACTCACAGCCAGACAATGTTATTCAGTTTCCACTGCTGCTCTTTTCCCTATTGCCAACTTCAGAAGCTTCATGTAACCATTTCTCTGGTCATTTCATTAGCTATAACTTTCAAAAGGACCATCCTCTTTCTGTGTTAAAGGATGTATTTTTGAGGCAAAATGTTCGACTCTGCCTCACTGAGGAAGGGAGGCATAAAAGAGATATGAATAGTTTTCATTGGTTTTAAAACTAAAGAAAAATTAAGTCTGTTAGTGAAAAAACAGTGATGTTTGTAAGTATAAGAGCTCTGGGGGTGGGTAGATGTTCAAATAGGACATATGTACAACTTATGGTTAGAACAACACTAGCAAATTACAAATAATATGTAATCTTCTTGATTAGAGATTCACAAAGCATAACCCCCAGGACAGCAGAATCAGCAGAAACAACAAGAACTAGAGACTTAGCACAAAAGTAAATTTATTGACTACGAATAAGCTGCTTCCTGGTACATGGATAAAGCCAAACACAATTGGAAGCTATTTCAATAATAACTGCATTGGTCTTAAATATACACAGACTGTTTGTCTTCTCATCACGGACTTTACAATAAGATAACAATGAACATAGTATTTACATTTCATTAGGTATTATAAGTAACTTACAGATTAATGAATTATATGGGCGATGTTTGCATGCTGAATGCAAACATTATGCCTGGTCATATAAGGGCCCCATGCTTCATTAATTTTGCTATATATGGGGTGGCTGGGTAGAGTGCACTTCTGGAACAAATTCTTATTGATAAGGGAAAGTAATGATATTTTCAGTAAGAATTCAAATCTTGCTTATAGTAAAAAGGGTTAAAATTCACCTATAACATTAATAGAAAATTTCACAATGAATTTATTACTACCTATAGTAACGATTCTTTTTCCATGAGCAATGGGACTCTGAAGATAACCAATATAAGGTAATAGAAACAAAAAAGTCAGAATTTTTTGTTTTGTAAAAGAGGAAGGAACATAAACCCAAGATTTCAACACACGAACACTGGATCTCATTAGATTTCTCAAATCATCTCTTCCTTTTCTGTCCCATTTTAGACTATTTAATGTTTAGATTAACTATAAAATCATATTTGGACATCTGTCTATGACATCATAGTTTTCAAAAATGGCTGCAGCAAAATTTTCTACTTCATATTCTCATCTCTCCCAAAATGGCATTTTCTATTCTCTATTGAAAGATGTCCTTTCCATCTTCAGGAATTTGGGCAGATATGTGGGACAACTTCCAAAAGTAAATTAGAGTGAAATTAATCCAAGTCTACACTCTAAAGAATGTAAAAATGTCAGCATGTCTAGGTATTTCTTTTCTAGGGCATTTGCTTCTGAAACAATACTCTGTAAGGTCAAGTAACTTCTAAAGATGCCTATGCAAAACCACCAGAACTTTGGACCATGCACCCTACTGAGCATTCAGCCTACACTGAGCACCAACTTTCTAGCCATGTGAATGAGTCTTTCAGAGAAATAATCCCCCAGCTTCCAGCTGACGACAGACAACTAGCACGTTTTGTAAGCACCTTCTAGTCTCTCCCCGACTATGTGCACTACTATTAAAATTCCATTTGTAATTCTCTGTCACCCAACACTAATGGTAACTTCTTTGTAAAACTGTTTGAGACGGATTCGATGTGATGCCAGACAACTATACCATAATTGTTCCCCTCCAAACTTATCATCCATCTATCTCCACATTCATGCCTTTATGTACAAAAAAAACCCTTTAAGGAATGTCAACTATTATAAAAGCATCGGTCTCATTACTTCACAATTGAATATAAGAACCAACATGAGAAGACGATGGGGCAAAGATCTAATTGCTCTGATTAATAAATTTCTGTAAATATGAAAAGATTATTTTTTTGTTTAAGGTGTTTAAAATACATCATGTGTATGGGTTATGGATTTTAGATAAAATTCTGTTTTTGTAAGTACTTTTAAATATAACTTTATATAGAATAGCATTTGATTTGTCTATTAATGGAGACTTTTAAGAATACTAGTTATGGTATATTGAATAATTACTTCCTAAAATATCTTTACCCAAGTTGCCACAATGGTGAAATATTTTGTTTCAGTTGGAATAAGGCATTGTGCAAAAGAGGTTAGGTTAAAGACTTAATGGAAGATTATCCTTCATTATGTGGGTGAACCCAGTCTAAAATAGGAGTCTGCTGGAATGGATAATCTTCCCTTACAGAGGGAGATGTAATGTCATGACTCATCTAGCCACCAAAGACTTTGAAGATAGCTGAAGAGATCAGGAACAAAGGGGAATGAGAAACTATAGAAGTCACTGTGGCCTTCAGAAATAAAAGTAGCAATAAGAAACTAATATACTACTTATACTTGGTTCATGTAAACCTATCTTGATATAAAGTTTAAGCAGAGGCACATTAATATGATAGATTAATTGGCAATTTACTTACTTACATTTTTTCTTTTCCCTTTTTTATTGGTTAATTTATTTATTCACATTTCAAATGTTATCCTCCCCTACACAACCCCTTATCCCATCCCCATCCTCCCTGCTTCTATGAGGGTGCTCCCCTACCCACCCACCAATTCCTGCCTAACTGCCCTAGCATTCCTCTACACTAGGGCATCAAGCCTCAACAGGACAAAGGGCCTCCACTCCCATTCATGCCAGAAAAGGCCATCCTCTGCTACATATGCAGCTGGATCCAAGAGTCTCTCCATGTGTACTCTTTGGTTGGTGGTTTAGTCCCTGGGAGCTCTGTGGGTTCTGGTTGGTTGATATTGTTGTTCTTCCTATGGGGTCATGAACTCCTTCAGCTCCTTCAGTCCTTCCCCTAACTCCTCCATTGATGTCCCTGTGCTCAGTCTGGTGGTTGGCTTTGAGCATTCCCATCTGTATTGGTCAAGCTCTGGCAAAGCCTCTTAGCAGACAGCTATACCAGGCTTCTGTCAGGAAGTGCTTCTTGGCATCAGCAATGGTGTCTGGGTTTGGTGTCTGCAGATGGGCTGGATCCCCAGGTGGGGCAGTCTCTGAATGGCCTTTCCTTCGGTCTCTGCTCTACTCTTTGTACCTGTATTTCCTTTAGATAGGAACAATTCTGTGTTAAAATTTTTGAGATGGGTGGTTGGCTCCATCCCTCAACCAGGGGTCATGCCTAACCTCTGGATATGGTCTCTACAGGTTTTCTCTGCTCTTTGTTGGGTATTTGGGCTAATATCATCCCTATTGAGTCCTGAGAAACTTTTGCTTCCCTGGCATCTGGGACTTTCTAGTGGCTACCTCCCAGTCCCCTATCCCCCACTGCTTTCCTCTGTTCAATTTCCTGACCCTATGTACTTCTCCTCTGTCTGATGATGTTTTGAATTTCTTCAGTTTCTGTTGTTATGTCTCCCTTTTCATTTCTGACTTTGTTAATTTGGACACTGTCTCTGTGCCCTTTTATTAGTCTGGTTAATGGTTTATCTATCCTGTTGATTTTCTCAAAAAACCAGCTCCTGGTTTTGTTGATTCTTTTTATAGTTCTCCTTGTTTCTACTTGGTTGATTTCAGCCCTGAGTTTGATTATTTCCTGCTGTCTGCTCCTCTTGGTTGTATTTGCTTATTTGTATTCAAGAGCTTTCAGATGTACTGTATGTGCTCTCCAGTTTCTTTATGGAGGCACTCAGAGCTATGAGTTTTTCTCTGAGCACTGCTTTCACTGTGTCTGATAAGTTTGGGTGTGTTGTGCCTTCATATTTGTTAAATTCTAAATAAAGTGTTTTTACTTTTTTCTTTATTTCTTTCCTGACTAAGTTATCATAGAGTAGAGAGTTGTTCAGTTTCAATAAGTACTAGGATTTTGTTGTTTTTGTTGCTATTGAAGACCAGCCTTAATCCATAGTGATCTGATAGGATGCTTGGAATTATATCAATCTTCTTGTATCTGTTAAGGATTGCTTTGTGTCCCATTATATGGTCAATTTTGGAGGAAGTATCATGAGGTGCTGAGAAGAAGGCATATTCTTTTGTTTTGGGATGAAATGTTCTATAGATATTTATTAAATCCATTTGGTTCATAACTTCTGTTAGTTTCACTGTGTCTCTGTTTAGTTTCTGTTTCCATGATCTGTCCATTGGTGAGAGTAGGATGTTGAAGTCTCCCACTATTATTGTATAAAGTTCAATATGTGCTTTGAGCTTTAGTAAGGTTTCTTTTACAAATGTGAATGCCCTTGCATTTGGAGCATACATGTTTAGAACTGAGAGTTCATCTTGGTAGATTTTTCCTTTAATGAGTATGAAGTGTCCTTCCTTATCTTTTTTGATAACTTTTGGTTGAAAGTCGATTTTATTCGATATTAGAATGCCTACTCCAGTTTGTTTCTTGGGACCATTTGCTTGGAAGTTGTTTTTTTTTTTTTTTTCCAGACCTTTTCTCTGAGGTAGTGTCTGTCTTTGTCATTGAGGTAAGTTTTTTGTATGCAGCAAAATGCTCGGTCCTTGTTATGTATCCACTCTGTTAGTCTATGTCTTTTTATTGGGGAATTGAGTCCATTGATGTTGAGAGATATTAAGGACCAATGATTGTTGTTTCCTGTTATTTTTGTTGTTAGGGGTGGAATTATGTTTGTGTGGCTATCTTCTTTTGGGTTTGTTCAAAGAAGATTACTTTCTTGCTTTTTCTAGGGTATAGTTTCCCTCCTTGTGTTGAAGTTTTTCATCTATTATCTTTTGTAAGGCTGGATTTGTGGATGTTGTATAAATTTCATTTTGTCATGGAATATCTTCATTTCTCCATCTATGGTAATTGAGAGTTTTGCCCAGTATAGTAGCCTGGGCTGGCAGTTTTGTTCTCTTTGGGCCTGCACAACATCTGTCCAGAATCTTCTGGCTTTTAGATTCTCTGGTGAGAAGTCTGGTATAATTCTGATAGGTCTGCCTTTATATGTTACTTGACCGTTTTTCCCTTACTGCTTTTAATATGTCCTTTTAAAAGCTTTTACTGTTTTTTTGTGTCCTGTGTACAGAATATTAAAATAAAAAATTGTGTTTTGATTATGATGTTATTGGAGGAATTTCTTTTCTGGTCCAATCTATTTGGCATTCTGTAGGCTTCTTATAAGTTTATGGGCACCTCTTTCTTTAGGTTAGGGAATTTTTCTTCTGTAATTTTGTTGAAGATGTTTACTGGCTGTTTGAGTTGGTAATCACCGTCCTCTTCTACCTATTATTCTTAGGTTTTGGTCTTTTCATTGTTTCCTTGTTTTCCTAGATGGTTTTTGTTGTTGTTGTTGTTGTTTTGATTTTTTGTTTGTGTTTTTGTTTTTGTTTTTTTTTATTGTTGTGTAGATGTTTTCTATGGTATCTTTTACACCCGAGATTCTCCCATCTATCTCTTGTATTCTTTTGGTGATGCTTGCATCTATGATTCTTGATCTCTTTTTCAGGTTTTCTATCTTCAGGGTTGTCTCCTTTTTGTAATTTCTTCATTTTTTTATATTTCCAGTTTTATATCTTAGATGGTTTCGTTCAATTCCTTCGTCTGTTTGGTTGTGTTTTCCTGTAATTCTTTAAGGGATTTTTGTGTTTCCTCTTAAAGGGCTTCAAACTTTTTACCTATTTTCTTCTGTATTTCTTTAAAGGAGTTATTTATGTCTTTCTTAAAGTCCTCTATCATCATTAGGAGATGTGATTTTAAATCAGAATATTATGTTTCAGGTGTGTTGGGGGTATCCAGGGCTTGCTGTCATGGGAGAACTGTGTTCTGATGATGCCAAGTAGCCTTGGTTTCTGTTGCTTATGTTCTTGAGCTTACCTCTTACCATCTGGTTATCTCTGGTGTTAGCCGGCCTTGCTGTCTCTGACTGGAGCTTGTCCCTCCTCTGAGCCTGTAAGTCTGTGTGTCAGTACTCCTGGGGGTCAAGCTTCCACTGGACGGGATTGGAGTGCGGAGGTTCAGATCCAGGGCACAGATGGAAACCAGAAGGATAGTGTCCCTGGCTGCACTGAGGTTCCTAAGTCCATTGGGCCCCAGGCAGGACCAACTTGGGCCAAGTATTGGGGCGGTAGTTGTGTTCTCACCTTGTTGTGACCTTGGGTGTGTCAACTCTCCTGGGAGACAAGTTTTCTCAGGGCAGGATTGGGATGCAGAGGGCTGTGGCACAGGGTCAGTTCCCAGGCACAGATAGATGGAAACCAGAAGCACCAATTTTCTTTCTATAAACATATTTTTACGAATATATATTTTTATTCTGGTGTCAATAGTTTGCAATTAAATATAATGTAAAATATGTTACAAAATTTCAATGTAATCAAAATTATTTAATGTAAACTAAATATATAATTATGTGAGTAAATCAAGTTTCTAAACATGTACATCACATCAAATAGTTAAAAATATTTATATAAATAATTTCACTTACTCTCAGCAATTTTGAAGTATGCAACACTATATTATTTACTATCTTCCTGATGCTGTGAAGTAGATCTCAAAATGTGAGAACAATTCCTGGTATCCCTGGGAGATTTGGGAGCTTCTGCCCATTGCTTTCCTATCCTCCTTTGGCCCATCAGCCTCCATTACTGCTTCTATATATTCAGTTGTTTTCAATTCTATATGTAGGTGAAAATAAGTGGTGTGTGTATCTGGCTTCTTTCAGCCAGCCTGCTGAGAAAATTGATACTCAAAAGGAATCCCCTTTTTATGGTCACAGAGCTCATCATCACTGGGTAGCCAATGAAAAAATCTTCATTAATTAGGATGGTTCTGCAGAAATGTATGTTTACTTTTATTTTACAACAGGGGATTACCCAGTAATTTACAATGCTGAATAATAATTAGTGGAAACAGTTGCTTCAAGGTGTGTATGTATGCATGTTCGTGTGCGTATATATGTATGTGTGTATAGGCTCTACCGATGGATTTTTGAACACTTTAAAAAGGCAGGTTGTAGACTGTACATACTTATTATTCTTTTTAAAATTTCCATATAGTTAGGCTGAATTCCATTTGATTTAATGAACATTTCAGAACTACAAACCAAAGCCTGTTCTATAATAAGTGACACACAATATGTAATATACACTGTTCGCCCCACCTAGAAGATTATAAATTATACATCTCTAAAAGGCTCCTAGTTCTCATTCCAGGACACTTTGTCCTTCTTTCAAGTAGGTATTCTTCATCTCCTGCAGCTTCCACATAGCAGGAAACTATGTACATTTTTCTTTTGAGAACAGCCTATTAATTGAAAGCTGACTCTGCTGTAGTTAAAAAAAAAATCAGGTCAGAGATGTATTTCATGGAACCCACAGTCATGTCAGCAAAATGTGATCTGTTTGGAGTAGGTGAGGGACGTGTGATCACTCTGTTTGCTGTTCAACCCAAAATAAATATGCCTTTCTTTTATATTCAAACTCGGAGATGTCTTTCCTGTAGGATTTCCAGACTATTCTTATATGAACTTCCTACAGATTTTCAACTTTTAACATAGCTGAAACATCTTCCAAATAAGACTAATTAAAAATGAGGAAGAAAAAGATTAGCATCCAGGACACATGATTAATTATAGTTGTCAGTGTAATAAAAATTAGAAAAAAGTTGTAGTTAAAAATAAAGTTAAGTTTGAGGGAAAGCAAAAATCCTACTAAGTTTACCAGAAACCTTTGAATGTTTATGATAGAATACTTAGAGTTTTGACGGTGAATATTAAAAGCTAATGCAGAATTGAAAACCATAAGGAATAGAGCAGAAGTACACATGATGAGAAATCATACACACATAATATATACATAAAATATCTTCAGTAAAATATTTATGAGTATATGTGAGACATACATATAGTTGGAATATAAAACAAAATGCAAAAATAAAATTTCATTTTAATAAATATTGAGTTTCTGCATTAAACAGTATATAAGATGCATGAAGAGAAAATATTTGAGATTATTTTCAATTTTGAAATTTCGCTCTTCTTTTGTTAGCAGAATTTATGTAGACTAAATTTTCCTGGGATTTACTTCAATCTTTCTGCCCATGCTTCCAAATGTTGGGATAAAGATATGCACTGCCATACCTAGTTCATTAAAAAATTTTTAAAATTGTATTTCAATATCCTGTAAGAGATACTGATACTGATTAACAGTCCTTGACCAGCATACATGAACACAATTTTGAAAACATCTCATTTAAAATGCAGTAGTACTTTTAACTCTGAGGCTGCTAATAATTTTACTCTAGAACACCATTCCTCTCCTTCCTCTCTCCATATTACTCTTAGATTTGGTCTTTGCATGGTGTTCCAGATTTCCTGGCTGCTTTGTGCTTCAGTATTTTTTTAAGATTTAACATTTTCTTAGGCTTAGGTATCCATTTCTTCTATCTTTTCTTCAATGTCTAAGATTCTTTTTTCCATTTCTTATAGCCTATAGTTTAGGTTCACCTGTGAGGTTTTTTGTTTGACTTTCTAAATGTTTTATCTCTGTTTGAGTTTTCTGTATGATTTCGTCTTTACATTCATATACTGTTTTCTTCATTTTATTTACTAATTTTGTGTGTGTTTTCCTAGATTTCATTAATGGGTTTACTCATATCCTCTTTCCGGCTCCAGAACATATTCAGAAAACTCTTTTGAGGTCCTTGTATTGTGATTCAGGGTATTGTATATTTTAAGATCTGCTGTAGTAAGGTTGCTGGTCTCTACGGGAGACAATTTGACTTCGTGTTATTGTTTGTGTTTTTGTCTTGGTCTCTAGGCATCTGGATTTAGGTTGATTGTATTCTATATGTTGATATCTGATCTTGGATCTTTTGGATGAGTGTTCTGTTCCTTAGCTTCTGTTGCTCTTTCTTGATCTTAGGAGCATGCATTGGCTTTGGGTTTTCTGATACCAGAACACTAAGAAATACTCAGTAGTGTTTCTTAGTTCTGTCATGTGTCGCCAGTTGAGGTCCTGATAGAACTGGTTTCTAGGTATTGGGGTCTTACAGGACAGAATGAGGATGGGCTAGATGAGTTAGAAGGAATGAGAGGGTCCTGGGAGGAAGGAAAGCTGGGTCTGCCTTGAGGATGTGTGGATTCCCCAGGGAATGGAAGAAGAGAGGAAGACAAGTCCCTGAGGATGGTCTGCTACATACCGGTCTGGGGATCACCTTGGGAAATTTTAATGGGCTGGAATGAGCAGTGGGTTTTCAGGGAGAACGTGTCTGTTATGTTGGAGGCTAAGTCAAAGGATGGGGTAAGGAAAGAAGGCTGGAGGGGAGAATCTGCTTAGTCCCTGCAAGTGGAGGCCGAGAGGCCAAAACAGCTAGTCTGTTCTCAAGGTGGGCATAAAACTGGGGAATTGGAATTGGAGGATGAGAGGGGATGAAGATTACCTACCTGTTTCTCTGGCTGGTGTGGCCAGCAGCTTTCTAGAGATACCTTACACGCTTCAAGCCAATGCTAAGTAAATGAGTATTTATCAAAATAGAATTATTAATTTCTTAATAATGTTGATGACTAAGTAACATGGAAAACTATTATACTTTTGTCTAATTTTGCAGGACTGATGATAAATGTTGCGTGACTGATAATCAAGAACTAAAAATACTTTTCAATATATCCTTAAATATATTTATTCACCAAGTAATTGCTGAATCTTTAAGGTGATTTGCATTAGAATAAGATCTGCTTTTAGTGTAAACTTATATGTGAGTTTGTTTATAGAAAATCTGGTATAATATTGTAAGCACAAGTATATTTTTGGATATGGATATTGATTTACCATATGGTCTATACTGTGGTACACAAAGAATGGCAGATCTACTTTTTGTACTTATTTTAGACTGTTAATCACACAACGTTCCATTTTTCATGAAATCCAATATATCATTTTTTACCATTATATTATATTTAAATATTTTATTTCTATGGTGAGAAGGAAATTACCTGACACTATAAGTAAAACCATAGGAAAGTAGAATTGGAATAGGTTCAAGGTCATTTCAAACAATTTTATGTAAAAATACAAAAGTTATTGAGTATTATAAATTGCATATCTAGAAAGCATTTTTGTCTCTTTTTTTCCCTGTTCCTATTCTTAAATTATAAGAGGTGTCAAAAAAATGAGTATCTTTCTCATGGATAAATATTTAAATCTAAAGATACTTTAACACCTTGTTTACAAAACTATTTGTGTTTAAGATATCTTCAGCTAACTCTGTCCTGTAAATGTTCAACATAATTTCCTGCATTATTTTTGAACATGAAAAGATAAGAATGCAATTTTCTTTGAAGGTACCCAGAACACTAATCTTTAATCATTCTAAGGTTTTCTTTTTCTTAAAAAAAAAAAAAAAAAAAAAAAAAGAGCCAAGAACAAAAAGAAAAAGAAAGTTTCTACCAGCTATTTTTCCTTAAGTTTTCAGTCATATTATCCTCTTACATGCAAATTTTAAATAAGTTAATATTTTGAGGTTGTATATCTATATTATTTCAAGGTTTTATAACAAGTAAGGTGCAAGTTTTGACTAGAAGGAACATCATGCTTAGTTTTATACATGTGTGCACTTTTGTTTTTTTGAAACAGGATGACTTAACTCAGGCTGGCTTTGAACTTGCTATACATCTGGCCATGGCCTTTTAATTCTTGATGCTTCTGTCTGTACATGCCATGTGATAGGATTATAGGAGTGTAACACTCACCTGGCTTGTACTGTATTGCAGACTAAATGTTAACTCTGTACATAAAGAATATTTGGTAGGTAAAACTGTATAAGGTCATAAAGGCAGAGTTTAAACTTATTTTCAATATAATTTACCAATATTAGCACATATCTTCTTGAAGTGTCCATAAAAACAATAAATTATAATAATAGTTCATACAGTATATAATTAAATTATTAGCACTCACCAAAACACATTAGGTGAATATAAACATTAACTGCTTTGTTTTATGCTGACTAAACATTTGGAGTTGAAGAAAATCATATTTTTGCAAGTTTTGTTTAAATAACCAGTCCACCTATATGTAACAAATAATGCAAAATCATCTGATATTTTTCTTTGCCCACCACTAAAGATTTTCATGTTACTTTGATTGAAACTAAGTAGCCTCTAGTAGTTTCTCTGTTCTCTTGGTCCACATCTCTGGCTATAGTATCTTCTTTTTTTCTACCTAGTTTAGTTTAATTGTCTTGGTTATTCTAAAACCACTAGCAGTTTCATTTATAGACTTTATAATCTAAGGCGAAACCTCTTACATATGTTTAATTTTCATTTTTCATTCTCATTTAATCATATTGCATTGTTTCAGCTATTATACACTGTTCAATAAATTAACTCTTCCTTCCGATTCTAAGTACATATATCTACATCTATTATAAACAGAGTCTTTGAGAGGCTAGTTTGCTTACTATATGCTGCACTGTCTTTCTATTGTTATGGGCCTGCATTATAAGCAGTTTATTAACTTACAGTAGTATACATATCACAGGAGTTTTTTTCACTGAGACAGAGTATGGTTATTGTAGGCTTAGACTGTTTAAAACCTACTTTAATATGGTTTCTTAACTCTTTAACTTCCCTTATAGTCCACTGATCAAAGGTAGGGCAGAAAGATGGTTAGTAGGACAAGGGAGGACGTGAACCTGCTTAGAAGTAGTCCTTTGGAGGTGATTCCAATCTTTGTTGTCAGGTCAAAGTGCTACTTTGTATCGTTTAGTTGACTGAATCTGTCATTTGACGGTTTGGGCCCCAGACAACCCAACAAGGAAATTTCCTTACCCTTTTAACAGAAACAGCTAGCGATGTGCAGAGCACATTGGAAACTTAGTTAATCCAGAGAAATTGATCTATGTGGGATAAGAGTGAATAGATCCTGGAGCTCTCCTAAGGCCACATAAGCAGCGCTGCACAATGTCAAGAGGGCATTGATTCTAAGCAGAGACTTCTGCAAAGAAAGACAATACTACAATGGCACCCGGCCATGACTTCAATATCGTTCTTGGGTCATTCTTTCCGGCTCCCTCATTGTAACAGGTGCAATACTCAGACAATTGGAGACCTAATTTGAAGGAGAATCTGGAAAGCTGTAGGATAGCTATCATTTCTCTGGCATACAGGACTCGATCCGTGCACAGTCAAGTGGACAAAGCAAAAGTTAAGCTATTTATGAAGTTATCTCAAGTTATTACTAACTACTGTTTTCTTCAGCTGCAATTTCAAATTACTAAATACATGCGTTTGAAGATTTCTGATGTGGACTTCTTCCCAGTTGTGTGGAAGCTTTCTTATGTTTGTTTTTTTTCCATCCGTAAACAATAAGTATGTCTTCCTTCCCCCCTTTCCCTTCTTCCCTCCTTCCTTCCCTTCTTCTTTCTCTTATCAAGTGATGTAGTCATTCTGAGTACTTGTTTTCATCAATATTTAAAGTCAAAATATAATTACATCATGCCATTCCACTTCCTTTCATTCCTTCAGCTCTTCCCACGCCTAACCTCAGTCCCTCTCAGACTCCTTGTCTCTTTAATTGTTATTGTTACATACATTTAGAGATACTAACTGCTGAGTCCGTTCAGTGTAGCAGGCACTTGATTTGAGATCTGACCACTTAGTATTGAATAACCAAGTCAGGGTCTCTTCCATGGGTCAACACTAATTCTTTCTCTCTTGGCATACTTCGGTTGCCTGCAGGTTTTGTTTTTTGTCTATGGATGATATTAGATTCCCCCTTTCATATTAGCGTAACTTTTAGTGATGTCCTTGTTCAGGCCTTGTTTAGGCAGCTAATTTTTGAGGGTGAATGGGTGAAACTTCACTGTCAGTTTGAGGAGACACATCTATCTCACAGCAGACAGCAGATTTCTATTGCTTTGACTTCTACAGTCTTTCTGCTTCCTCTTCCACGATATTATTACAGGTGTCAATGTTGTAGATTTATCTTTTATTGCATCCCACAGAGAACTGTTCTTTGCATTTTGGCTAGGTTTTTAACAGCATCTGTTGGGAAGAGAAACTTCTTTGTGTAGCTGGGTCTTAGACTTGCCTGTGGGTATAAGGATAAATATGTAGAACATGAGAAGCTATGCAGATTTGATAAAGTGGTACCTGAAGGTTCTTTTCTAAGATCTATGACCTCACTAATCCTGTGTAATTGCCTAGGTTTCCAGTAACATGCACACTTTTTCTCCTGCTAAATGGCCCTTAAGTCTAGTTAGACACCTGTCAGTTACTATATTTGAGGGCTACTATTGCACCTTTAGGGATATTTTGTCATGCTGCTGGTTGTGTGTGTGTGTGTATATTATAAGGAACACACACACATATATGTATATATTAGATACAGGGTATGGGAAGTATAGAACTTTAGTGTTGAATAAGATCTATGAACTTTATATAAGAACTATTATTTATGCATACGTGTCATGATAGCACATAATGATTACCTTTCTCATCACAGAACCACTGACAAAAGGAAGTCAAGGGAAGAAATACTTATTTTTGTCAGGATTTGAGAGTTTATAGACTACAGTAGTTGAACTTATGATGGCAGGAGTGGGTTGCGGCTGTGGTAATACAGAAAAGGTCACTGGCCAATCCCTCTTCTCTAGTGCTTTCTGCTGAGCAGAAGAGGGGCACATAACAGTAAATTATAGGTTAACTAAAAAAGTAAATATAAAAATAAAGCATTAAAGTGTTGACTGGATTAAGGAAAAATAACATACTATCTTTTTAATATAAGATTCTATCTTAGAATATATACATTTATGCATGTAAATACCTGTACATGTAGGTACAGGGTGGCATTTAGAAAGGAGCCTAAAAGATAAAGGGTAAAATCAGATGATAAGAAAGAACAGGGAAATATAAATTGTGAAAGAAGGCAGAGAGCTAATTATTTTTCTAGTTTCAACCATGTCACAGTTTTTCTTGTTTGTAGTGGATAACAAATAAGTTCACAACAAAGTCGCTAATTGTGAGCAAGGACCATGTCTTCAAAAGTGTCAGTCTTACTGTACAGAAGTTCACTGTGATGCATAGAGCTCAGCACTGGACTTGTGTTTGCATGTTTACCTTATCCAGCTGTATGGTGTCTTCTTTGTAAATTCATTAAATTAAAATTTTAAACATTGACTGAAAAGGTGGATATTTACATTGTATATATACTGCCCAGTACAAAGAATGTCCTAGAACTAAAGATACAAAATCTCTTAAAAGGATGAATATTTACTTACACAAACATAAATCTATGAAATAATACATGACACTATAAGCAAAGTAAAGAGAAAAATAAGGACAATGAAGGAGAAGATCATTGCATTCAGTAAGAATTGGCACTTGGTCAAAGGTGTGCAGGAAGTTATGCTAAATTGATGTATATGCATGTATGGATTGTAGCATCAAAGTAAAATGTTATTTCAGAATTTAATACAATTGTAGCCAAATGCTTGGTTATGTTGGAAATAATAAAGCCTACATTTAAGTCATTGAACAATGTGCATACATGTATGTCTGTGTATGTGTGTATGTTTTTGTATAAGTATTCACAAACGTATGTGAGCATATGTGTGTATATGTATCTGTGTGTGTATGTGTATGTGTTGTGTGTGCGCATTTGTGGATGTGTGTGCATGTATATGTGTGTGTGCATGCGCATTTGTGGATGTGTGTGCATGTATATATGTGTGTGTGCTTGTGTACATGTGTGCATATACTAGCATTCTCGCTTGAATGTGTATGTCTGTGAGCATTCATTCATAAGTGTGTGTGTATTCATTCATTTATATATGTGTTTGTGTATATGTGTGTGTGTGTGTGTGTGTGTGTGTGTGTGTGTGTTTATAGGCATGTACATACTACATCAAGTGAGTGAAGGCCACAGACCACCTTAAGTGCTTGGCCTCGTCTGCTACTTTGCTTAAAGAAAGTTATTCACAGCTGACTTGCCAGTTTAATCTGGCCCACATTTTGTGGTCCCTCTTTCTCACCTCACAGTTCCTGCTAGGGTACCATGGGATTACAGACAGCACTACTCTGGCTTTTACATGAAATATGGGGATCACTCAAAGCACTTTATCCACCCAGTCTTCTCCCCAGCTCAGATAAGACACTTCATAATTTTCTTGTACTCTAAAAAATATAACATTTCTCTTTTTAATTTCACTAAGTACCTATTTTATGTTATATTTATTTTCTGTTATATATGATATAGTTATGTTTACCAAATTCTTTTTATTTTTTATATTTTTTTTCTGATTGTTTTCCCCTTTTATTGAAAATATCCTAATCTCATACAATATACCCCAGTTACAGTTTCCTCTCTCTCTCTCTCTATTCCTCCCAGTTTCTCCACCTCTTCCCTCTCATCCAGATCCAGTCCCTTTCTGTCTTTCATTGGAGGAAAACAAAACAAAACAAAACAAAACAAAACAAAAAACACGCTTCTATGGGATTCCAGTAGAACAACATAATAAAATATAATAAGAGAAAACAAAAAAGATCATGTTGAAGTTGAACAAGGCAAACCAGCAGAAGGAAAAGTCTGCAAGAGAAGGCATGAGGACCAGAGACCTACACATTCACACACTCAGGATTCCAGTGTTTAGAAAATTTTTATTCATAGAAAATTAGATAGCTGGGCAGTGGTGGCACATTTCTTTAATCTCAGGAGTTGGAAGTCAGAGGCAGGTGAATCTCTGAGTTCAATTCTAGCCTGGTCTACAGAGCTAGTTCCAAAACAGCCAGGGCTACACAGAGAAACCCTGTCTCAAAAAACCAGCACCCAAAACAAAGCAAAACAAAAACAAGGAATGAAAGTTGGTGACATTCAATTTTACCATACCGAAGAACCACACATTTTCTAATTTCTAATAGTGTACCTTGGCAAGCTTTTAGTTGTTATTCTTTCATGAAGGTAAGGAAGTCATTCTTATGTTCATGCCACAAGAATTAAAAATGAAAAGATTTACTCAATGATGGTAAAATAAAATAAAAATTAAAAATATAAAGGAGGATTTAAACTTTTGAAAAGTAGTTGATTAGACTATTCCAGGTAATGATTTCCAGATAAACCAACTTTCATAAAATGCTTCAAGGCAAACAAACATTCAGGAAAGTTCCTAGTTACAATTTTAGCGAAAGGTTTAATATCTATTAAAGATGATTAGTGTCACCCAAGAGGATTCACAAATCTTCAAATCCATTTTGAAAACTGAGAGAGATCAGAGTACAGACCCATCTGTTCATTCAAATGATATAGGAACACGCCTGGAACATGGTCAATGCTCAATATGGATTTGATAGTACGTGTACAAATGAATAAATGCATTAATATACAAGGATACACTGAACCAAAAAAAGAATAAATGAATGAATTATATCTATGTGGTAAGATAATTAAATGCATTGTAAGATGGTTAGGATGTCAGTAACGTCGTCAATACAGAGAAAACAGGTACACGGGAGGGGAAGCGCTGGGAAAGGAACACTATAACCCATTTCATTATTCATGCTCCTAAAATTGAATAACACGCAATGAGCTATCCTGGAAAGATGAAGTCAAGAGTCTGCATGTTTCCTAATGACCTCTGAGGTCGTAGACCAGGTTGTTCCTTTCTGCTTTCAACTGTGCGCCTGTGGTCTTGGCTCTAATTTTGTTTACATTCATAAAAACAACTTTGGGTAGAAACGTAAGAGCCTTCTTTCCCTTAGCGTCCTCCTAACTTCGTTTGTGCTGATCATATTAGAAGGCTGCCGTTACAGACTGAGTCCAAGAGAGTAGTAATAAGTTGTGATTGGATTTCAACAGCCTCTTGATCGATCCATTTACTATACATTAGAATAATAAGTACCAGAGTCTTTATGTCTGAAATTTAAATATGACGTGATTTCAGATTAAATAGTCCATGCAAAATCAAAATTTAACTTAGAGCTGTTCTATAATTTTGTAAATCCACATTGAATAATGACTTTAAGTTTAGGTTGGCTAGAACAATAGGTATGATGTCATTGTTACCAGTGTGTAATACCAACATGAGGTTTCCTGCCTTTGACCCCATTCTGAGGTATTGTGCTGTGCCGGTACCTGTCAGTCCACAGTCATACGGAAATGAGATTCATTCTGAAAGGTGACCCTTCCAAAGCCTGACTCACCAAAGCTGCAGGGAAAGAGAATTTGACTGCAAGCACTGGGATTTTCATTCAACTCAGACTTTCCTTGTGGTTAGTCATGCATTATTTTACTTATTTTAGTACACTGCAGCTGTCTTCAGACACACCAGAAGAGGGCACAGGATTCCATTACAGGTGGTTGTGAGTCACCATGTGGTTGTTGGGAATTGAACTCAGGACCTGTGGAGCAGCAGTCAGTGCTCTTAACCACTGAGCCATCTGTCCAGCCCCAGTGGTAGAAATTTTATTACCTAAAAATTAAAAAATTGTTTCTCAGCTGCATAGCTAGGAAAATATAAAACATTTAACATCTAATTTTAATTAAAATTACTATGAAAATTTTAATGTCTTTAATATTTAAATTTGGTTAAGTTACGTCCCAAAGATAATTTGGACAGTCTTGTCCATTAATATAAAAAAAAACTGTTCTGTATGTCTCACAGAGAGTATGGGACATAAATGAGTTAGATGAATTCAGCCCATTTTTAAAATTAAAAAATATATTTCTGTATTTGGAACTTTCTAATTGACTTCAGTTACTTAACTAAATTAATATAATTAATGGATTGTTGTAGTCTTTTTAAAATTTTAGGAAGAACCATAAATACAATACCTTTTATAACTACAATTGTGCTGAACTAAGAATCTTACTTTCTAGAGCTTAAATGTAGAACCCAAAAACTGGAAGACAGAGTCATCATCCCTGTGCTTATAAGCATCTCTAAACACTATGGATACTGCCCTCTGAAGTATAAAGAGTAGATGCTTCTTCCATATTTCCATATCTCTAATTCCTAGTTCCTTTTGGAGATCTTATTGTTCAGAGACTGTTGTTTATAGGCTAAGACCTTGAGTTTCTGTGATCATCTGTCCTATGGAGTCACAGATAAACAGTGCTCTCACAAAGGTAACATGGAACTAAGGACACAAAGGATCATTGTGCTGCTGGACAACTGTGTGTGTGTGTGTGTGTGTGTGTGTGTGTGTGTGTGTGTGTGTACAGGTAGAGAACTTACAGTCATTTAGACAGCTTAGGTACAACTCCCAGAAGATAGTTCTTACTTTCTCAGGCAATTTGAGCAAAATATGGCACAGCTGAGATCAGTGAAAAGCCATTTCCTGGGAGCATGTGGAGCAGACACTGAATTCCTCCCAGAGGCTATATCCAAGGTTTCCTGAAAGAGCTGAGATTTGAATTACCAAGGGCTTGCTTCTGTCTATTATTCTTTATGTAGATAATATTCAGAACTGTGTAAAGGTATGAGGTGATCTACAATTTTTTGTATGACAATTCAGCTGCATAATATTAAAAAGATTTTGATAGGCATACTGAGACCATAACCAATCTTCATAACATTCTTTAATTAAAATGGGGAAATATGTTTGTGTTCTGAATAACCACCTTTAAAAAACCCTTTGCGACCTAATGCCTGTTTATAATGAAGAATAGCACCAAACTGTGGAAGGAATTAACAAGATAGCTTTTTGTAATTGGTTGTAAACGCATTAAACCACGATGAGTTCTATATGAATCAAAATACATATTTTCCCATTAAACATTCCAAACATAGTTGAAAAAATTCAGTTCTAAGTAGTTTATATCTACCGGCTTTATTTTAATGGTAGTCATGAATGAGCTGAGCATTGTTTGTGTACTTTACATTGTTAAGTCTGTTTAAAGAACTAACCCTTCAGGCCTCCAGGGCCTCTAGTCTCAGTTATACAATCCCAATTATACTTGGGGTGAAAAAGAGGTTTAATCTCAGCATCTCTATGTACAAATTGACATAGCAATTGACAATTGACAATGCTAATTGACAATTGGATAGAGCAAAAGTAATTTTCTCCTTAGAGTGACATTTTTAAACAGCCATGTTTGTATTTGATGAATCTTTATTACCACCATCAATTGCTAAATCAAAGAGGATCAGGATAGTAATAGATAGAAAGGGAGCTGAGGTCTCTTGCACCTGACATACCCCTGAATAGTTGATTCCCTAAGGTCACCCTATGTGGTAGTTTTGTTGGTTTTACAGATGAACATCAAGGTGAAGCTGTTACAAAGGACTAAAGATATGACTTAAATTTAGCTTTGTCCCATCTGAACACATTTACTTCACTATGCCATGTGCCTGCCCTCTGTCTGATTAATAGTCATAAAATGCTAACTTAAATTACTATTTCCCAACTGGAAAGCCATTTATATAATTTTCAGTTATCACTATTATGTTAGTTTCTCCTGTAGACACATGTGCAGGGATTGACAAACTGTTTCTGTAAAGTGCCAAATAGTCAGTATTTTGAGACTGAGAAATCACATAGCCTAAGCATCTGGTTTTATCTCTACTCCTTTAGCCTGCAATCATAGACATGGGCCAAAGATAATGTTTACTAGTGTGGTTATGGCTGTTTTTCACTAAAACTGAATCCTACACTGGGAGAAGAGGAAAGATTAATGATTAGTGAACTCCTTTTGGTCTCAGGCCTCAGACTGCCCATAGAGGAATGGAAGATTTCAGGGCTCAGAGATTGTGAGTTGCTTGGATACATAATTGGGAGAAATGAGTGACAGGATTGACTAACACATCATGTCTATAATTCCTTATATGGTTTAATTCTGTTTGGATTCAGTCTTGCTAGAGTACAGAGCCTCAAAATGCAAGGCATTAGTTTTATAATCTATTGAGTCCATGACATAATGAGTATTATACCCGAAACCTTAGCACATAGAATGGATTTCCTGTACAGAATGGACTGAGCATCACTGTCTCTTTGAAGAATATTCTTTGCTCTCACTTTCAGCTTCTCATGTTTATTGTGTGTCGATGTCCCTGATTTATAGAAGCTAACTACATTCCACACAGATGAAACTGTATCCTTGATGTCACCCAATAAATCTAACCTGAGTTCCTGAATTACTACTCCAACTCTGGTATTCGCTACTGACCCATGGTACATTCTTACATGCACACATGTGTGTACATGCTTGTGTGTGTCTGTGTGTATGTGTGTGTGTGTGTGTGTGTGTATGTGTGTGTGTGTGTAGAATCCAGTGGGCAACTTATAATTGCCCACTTTCTCCTTCCACCTCATGGGACGAGGGGCTTGAGCTTAGGTCTTCAGATTCGGTGGCAAGCACTTTTAACCCACTGAACCATCTCAGTAGTTCTATCAGGCAATCTTGGAAGAAAATATAATTTGAATGTTTTACAATCTAGAAGGCTTCAAGATTCATTTATAAATTGAATGAACTTGATCTTTTAATAGTTAAAACTAGGTTATTTAAATAAATATGAAAATGTATTAAAATCCATTTTTTGTTGTTTTTATTTCATAGTGTAACTTTTCAGCACTAAAGGATTTCTCTATTATAAATGGTGAGAATAGTGGATTTCATTTAGTGTATTTTTAGAGGATCCATCTCCAATTTTAGTCAAGGTTTTGTTTTTGTTTTGTTTTGTTTTTGTAATGGAGCCTGGGGTGGGAACTTATTTCAAGATAAGGTCTTGTAGAGGTAGTCATGTGAAAATAAGATAAATATTATTAAGTCTAATAGTGCCCTGAAATGGAATTCTTACAGCAAAACTGTCAGGGAAAACTCCTTTGGTAGCTTGATTTTAAATCCCTGAATTCTGCATATATGTTCAGTGAAGTTATGTTATGTGGACTCATTCAGTCTGTGCTGTTCTGTTATAGCAATTTTAGCAAGCAGATACAGTGTTTAACTTCTGCCAAATGACCGATCAGCATTATTCATTATTACGTTTTGATGGACTGTCTTTCTAGGGTACTCCTTTTCTTATGCACATATGTTGCAGGGAATATTAAAACTGACCAGCAGTATCCTGTGCTACGCCGGGCACCAGCGGGCCACATGGCACCAACTGGGTATTCTCATCTCGGCAGACTCTCTGGCCAGGAGCTCCCAAAATGTCTCCACCCGACTTGCTAAGTTCCCTTGGTGGTCGCTGCCATGCCAGCCCCACGCAATAACTGCCCGCCTTGTTGTTAGCTGTCACAATACCCAGTAACCAGGTAAAATCAAAACTCTAGAATCTTATGATTAATCAGTAAGATTTATATATCAATAAATTTTCAATTTACAAGATGCCCACACAATAAATTTTGGGCCAATTGATAATGATACAAGCCGCCCACCTAGATTAGACAAGTTATCCTAATTATTCTATCCCTATATGATATTATAGCTACCCATGGCTATTTAAAGCCACGCAGAATCTGGGCCATCTTCCTCTCCCTCCATCTTCCTTTTATCCCTCCTCCTATCTTGTTCCCTGGCTCTGAAACTCTTAGCTCTGCCTCCTTTTCCCTGTCCAATCACAGGCTTCTTGTTCTATTAATATTTAAATTAATTGGACAGGGAAAATTCTGCTACACACATCCCCTGTGCTTTCTAGAGTCATAGGGCATCAAATACATTTCTAGAGATCTGGCTGGTTTGATTTTAATTTACCCAGTGCAGGAATGTTGTATGAGCCTGAAGCAATATAATTATGATCAGTTTGGAGGTCAGGATATGAACCACTTTGATCTCTTCATGAAAAGGACCCAAACAAAGCATATCTTTCATGATCTGGCTACTTCTGTGATCCATAAATTATGTTAAAGAAGGCCTATTTAATCAACAGTGAGATTTGGAGAAAAAAATGGACTCTCTTTAAAGAGGCTTCTCTAAAAGTAAAGCAGTTGATTTCATATTCATATATCAGTTATATGATTATATTTTATTATAAAAATAAAAGGGGAAATAATCTTAATGCCTCCTACTCCAGATGTCTCGATGTCACACACACACACACACACACACAAACTAGTAATGGACTCTAATTGTCAAACATCTTGCAGAGCATAACCCTAGACCTGTATTGTCCAGAGGGAAACTGCTTGATACTTTCTTCAAGCACAGTCTATAAGGCAACCATATTTCTAAAGCTTGTTTTTATAGAGTCAACTATGGCTTGGCGATAAGGCAGCAGATATAATGCTTGAATAAGCCTGATCAAATGAGGCTTACAAAAATGCACACCTCATAGAAATAGCCACTCTGAGTAATTTAAATGTCAGCAGTGTGAGTTTACCATTAATTTTTCCTTTAGGAAAACCTATTCAGAGATATTTGAAATGATAAAAGATGTCAATGTTCCATGTAATCTGTCACAATGCCAAGAGTTGACCGTGGATTGACTCTAGGGAACATATCTTTTTCCTAATCTCTAGCAATGAGAGAATTTGTATTTCTGGTCTACTTATCAGAAAACATTTCTAACATTTACCAAAGTCATGTGACTACCTTTTCACTCCGTTGATATGCAAATATATAGTTTCCCAAGACTACTCAATAAAGCAACTGTTAATCTGTGTATACAAAGCCAGATTGAAGAAAAATAATTAATCACTTCTCACTGAATTTATTGCTTTTAGTTTAAAAATGTTATATGTTAACAGTTATAATTAATCTAGGAAAAGTATATTTTGAATTAAGAAGAAGTTGCCTATTTTCCTTACATAGAATTTATGAGCCATCTACTTGGGAAAACAGAGGATAACAAGTTGGAGACAAAGCAAAATGCGACACTTTGAAAGCTCAAATAATGAGGACTTTAGAAACTTGTTTAAACAGTGTTTCAGTTTCCTGCTACATCAGAGTTAAATAAGCTACCCTCTGCCCAGATGTGTGCAATTTGAGCAGCCTGCTTCCAGCTATAGGAGCTCATTGGAAAAAGCACATATAGAATATTTCTACTCAATTGTTTGCTTTATTGAAATATGGGCATGAACACCTTCCTGTTTTATTGTTTCAGAAATGCATAAAGTATCTTCAAACTGATTTAGAAATTCTTTGAAAGGCACAGGAAAACTGTTTTCTTTTCTTAGTAGATGAAATGATTAGAACACACATGCACACACACACACACACACACACACACACACACTGAATTACCAGAAAATTCTTCAGTTCATAATTTATTTTCTTATTTGTATCTAGGTGGGAAAATCGAGATTTGGGTTAGACTTTTAGATATACTGTATACTTTTCAAATAATTTGATGACAATTTTGGTTCCAGTTTAACTAAACTGCTAATCTGCTATTACAATGGTATTCAATAATAAGCATATTTGCTTCAAAAGCACTAAATTGTACTTCATTAGAGAGTTAAAATCCTATGCTTCTGTTTTCAATCCCAAGAGAGAAATAGCATTAGTTGTAGATTAACTCTAGAAAGTATTATTTATGCTGCCAATAATAAAGTTTATATTATAGATAGTTAAAAATGGATGAAAAAGATTTACTGTAATTGTTTTGCAAAAGCCCCTGAGAGAATCAAGTTTTTCATCTCATTGCTTAAGGGTTATACACTCTATCCTATTTTTTCACATGTAGATAATATGAAAACAATGCAACTTTAATTGTCATGCTTTTCTGACAAACTTGGGATTTTGTTGTTGTCGTTTATAAGTACAAAGCAGGGCTCTGCATTTGTTTCTACTATATTTGATAAGGGAAACGTGGTCTTACCTTGTCACCTATAGAAAGAGTAGGCATTCAAATACTTTTTTACATTTCCTTAGGTTTCTGAAAGTTTCCTGCAACCATAAGTTGAAGCAGAAGTTTTAGAAAACCTCATTTTCATAATAAAAAAGAATATGAATATTTTTACATGCCTTGATAGGTAACATCCTCACATTGGATCTAAAGAACACCTGTTGTTACATTTCTATGTCCCCTGACTTTACTGGGCCAGCACATCAGGGGATGCTTAATTCTTAAGGAAGATTGTGTTTCCATGAAAAAACATTTTTTTTTTTGGAAAAAAAAGTCAAAAACACACATGAGAATTTAAAAAAAAATACAAAGAGCTAATGGCTTTGCAATCTTCAGCTTGGCAATTTTTTTGAAATGAAACAAAATATCATTACTCGAGGCTTTTTTTGTTTTCATGGGTTTTGCAATTCAACCACAATGGATAATCCGGGAAGATGACTGTCAGGGCTCCGTGAAACAACTCATTTATGCAAATTCGACTGAGGAAGAAAAGGTGTCAAAAGAAAGTACTAGAAAATTAATTCATCAAAGAAAATGATTATACATTTATACTATTCAAATGAGGTTGCTAAGAAGAAGGAAAAAGTCTGCAACTGATTCTCTGAAATGGAATCCAGGGAAATTGGAAGACATTCTGTAGATTCAACCCCCAAACATCTGACATTTATAGAAATACTCACCTTCTTATCTGAGACTTCTGGATTCAAGAACTGAGCATAGAACAACTGCCTAAAATGACCCTGATTAGCATATTACAGGAATATCATTGGTCATATTGGTTAATTTCTAGTTTTTCTTCTCCTTCTTCTCTTGTTCTTTGTTCTTGACTCATATTACATCCCTATCACAATTTCTCCCTCCTCCATTTCTTCCAGCCACCCCCCACCCCTGACCTGTCTCCTCCAGAATTCCTCCTCCTCCTCCATCACCCCCTCCCCCCCAAAAGCAGGCCTCCCAGGGATATTTACAGAACATGGCTTAACAAGTTACAATAAGACTAGTCACAAACCTTCATAGTAAGGCTGCAAGAGGCAAACCAGCAGGAGGAAAGGATTCCACCCAAGTGCAGGCAGAAGAATAAGTGACACCTTCTGCTTTTACTTTTGGAAGTGTCACTAGAATATCAGGTTACACAATCATAATGTGCATGCAGAGGACCTAGCTTATACCTTGCAGAGTCTGTGTTTGTCACTTCTGTCTCTAGAACCTTGCTTAGTTTGTTTTGTGGGTTGTGTTCTTATAGTGTCCTCAAAACTAGAGGCCTCTGGCCTCTACAATACTTTTCCCCCTCTTCTGTTAAATGCTCCAACAAGTGTTTGACTAGTGTTTGGCTAGGCAGCTGAATCCATCAATTATTGGATGATGTTTTTCTGATGACAACTGGGGAGGCACCAACTTATGAGTATCACAGAATATCATTAGGAATTATTTCATTGACTGTTTTTTGACAGTCATGTTTGATTCTAACTTGGATCTATCGGCTGTCCTATCTCTGGTTCCTGGCCATGCAGGCAGTGTTGAACATTGTTTCTCTCTCAATGGGTGTGGATCTCAAACTGGACCAGTCATTGGTTGGCCAGTTCCACAAGTTCTGTGCCATTATCCCAACACATCTTGACATGAATCCAGCCACATAACCTTTGATCTACAACCTACTAAGTTCCAATTCTGTCATGTGTCATTATGTATAGTGACTACTGTCAGTTACTACTTCAGGGCATATAGTTAAGGCATAAATCATAGGCATATAAGCTATGATTTCTGTTATTTTAAAATGAAAGATACAGGTCTATGAAATAGTTATAATTATTAAACTGAAGATATTTTAGTACTTTTAGCATTAAAAAGGAAAACAAAGGTGGATGATTCAGCCTATGTACTGAACTATATGTCTTCCCCATTTAATCACTGGTTCAAGTACTAATCTTCAACTGATGTTATTAGGTCTAGGGAATCAGATGGCTGTGAGGAAATTAGGTTTAGAAGACGTAATTAGGGTGGGAAATTTGGAGTACAATTACTGTTTTTATAGCAGCAGACACTCAGGGGTACTGTTTCTAGTCTACTGTTTGAAGGCATCTTAAGAAATCAGCCAGCTATCAGCCAGGAAGGGAGCCTTCAGAGTGATCCTACCTTGCCATCAGAGCCTCAACTCCAGAACAGTGAAATATAGTGCACGTGTAAGTCTATGGTTCTTATTATGTCATCCGGAGTTGAGTAAGTCTAATTCCTTTTAAACTTATGAGTTATTTTTATAAAAATTTGGGTTTCAGAATGTTCTGACTGATCTATTATCACGGTACGACAAGATGAAGAATTAATAGGCACACTCAAATTTGTGATTGCTGGTAGAATATACCAACATCAAAGTAATACCATCTCTATACACCTGTGTATCTAGAAAGGCCAGGCGTATGTCTGAACCTAACAACAACTTGCTCCAGTGGTCCACACTGTAGATGATCTCAGGATCTTGATGCACTTTCCATCTTGTAGCTTATTCTCTTTGGTGGACTTAAGAGCCACTACAGCCTGTACTCACAATTTTCTATCAGAAAAATAATTCCTTTCAATTGTTTCACAGAAAAAAAATGAGGTATTGAGTTTATAACACCCCTCACAGGCATAAATAAAATGGTGATCTGAATGACCAGAGCTGGTTTAAAAGTTTATTCTTATGGTTGATGATGCAGAATTGGCCTTCATTCTGGACTCAGCATTAGAGAAAAAAATAACCCAATGGAAGAGTAGAAGAAGTAGATGTAAGATGATTAAGGTTATATTGTTTTTATTTTATTTTATTTTATTCTATTGTTTTTGAGAGAGAGAAGAGAGAAAGAAATAGCAAGAAAGAACATGAAGTTGGGTGGGTAGGGGGAAAGCTATGGAGGATCTAGGAGGAATTGGAGGAAGACAAAGAGTATGATAAATATATTGTATCAAAAATTTTAAATATAACTACATATTGCTTCTTCACTAGACAAGTAACTAAAATGTCCTCTATAACTTTATTGAAATTATCATACCCTTCCAAAATTTTGGAAGCATGATATTAATGTAAATGTGAGACTTCGATTGAAATTGGCAGAGAATCATGTTTCAGATTGTTAACAAAATTAATTTTCATCCTTAAAAAGGGGTTAGCGATTGTGTATATATTTCAAATATCTAGAATTTGCATTCTTTTAAAAATTACATGATTTCTTATGGGTCAAAAATATCACATATATTGATAAGAATATATGACTATTTTAAGAAAGGTCATTATCAATTGTTTTAATATATTTTCTGTTAATATCTTTTAGTTTTTATATACTTACAGAAAAGCATAGTTAATTCATCCTGACTCTCTATATGATACATACACATTCTACAAATACCAATTACATTGTTAAAAGCCAGATATTTATAACCTTTTCAACTTTGTACTTGCACAAAGATCATTTCAAGAGACCTTCTAGAAAATACTTATTTATATATGTTTTATAGTCAAACAGAACAAAGTTCACCAATATGAGATGGTGAATGTGTATTTAGTATATGTTAGGTACACATTCAATACCACTGATGGTATAAACTACCATCTCTCTCCACTGCTCTCCAAATGTTAAATATAGTGTATTTCACAAACCACATCCTATGCTGAAATGAGAAATTCATAATGCTTTTATGTAATGAAACTGTGTTTTACTGATATCAATCTGTAATCTAGGCTTGTCTCCCTGGAGACTTTTGTCCAGACTATATTGGTTCTTCACAGGAACAAAAGTAGGCTAGTGTAGTTGACAGTGTCTTCGAGTGATCAATAAGGGATAGTGAGGTTAAGTAATTTCTGCCAGGAGGCTTCTGATTTATGCTTCCTTGCATGGTTGACTGTGAAGCCATCTTTGGAACCACTGTACAGCTGCTCCTTTTTCTGCTTTAACAATGCAGAGCTGCATGGCTGTGCAGTCAGTCAGATCCCTACTTCTTTGGTTCATGATTCTATATGGCAATCAAAATAATCAAAATGAATAGAATTTAAAAGTAGGCATAAGCCAAAGACTGATGTCTCTGCTCCAGGTCTGAAGAGCCACGTTTCAAGAAGCAAAGCCTATGTCTAACAGTCCAGTAACATTTACCTCTTATTCTTTCCCAGAATATCAATAACTTGATCTCGTCATGCTTAAAGTGCTTCTCAAACATAAAGTAATCTCAGATTACACACTCTGCTATTTGCATTCATCTTGACCAGCTGTCAAGGAAGGTAACTTATGCCCCCTCAATTTTCTGCCTCTTGGCTTTGGGCAACTTCAGTAGCAAATTTGAATGCAAAATGAAAGGTACAGTTTGGTGTGCAGTGTGACAAAGGCAAGATCACCTTCTGAGTACTTTCCAATTATTTGTTGTTTTCTAGTTGAGTTCTCAGTGTGTATTTCTATAACACTTAAGCCTTCATTAATTTATATGTGGAAAATTTGGCAGAGTGAAGATAAAAATAAAGAGAATAATGAAATTCGTAAATTAATGTTCACTTTATCATTTTTATCTTTTTGAAGATTCCACCATAGATTTCTTGTCAGAATTACAAAGTGCATTAAAATGCAGAAATTCTATCAAGTCTCTAAAAATTCAAACAAATAAAAAACCCAAAAACATAAAAATAAAAACCAAAAAAACCCATGATATTATCATTTAATCTGTCAACTTGCATGCTTTCTTGACTTTTTTTTTCTATTTTTCTTTCCTGATTAAAATGAAAAAAAAAAAAACCCGTTGCATTTAAAGTTTTCTGCTTTTTAAACATGTGGTCAAGGTTCTAGAAATTTGAGTCAAATCTGGTTAAAATTTCACGTTCAATTGTAAGACACCAAGCAGGTAATGGGGCGTTGTCTGCAACTCTACTCCTTGACACACTCAAGTGCCTCTGGAGTAGAGAGGCAATTCTTTGTGAGTAGTAGAAAACTTTCTAGAGGTCAAAATACTGGGGATCAGCAACATATCCACTTTCAGGTAGGCTATACCTAAACACTCATAATTCATTTACTCTCCTGAAAATCATTATTCCAAAGATTTGATCCACTTGTGGCCTCTCTTGGGTCTTAAATCTCATTTCAAAGCACTGCAGTCAATCATCCATTTCAGAACTACCATTAGGAGTGATGGGAATTTGGCACAAAAATCAATGAGAGGATGTGATGTGAAGTCTTTCTAATTTTTTTTCGTTGGAGTACCACTTCAAATACAGTTCATGAAATCCATTTTTAAAGGTAGTATTCCATCTTGCTATCATTTCCACTAAATTGAGTTCATGAACTTGAAGCATGCATCTCCATAGTGTCCTTTTCATCTTTTGAAAAAAAGGAAGCCTGTCATTATTATTGCTAATACCTATCAAAAGCTATTTAGAAGTCTTATTTAAATCATCTTGCCAATGGTGTCCTGATTAACATTTTTGCCTTTTGAAAAAACTAAAATCATATTTACCATTTTATCTTAAAACTTACTTGTGTAGCTGTGTTCTATTTGAACTACTACCTATTGATATATGCTGGCTTTTCTTAACTGTGAGTAGTCAAAGAAATGTATGCCTTTTATCTAATTTCTGTGAAGATAAACTGACACTTTATGGAAGAAAAGTGTATTCAGACCTTATTAGTCAGAACTTTACTTTGCATACAAGTATTAAACCAGTACTTAAAAAAAATATATTATAAACTGAAATCGTACCAGAAGCATCACTGTGTACACATCTGTTTCAAGAGCCCATATTTTATTGTCTGATTTAAAGAATTTTTTATACTAAAATATTTGTACCACTTATTTTATATTGCTTAGCTAAGAGTAAATTAAACATATTTACATACATGTCTATCCAAAGAAAATTAGGAAAAAAAATAAGAGTTTAACAAAAGTTGTTATTGAATGGTGAGATTTAAAATGATACATGTGACTGTTTATAACTTTGTTATTTTATATATTTTGTGCATTGTTCAAGAGTTATAAATTTCTAAAATCAAAGGTAAGTAACTTAACTGATAATATAAGATCTCTTAGTCTGATAATATATATTTGATAGATATTCTTAGTTGTCTGTATCTACTGAAATATAGTGATCTCAATGAGGACACATTATGCAATATGTCTAGGATATCAAGAAATATTTTATTAGGTTCACCTAATAAAATACACCTTAATCCCCAAAGAAAAACACAGTTGCTTCTAATAGTGAGAATGGGAAATTTTACAGGAGATGAAGATCACTTTTCCTTTAAGGTCCTGGATTTCAGGGTCAGGGTAAAATGCTGAGATTCAGGTAATGTGGTAACTGGGCTATGACCTGTCTTCCTGCACTGCATGGGTGGATTCTACTATAGAAGCTAGCATCAACTCCAGCATCTCTGCTAGACTCAGAGAGTCTGTGTTATTTGGTTTCTTATAGTTGAAGTTAATTTATGAATTATATTTTATTTCCTGGGTGTGCGACTAGGAAATGCATCTACAACCACAACTGTCATAGACAACAAAAATGGATCTGTTCCCAAGTCCCCTGGAAAGGTGCTGAAGAGGACTGTCACCGAAGACATCGTCACAACATTCAGCTCTCCTGCAGCCTGGCTTCTGGTCATCGCTCTGATTATCACATGGTCAGCTGTTGCTATCGTAATGTTTGATTTAGTGGATTATAAAAACCTTTCAGGTAAGAAGCATTACATTTGAATTTTAAGTCAATGGGGAAAATATTATCCCATGGTGCAGCATTGCTTCTCTCTACCTCAGCTTAGTGTGAGAAATAAAACAAAGAAAGAAGTTCTGGGCATCCCTGGAGTTGGTTGCTTTTATTGACTTTCTTGGTCTATTGTGTTTCCTGATTTGAAAATGCAATCAATGTCCTCATCTTAACAGCTTCATGAAGACTAGATGCTATAGATTCATTAAAAAAAAAAAAGATTAAAAATCATGATAGAAATTTATCTTTGGAGCTGAATTAATCAGCTATAAAAGAAGAATAACTGGTGGGCTTTATATTTGACAAAATAAAGCACAAACTAGATTAAATAATTTTAGACAAACAGAAGATATCTGAATTATTTCTAAGGTACACTGACACGCCTCTTTTCCAGACATACTCTGTTTCCTCTACTAGCCCCACCTATTTTTAGTTTCAGAAAGTACAAAGTACAAAGTGGATTTTCTCAGAGTTATTCATAATGAGTTACTATGTATTGAGTGTCCATATGGGTTTGGAGCACAGCAGGAATAATGCAAGTGAGAAAAGATACATTTTTCATTAAGGACAACTCAATCTCAAGGTTCATTGTTTGTCTCTTTGTTCAAATATATTTTATATTTTATACATTCTTTACTGACTATTTGGAGGAAGTGAATTACTTGGGTATTCAGTGTACATTCAATGAGTAGATGAGTAAGTAAATCTATGCCAATCATTGTTTACCATTAGCAAAGATATTTCATCATTATCTTTATGTGTTCTTCATCCACATTATTTTCTCCCTCAATTTCTTCTTATCTCCAGTGGCAATGGAATCTTTAGCATCTAGACATAAAGTATTGGCGTCTATGTACCCAGGATTCTCTCCTTCTCAGAGAATTTTAATCATTTAGCAATTACCAATCAAGAACCTATTATATGTACCAGACAATTGATATTTTACAGGAGCCAAAACTGCAATATGAATACGTAAAGGAATCTATGTCTATTATTTCTGTTTGTGGATGCAGAGGCATTATTGATATGACTTCTGCCAGCTATTATATGAACTATATTTGGTACTTGAACTATATTTGGCATCATTTTCTAGACAGAGATAAGACCAAAATGTCAACTAAATAGTCTTAGGTTTCTGCTCTAATAGGCAATGTGTTTTGCTGTATACTTAGATAGATTCTTGAAAACATTCTATAATTTAAAATGACAGAATTTTTAGTGCAAAACATTTGGTTATATTTCTTTAGAAAACCATGTGTTTACTATGTCTAAATGGATTGCAGCATTTTGCATTTCCTGGAGCTGCATAAAACTCAGATTTATGCTCGCCTGTCTAGGCGTGGGCACCTGCAATGGGTGCGAGAATAAGTACCTCAGGGGGAGGACCCAAATGCCCCTTTCTGATTCTGAGTCTCCCCTTCCCCCCCCCCTCCCCCCACCCCCACCCCCGTGAAGCAAACCTGATTGAATAGAGGTTGGTGTCTGCCCTTCCTTTGATCATACTCTGTGGGGATACCTACAGAACATTGACAAAGGCAAACCTCTCCTCTCCAAAAGACACCAGGGACCTACAAAGTGCACTGAGGATCAGGTCAATACTCCCCCCCTCTGCTTAATGTCCATTCATCTTCATAGTGCGATCATCCCTAGCTACTCCCTGGCCTCCAAAATTATTAAAAGGAAGGAGATGCTGGGAGCCAAACCCATGAAAATTACCGGATGTGCTGTGAAGCCTAGCCACTCTTTATCTTAGAGGCGATTATGGAAAACAAGTAAATCTTGTGCCCCCATCCAACTCATATTTATTTAAAAAAACCAAACAAACCAAAAAAGGGTGCCCTTCCCCCAGCCTTGAGTAGGACAAACAACCTGGCTGGAGTCAGTCTAGCCTCTCTGCATTTGCAACTTCCTACAGGGCTTGCTGAAACAAAGGATTGGGAATTTGGGCTTTCCCTTTATAAGGAGTACAGAACAATAAAGTTCAAGCCTTGTTCAGAAAAAAAAAAATATATATCTATATCTATATCTATATATAGATATAGATATAGATATAGATATAGATATCATTTTATTTACTTTAACCTCAAAACTAAAGATGGCCATGAAATAGTCTTAACTTATTTTGTAATATATATTCTAGAGAGCTCTATGTCAACCTAGTATCTGTAAGTTAATGTTGTAAGTAGACATAGAAATTTATTCAATAAAGTGCAAACTACCAGCAGTTAGATTTTTAGATTAGATTACGTAAAGATTATATATATTTTCCCCAGGGAACTACCATCACCAAGTACTGTGAATTGTGATGCTGTGATGTGTTACAGGCATCTAATGGTAACCATTGCACTTAGTCTTCAGTATGAAGCACAGATCCTCTGTGAATTTCCCTCCTTATCATGTCCACATTTATTGGTGAAAAAACAGGCTATCCCCTCAAAAATATCCTTCAGTCAGTCTTAAAGTCTATTTGGAACTGGAGAACTCATCATAGCCTAAGCAATGTAAACAAAGATGACTTATAAATCTGAGCATTTTTATCAGTGATACCTAGTATGTTATTACACTTCACAATGTCATTCTCTTTTCAGGGAACTCATGAAATTTTGCACTATCTGCATCAATTCCTACCCATTAATATAGTTCTAAAGGCATCTTCATAAAACATCTGAAAAAAGTAATGTTCTCACTATCGCCTTAGTATAAGAAATACATTGAAATTCAAGGAACTTTCCTAGCTCTTGTTTTCATCTTATCATTTAGCGAATAGATCCAATTTCTCAACCATATTTGTTTCTGTTATTACCTGCTCATCCTAGGAAAATGCCACCTTCTCTTTCTTGCTGTCCATGTACCACAGCTCCAGAATCTGGTAGAGGTAGAGTAACAGTTAATAGTAAGGAATATTCATGTTTGCTGACCCATTCCTTTTTTTATTATGCCTTTGGTAATGCATAAAAATAATGTTATGCTATAATATATTTTCTTACTTATAGTACTGTATGGAAACATCTATTAAAAATTATTAGTGGAATGTATTAGAACAATCAGTTGACTTGACTGTATCATGCAGAAACCTAAACTTTTTCGAGGAAAATTTGTTTTATTCATCTCTGTCTATGAATATCCAACTCATATTAAGTCTTTTGAGATATTTTTCTTAAAGAAATGCATAACTTTGACATTTTGAGATTTAAACTACATCTTACTGTATTAACAAATGTACATATATAATTTTATTTCATTTAATTGAAACTTTATTGAGCTTGGCCCTAAGAATTAAGAAAATACAGAAATTAGAGAATAAAAGTGTTTATACAATGAAATTTTACTTGCTCTTATCAGTTATCTTTGACTAAGAAATTATTTCAAAATAAGAGGCTTAATACGGCAGTATTGTAATTTCATAGTATCTGTGGGTCAGAAATTTGGAAATGGTTTATATATTTGACTCTGTCTTAAGTTTCATCCTGAGATTTCAATAAAGAGATTGGCAGAGACAGCACTTGATGAAAGAGTGATGTTAATAGAACTATTTGTAAAGTGTCTCCTCATCTGCCTTTTAGTACCTGTGTGTCCCCACAGCATGGGAGATCGATCCTCCTCGATTGGAAAGAACAGAGTCAAAAACGACATTGGCCTCATTTTCTAGTCTTGGAAATCTGATTTTCATTTCTGCAAATTCTTTTAGATTGACAGAATAACTCCAAATTCTTTTAGATTGACAGAATAACTCTAAATAATGTTTGGAAAAGCCTTTAGAAGTAAAAGTACAAAACATGAAGGATTATTGGACTGGGAGGCAAGGTGCGGTGTTGGTACCTGCTTGCCACATACTTCATTCTCGTATTCCCAAATTATACATGTTTGATAAATATTCAGATATAAGGTAAGAATACACACTGCGCTAGTTGACAAATGGTTATTTAAAAAACAGGCACACAGAAACACTTGCCTTATTAAGATGGGTGTCATAAATGGGTTAGAAATGAAAAATTTACAAAATTAAAATATGAAAGGAAACAAATATTTAATAAACACAAACTAACTAAAGACTTTTAGCTTATTAAAGTTCAAATAATCTATTTATAGAATCAAAGTAATGTAAGTTCAAAGACTTAGCACAATTGTAACAAAACCCCTGGACCTCATATCAAACTTTTTATAGATTAGACACACTCATTTATACATAAAATTCTAATTTCATTCATCCATTTTGTGAGTTATTAGTGAGCCCTTTTAATGATTCATCACAATTTTACTTTAAGAGATCTAAAGAATGAAAACACTGTACATTTTCAATATGGTTTTTAATTGTTATAATTTAAACATTTACTAGAAATTAGAATATATATACATGATGAGTCTTTTATACTATCCCCATAAACTTTGAATATGTAATTATTAATAGTTTCAAAACAGGAGTAGCAGCTTAAGGAAGCATGTTGGTGATTATATTGAAGGCCAGAGTGGATGGTACTGAATCAAATTACTATCTGATACTTTGTAACAGTAGGTAAATAACCTGAAACCTTTAGAATAGGTTCATTGAGAGAGAAACTTCATTTCCATTAAATACATACTATACTGACTTGAGGAGGGGGGTTTTAAACTAGCAACTTTCATACCTTCTCATTTTCAGAGTTTGATGAGATTTACCCATGTACCCTATGAATGGAACATACAAAAAACACTTATCCTAAGAGGAGTAGAAATTTCCTTTTCCTTGTCTGTGTCAGAGATAGTATCTCCCTTTCTTTTCTTTAAAATTTATGATTTGAATTATTTACAATATGAAAACAAATTGTAGGATACTGAATATAAATAGATTGGGAAAGTATTTCAGTCCTCCTTGATTCCTTGCCAAATGCAAGAGTTGAAAAATACTCAAACAATATTGGGTCTATCTGTAAGTGTTAAAAATAGCAGAAGCACCTTGCCTGTTGCAGAATAGGAATTATAATACCACCGTTCATGAGTTCCTGGGAGCTGACTAAGCATGTTGGATGTATCTGTTGTTGAGCGGAAAGTCACCATGCTGAGAGTTGAGAGGTCAGATGGAAATAAAATAGAGGAGAGTAAGGACAGTCTGTGACCTTCATTTGTTTCTCTCCACCTCCAGTGTTTAGGTGAGTTATTGGTCATGAAGTGCTATGCCATGCTTTAGAGATGCATGGAGGAGAAATCCCAGCAGAAACTGGAGACAAAGGAGGGTGTTGCTACACAAGAATAGCCAAGATGCTGGGGTAAATGTGAATGGATACAAGGATAGACCCAGCACCCACCTCGGGAGGACAGACAACCACTGCATCAGCTCCTACAGTCTGCCTTCCCCTTGCCCAACAGTTACCTGTGCATTTCTATCTAGGGCCATTTGAGGAAATGTAGTTCTACTTAGATAATTTTGTAGCGGATACAGCCTATACTTGTAGGATGTCTATATAGTTTAGTCATTCAAACCAGGATGCTTTTGAGAGAAAAATGAAGTTACAAGAGAAGAAAACTCAGGATTCAAGATGAAGCATCACCCCGTTGTTATGCTCATTGTTCTTACATCTCTCCTGGAAAATAAATGACAAGAGAAACTTCTAGGGAAAAAAAATCAAACTCGTGTCTTAGTAACAGAGGCTAGGTTCTCACGGAAGTGACCGGCTTTATGACTCAAGCGTCTAAGGAAGCCCTTACAGAAAAGAGAGATGGCTGACAATGCAATGTGCTGTTTTCTGAGGACTAAAATTAGTGCATTTGATTGAAATTCCTTACAAATACCTTCTGTTGTTAACGAAGAGACAGGTTTCACTTCAACAATAACAAATGTAAACAAATACTGTTTGTTAAGAAATTGCTTACAGTTTTCATCTACCTCAGAGCATGTATGCAAGATTGTGATAATTGTAACATTTCTTGCACAAAAGCAAGGATCATAATTTACTAATATTCTTATTTATAACAGGGAAGTGTTAGCTTACATTGAATCAGGGTGTTTATTACTGTTTAGAGAATTTCCCAAACGTGCCACAAAACATATTGGTTCCAAACCAAGCTTGATGATCATTTGAAGATAATGATCTATGAGAAGGATGTATGACCGGCACAAGGAGGCAATCACTCATAAAATGTAGCTTGAATTTGAACCCTATTAGGGGGAAATAAGATCAGTAATCTGAGAAGAAAGATGGCAATGATGTGATGGTATAAGCATCAATTTATTGTGAAATTCTTGCAGACATCCCTCAAATATTCCTTTTAAATAGAGTTTCTAATAAGGTGTGCCATTTATCTTTTGCTTTGGAAATTAATTCCCTGATTTTTTAAAAATATTCTTGGCACTTATCCCATTTAAGCAGGTGCACTGCTTGTTAGGATGTTGAGTTTAACAGAGTGAAATTATTTAGGGGAAATCTCTAACAGTCTCTTTCTCTCTCAATTTCTCTCTCTCTCTCTCTCTCTCTCTCTCTCTCTCTCTTCCTCCCTCTCTTTTTTTCTATCCATCTATCATCTATCTCTATCTATCTATCTATCTATCTATCTATCTATCTATCTATCTACTACCTACGTACCTATTTATCCAATTTTCTACAGCTCTGCCTACCTATTTACAGCTGTGCATAGGAAAGCATTTGTCTGTGGATATATATATATATATATATATGATTATGTCATTATATTTTAAGAACGTTCAGTAATTGCACTGAAAGTAACAATTTTTTAGACTTTAAGAATTCTCATGTGTACTGGGATTCATCGAACAGCTGACATTTTGTGTGCTTCTTTCTGTAATTCAAATCTTATTTCAAACTCTACATTTTCTGTCAGTGTCCTTTCTGGTTCTTTAGGCCACTATGACTAAAAGGATTTATATTTTTACCCAGTACCCTATGCTTAGGTGTATACCTAAGAAGTAGAGGGTTCTGCAGTCCAATCATCATTAGATAAAATTGTAATGATCCTTCATCAAATGAGGAAATAGATAAAGAAAAATGTGTTCATTTTTAATATGAGTGAACTCTTAAAACATAAGACTGTATTATTCCTTATTTTTGGTCTTGATTTTTTATTGGAGTTATGGTAAAACTATATCTACATTATTATTTTTGAAAGGAGAAGTTGAAAATTCTATGTTCCCTAGGTTGTTGGTTGCGGAGTCCAATAGTGTGAAACATTTGTTGTTTTGTTTTATTTTGTTTCTTGGAGACAAAGTCTCACTATGTAGTGCTGGCTGTTCTGGAACACATTATATAGACCAGAAGAGACTTAAACTCACAGAGATCCTCTGCTTTCCAATTCTGGGATTAAAGGCATGTGCTACCATAACCAGATCAAACATTAAGATTTTTGAAGATAAATATTATTCACCATACCATATACTGAGACTTATTTTTCAGAAGTTTAGCTGTCAACCATTAGCTGATGTTTGAGTTAATATCTTTAGTGAATTTTTCCATATCTTTGACAAATGCATCCATTATAAGTTCTAAAATTAATTTATTTGTATGTGTTTGTATGAATGAGAACATACAAGCCACAGCATGCAATATGGAGGTCAAAAGACAACCTCTGGAAGGTCTTTTTCTCTATTTCTGTGAAATAGATCCTAAAACTGGAGCTCAGTAGATGTCCTGGCCACAAGTGATCCTACCTACTGAGTCATCTCACCACCCACTAGTGTAATTTCATACTTTATCATCTACTATATACTAATATGAAATTTGTAAGTTGTGTTTTCCTGTTCTTTGTGATGTGAAAAACATTGTCTTCCCCATTGATCTGCTAGCATCCTTGAAGAGCTTCCAATCTGACAAAACAAAACAGAACAAAACAAAACAAAACAACATAGCGGACGCATTAAGCTACTGTACTATTATATAATATATAGTACTATACTCTCACCAGTAGTGTATTAGGAATCCTGCCATTTTCCCCTTTCACACCGCTGGATGTTTGTAATTTCCCTGATAGCTATGCAAATCCATTGCAATAAAATATCAGTGTAGCTTTGATTTAAATTCAATTGAATTTCTTTGATGGCTAAGAAAGTTGAAACAATTTTCATACATGTTTTGGCTATTTGTCTATTATAGTTTGGTATCCACTTCATCTGCTCCTTCACTGATAGGAGTTTTGGTGGTTATTTTTACTTCTTTATGTACTCCTATTATTAATCTTTCAGGTGTAGAGCTGAGAAAAGTTTTCTTCCATTTCATTTGATGTCTTCTTCCTTCACTGTTTCCTTTGTTGTACAGAATTTTAAAACTTCATCCAATTGCATTTATTAATTCTTGTGTTTTTATCTTAGGCTCCTACATGTCTTTTATGTCTAACCTTACATGTTAGTATGCTTTTTCTAGTGGTTTTAAAGTTTTAGGTTATATATTAGTGTCTTTCGTATATGTTTTATTTTTGTTAAATTTTATATTTGTTTTTGAAATATAGTATGAAAAGTAATGGGTTTTATTATTGCGTATTTTGGTTATACATAAAAAGTTATACACATTATGTATATCCATATATATGTAATATGTATATATACATATATAGGCATCATTTAAGTATACACATATATATTTATGTATATATTACATACATATATAAATTATATATAATATATATTTGCACATACATACATATATATGCAAATATGTGTGTCTGTATGATTTTTTTACAAAAATAATTCTGACAATGCATGAGTATGGGAGATCTACTGTCTTATCTTCTGTTATCCTTTTCTACTTTTTTCTTTAGTGTTCTAAATATTTCTTGGTAGGGTTTTACCTTTTTTTTCTTAAATTTATTCTTAGGTAACACATTAGGTAACTGTGAATACAGTGTTTTTTTTTTATTTCTTTATTAGCATATTTGTGATTGGTGTATAGAGAAGCCATTGATTTATTTTTATGTTGACTTTGTATCTTACTACCATGTTGAAGATGTTTATTAACTCTAAGAGGGTGTTTACTCCCACCTTTGGTCATGGTGTTTATCTCATTAATAGAAACCATAACTCAAACATATGTTAAGTGAAAGAGATTTCTATCATAACATAACTATTAACATTTACAACTTAACATCTCAATAAATCGAGTTTTTGGTAACTAGCCTCACAAAATATATGGCTGAGCAGTGATAACATTGTTTTGAACTAGAAGTGTTCAGATACACTTGGCATATGACCTGCTGATCAGCAAATGTACAAACATTTGTGGAGTCAATAATTAACGTTGGCAGTATTGTTACCATTTTTTATCATTATTACTACTTTTATTTTTTTACAATTCAGTCATTGCCCAGCTCCCAGTCTGCTTTCCCACAGTTTCTCATCCCATGACTCCTCCCCTGTCTCCAAAGAAATGCCCCCTCTCACCCCCGACTGTTCTAACCACCAGGCCTCCCCACTCCCTGGGGTCTCGAGTCTCTCCAGGATTAGGCTTGTTTTCTCCTACTGAGGACAGACCAGCCAGTTCGCTGCTGTCAGGAGTCTCGGACCAGCTCTTGTATGATGCCTGGTTGGTGGCTTAGTGTCTAAGAGATCTCAGGGGTCCAGGTTACTTGAGACTGCTTCCTACAGGGTTGCCCTCCTCCTTAGCTTCTTCTAGCCTTTCTCTAATTCAATGACAGGGGTCCCTGACTTCAGTCCAATGGTTTGGTGTAAATATCTTCTTCTGTCTCTGTCAGCTGCTTGTTGGGCCACTCAAAGTATAGCTATATTAGGCTCCTATCTGTAAACACAATATAGAATCAGCAATGGTGTCAGGCCTTGGAATCTCCCCTTGAGATGGATCCCAAGTTGGCTGGTCATTAGACTGCCTTTCCCTCAGTCTCTTCTCCATTTTTGTCCCTGAAGTTTTATTTTATTTACTTATTTATTTATTTTTAGACAGGAACAATTCTGGGTCAGAGTTTTTAACTATGGAATGGTAACCCCGTCCCTCTACCTAATGCCCTGTCATTCTACTGGAGGGGGACTCTACAAGTTCCCTCTGCCCACTGTTGGTCATTTTATCTAAGATCCCTCCTTTTGAGTCTTAGAGTCTCTCATCCCCCATGTCTCTGGTACTTTTTAGAAGATTCCCCTCACCTCTCTCTCCTCGAGGTTGCATATTTCCGTTCATTCTGCTGGCCCTCAAGATTTCTCTCCTGTCTCCCCTCCACCCCCAATACCTGATCATGTTCTGCTCCCCCTTCCATGTCCTTTCCTCTCTCTTCCTCCCGTGATGGTTTTCTTCTCCCTTCCAAGTGGGACTGAAGCATCATCACTTGGGCCCTTCTGCTTGTTAACCTCCTTGAGTTATGTGGATTGTGTCCTAGCTATATGTACTTTGTTGTGTTTTGTTTTGTTATTATCCACTTATTAGTGAGTGTGAATGTCCTTTTGGGTCTGAGTTACCTCACTCAGGATATTTTCTAGTTCCATTGATTTGCCTGAAAAATCTCATGATGTCCTCGTTCTTAATAGCTGGATAGCATCCCATTGTATAAATGAATCACATTTTCTGTATCCGTTCTTCCATTGTGGGACATCTGGGTTGTTTCCAGCTTCTGGCTATTATAAATATGACTGCTATGAACATAGTGGATCATGTGTCCCTGTGGTATTGTGGATCATCTTTTGAGTATATGCCCAAGAGTGGTATAGCTGGTTCTTCAGGTAGATCTATTTCCAATCAATTTCTGAGGAACTTCCAGATTGATTTCCAGAGTGATTGTACAACTAAAAGGTTTTTTAAAAGGAGTTTTGATAGTTGTTAAGTGTAGAACCATATCCTCTATAAGTAGAGCTAATTTGACTTCCTTCTTTGCTAATCATATCTCTTCATTTCTTTATTGTCTTTCTCATAAATTCTCAGGCTGAGCTTCAAATTCTATTTTTAATAAAAGTAGAGAAATGGAGGCATGCTTGTCTCATTCTTGATTTTGAAAGAAATATTTTAGATCTGTATTTCACATAATGCTGGTGATAGGTTTCTTATAGTTTTTATTGCATTGAGATATGTTTGGTAGTACTATTCCAAATCTATTTATAGACTAATTTGAAGAATATTAATATTATTCCATCTTTAAAGGTCTGGTAGAATTTATCATTAAATCCATTCTATCCTGGGATATTTTTAGTTGGAAGGCTTTACTACTCAAATCTCATTGATAATTATAGATCTCTTTAAGCTATCTATAGCATCCATCTTCACCTGATTTTGGTAGGCAGAAGAGCCTATAAATATATTAATTTCTTTCATAATTTTCCATTCTGTTGGAATACAGACTTTCTAAATTATCTTTTAATACCCCTCTGTTGTAATATTCTCTCCTTTAATCTTTCATTTTATTAATTTATTATCTTCTCTCTTTCTTATGGTTAGATGGCATAGGTATATAATTATATTAACATTGGTAATATTCACATTATAAAAATATATTTAAAACCATTTCCAAGATTAGACCATGAACTTTCAATGATAAAGATTTTCCTGTTCATTTTAATGTTTCGTTGTAATCCCTTTCTTCCTGATACATATTGTTCAATAAAATTTGTATAGTTAAAACTGAAGGAACTTTCTAATTTGTTCAATCATACAAAACAGGTGTTATAGTTAGTTTTCATTCACAAAAATCTAGAATTACATTGAAGATTTGCCTCTGGACACACATGTGGGTGAATCTTGATTTCATGAATCAAGGTGGGAGATACAACCCCAACCACTGTGTCATCATCTTCTAGTCAAAACCATGTGTGGAAAGAAGCTGAACACAGCCTTTGCTCATAACTCTTTGTTTCTGAATGTGGATGCAGTGTGACTAGTGGCTTCAAGCTCCTGGATCTCTGATTTGCTTTTATAATGGACTATAAATTTGATCTTAGAGCTGAAATGAATCTATCTTTCTTGAATTATGTTATAGCAGGAGGAAACAGAAACTAAGGCAATAGTCAAAGGAACTAACTATAAATATAAACCAAACACAGAACAATAATATTAATGAGAGAACACATAGACTTCCAGACCAAGGTTAAGATGACAGCCAACTTTGGCATGAATTCAAATCTCTATCTCATTAACTGTTGGGCAGATGATGTCTTGGGCAAATTAACACTATGTCTTTCAGTTCTGTCATCCATAGGTTATAGTGGTAACCATTTCAAGTGTTGTGTGCATTGAATAAACTAATACCTAGATGACATTTAGAGCTCTGAGTTGCAGATAGTTCTGATTGGAGAAATCATAGCTAGTATTATTTAAATAGAATCCTATTGATCTTGGATATATTTTATGCATCAAAATATGAATAGAAATATTTTAAAAATATGAACTAGTTACATGAGTTTAGAATTTTAATTAACATATAAGCATATATAAATTCTAGTAATTACATACATAAAAGACATCCAACGAATTCGCCATTGAAGAAGTATTCTAGTCATTCCCAAATGTTTACTTCAATTATGTGATATAATGAACACATAACTTATGGTAAAATAGGCTATGTTTTCATATAACAAAATGAAATTATTTTCTTATCTAATATTGAGTAATAGACTAGCTAAAGGGAATAAAAATAAATCAATAATTCCAAAGCTAAACTTTAATTTGATTAAGTGAATGCATATGAAACAGTGCAGACATAGCCATTATCAAGATATGCTAATCTAGATGTTTAAAATATGGCTCAGTAGTTAAAGATACTCGAGAATTTGTTGCTCTTGCACACGACCAGAAGAGTTCACCTACACTGGATGGCTCCCAATCTCCTGCAAATCTAGCTCTTAGGGAATCAGACATTCTCTTAGGGACTCCACATGAACTGCTTTTTCGCTTATGCCTACATGTCTCTGTCTCTGTCTGTCTCTCTGTCTATCTGAATCTATCTGTGTCTCTCTCATGCACACAACATAACTAAACAAATCTTAAGAAGATGTGCTTATCTAACTGTCTCTTGCTTGTTTAAACCATTCAATAGGAACATTTTTCAAATTATTCTATTTTATGCTGTTACATAAGACTATAATGCAAGTATATAATATACTGTAAAGATAAACACTCACATCTTACCACCCTCACTTTTTAGTTTCCTTCTTTCACTTCCTTGTCCCTTTTGTTAGGATTCTATTTTCATGTCACGAGTACCCATGTGGTTTTGTATTTCTATATGCTCTAAGCCCTACAAATGAGAGCAACTGTGATATTTGCATTTCATGACTAACTTAAATTTTGTTTAACTGGAATGTTGTTTTAGATCTCTTTATGCTTGAGGAAATTAACTGTGCCATGCTATCTTGGGAACAAGGAAACACAAAATATAAACATACAAATATTTCTTTTTTTCTTTGCTTTTTTTTAAAATATATGCTACAAAGGCACTTTATTCTATGTATAATAAAGGTACAGAAGGCATAAACTTGATGGCAATAATGGATATTACTATAATCAGAAGTAGTGTCAGCACAGAAAACAGAAGGGAGCTCCTTAAATAAAAATTCATAAGACCGAGGAACCTTCAAAGCTGAAGACTCAAAGGCCCATTGAAACAAAAGCTCATGCTTTGGTATCATGACAAAAGGCTGTCTTTTTCAAAAGGTGTTAGAAGGAATGGTACCAAGCTAGCAGCAAAAGACTGGGAAAGGCAACAGGAAGGTCCCTTCCATTTATTTCTGGCTCTCTGTTCTCATCATTCTTTCCTCTGAGAGGATGAATGCCATCTACAATAAAAGTCCATGTCTTAGCATCAGACAAGGGAGTTGTATATGGCCAGTGCTCACACACCTAGACGGGGAGATGACAATAACATTTATAGGGAGGTTTTTGCAAAAGCTTTCTTTAACAGACAGAGTTTTTAGTTTTTCTGACCTACCCTGCAGAGAGAGATGCTAATTTGTAAAGAATCCTTCATTGAGCAAAATAGAGCAGGAGAAAGAATAGCAATTTTAAGTATTCCAAAATACCATACTTTGGAATATTATTTTTCTGAGTGTCGATAGTTGCATCCTGCCTTGAATTTCTCAAAATGATGAGCTGTAAAAGGCTGTAGAAAGAAAGATTTCTATTTTCTATTAGGAAACGTCTCACATGTATACATGCTTATTTTTTAAAGTATAGTATAATCCCTAGTGTTCATGGCATAAGTAAAGGAACTCAACCCTTGTTTCTGCCTTTGATTGAAATAGTAAGTACTTTATTTGGACTGGTTCCAGATCCAGTTAGCTGGTTGCTCTTCAGCTTAAAGATTTGCATCACGGTTTGCTGCAAGTGGAAAGCAGTGGTGAAATGCACTTTCATTTGCATTTATATTTGCACATAGCACTGTTCCTCATTGCCTTAGAGCTATCAGCTGAGTGATAACAGAGGGTCATTCGGTTTCCATTTCAGCGCACATTGCTAAATGGCTGAAGTTAAGAGTAAAGGTGCATAGGAAATATAAAACTGAGAGAGTTTTAAATATAGAGGTAAAATACTCATGCCTCTTATACTTGAAAGCTTAATTTATTGTTTCTTTATTTAATTTCTAAGCCTCTTCCTATAAGTATGAATATGCATATGACAACAAGTTAAAGTGAACAGAGGAGGAGAAGAGAAGTGAGGAGAATAGACTTGCAATGATACTTTGGGTTTTGGTTTGTCTTGTTTAGCCTTGTGTGCATTTGTTATTTCTTAGTGTATAATTATGTGCTTTTGACCTAAGGGCCTTACTTTTTATAATTAAAAACATACCCCTCCAAAAAATGGTCACTACCATTTGGAGTGATATTGAAATGAATCGATTTGCATCATATTATCTTCATAAGCACAGAACAACAATCAATTTCAATGTTTTTGAGATATGATCCTGACCCTGTCTTTAGTGAAACACACTTCAATGACAAGCACAGTGAACAAATACATAAAACATCTGTCACTCTTTCTATCATAAGTAGTAATTTTGACATTTTAGTTAAATTTGCAGCCCAATACAATAGAGAACAAAGATGAAGTTGTTCTTATCGAGGGCCAATGTAGTTAACACAAGAGAAAGAGCTGTGATCCCTAAAAACAAAGATGAAAAATGTTTGGAAACTTTATTTGGAAACAGGTGAGCATGTAGTTTGTTGGAGTTTCTTGTTCTGTGGTTCTATTTCTCTAAAAGCTTCGAGAATATGACAACTCGGTGCAGAAATGCTTTTCCTCAGTGTTTAGCTTTAAAATATAATATATATTATACTGTATATGTATATGATGTATATGTATACGTAGTTGACCTTCGTAAGTGGCTGACTGCATATAAGCACAAAAAAAAGCAAAATCTACCTGCAACATTTGCTTTCACAGCAAAAGAAAGTATCAGATCTGGAGAGATGGATCAGTAGTTATGTCATCTGTTTCTGTTATAGAGAACTCCAGTTTTGGTCTCCATAAACACTTGGTGGCTCACAGCTATCCAATCAATAAAGTTTGAGGATATCCAACACTTTCCCTTGATCTTCAAGGACACTAGGCATGCAAGTTGTGAACCTACATATGTACAGACAAAAATCTCATAGTCATAAAATAAAGTTTTCAAAAAAGGAGTATAAAATCCATATGCGTTAAGCTTCCATATGTGTATAAGGATCTGGGAGCAAGACTTAGCATCTATGATTTGTGTTTGAATATTTGATATATGAGAAAAAAGGAGATGGGATTTTTCAGGAGACAGAAAAAACTACATTAGTAAATGTTGAAGTTCACTGGAATGCAGAACAGTCATTTTACATGTTGTTACTTTCAACAGATAGAAATAGGCAATTTTTCTCTTGCCTAGTTTGGGCATAGTATGAGTGAAAGGAAACAAATGCCAAATCTGAAAGGCAAGAGGCATGCATAGGAGAGAAATTTTACCCATTAGAAGGTCATTGCAGTAGATACTTATGAGGTAAGTTGCTTTCTTTATAAGAAAGATAAATGTTCAACCCCAAGTGGATAATTTTAACGATGAAGTTAAAATGTTCACTAAGTCTTGGTGTCTTGAAAAATCTTTTTTTTACAATCCAGTCGCTATCTTCTTCCCAGAACACCCTCCTAGTGTTCCTCATCCCATCCCTACTGCCCAACCCCCGTTTCCAAGAGGATAAAAAAAATAAAATAAAATAAAAAATAAAAATGAAAAGAAAAGAAGGTCATTGTAGGACCAGTATTATTCTGAACACATATTGTTACTGGTCTCCTAACTTTCATTCTTGACAAAAATGACTGTTCCATCACATTTTCCATTGGCTTCTCCCATTCCTGGGTAAGATGCATATTTAGCTCATGAAGAAGAAGACAGAAGCTTATCCTGAAAATGATCACCATCACAAACATGCAGATGTAAGGGTGGTTCTGATGCTAAAGTCCTGTTTCTCAATTGGTTCTTGATCTGTCAGTAAAGAAGCCATGGACCAATTGCTGGGCAGAAGGAATAGGCGGAAATTCCTACAGGCAAGAGGTTGGAAGTGTTTAGCAGGGACTGGATATAACCGAGCAACTAAAGTTTAGGGCAGGTAGAAGGTGCTGGGCCAAGAGTATTGATAAAGGCACGCTGTGGGAGTTTAATAGTGCCCAGCAATTGTGCCAAGAAGGTAAGTTGAAAATGAACAACACATGTGTCTGTGTCTTTTATCTTTGGGTTTAAGGGAAACTGGGTGGGGCCTGGTAGGGTGTCTTGTTCCTGGAGCTTAGGCAGGGTAGCAAAAGCTACATGCTACATGCAGACTTGAAGGTCTCAGAAGTAGGGCAAATTAGAGTTTGTGGTCATGAATTTCATCTCATCCCTTGCAAGCTGAAATTGCCTTCTCCGGTCTTTTTTCCCTCTAGTTCTCATGTAGACATCTAAACCTCTCATAAACTTTGTGAATTAATTATATAAAATCAAATCCAAATAGGACAACCCTTATCATTGATGCGTGGTCATCCTGCTTTTCTACTCAAACCTTGTCATAGTCAGGATTTCTATTCCTGCACAAACATCATGACCAAGAAACAAGTTGGGGTGGAAAGGGTATTTTTGGCTTACACCTCCACATTGCTGTTCATCACGAAAGGAAGCCAGGACTGGAACTAAGCAGGTCAGGAAGAAGGAGCTGATGCAGGTGCCATGGAGGAATGTTCCTTACTGGCTTGCTTTACTGGCTTGCTTGCTTCTCCTGGCTTGCTCAGCTGGCTTTCTTACAGAGCCCAAGACTACCAGCCCACAGATGGCACCACCCACAAGGGGCCCTCCCCCCTTGATCACTAATTGAGAAAATGCCTTACAGCTGGACCTCATGGAGGCATTTTCTCAACTGAAACTCCTTTCTCTGTGATAACTCTAGCTTGTGTCAAGTTGGCACACAAAACCAGCCAGTACAAACCTCAAATGATATTCTGGGAAATTAAATAATTGTATATAATATCCAATCCACTTTCATCTGTATTTGAAAAATTCCTTGGTAGTTTGTTTATTTTGGCACATAGGATTCGTTTTTGTTTTTGTTTTTCACTCTAGTCTCTTTTAAACATAATATTTTCATCTACTCTCTTCTCTTTTTCATCATTCTATTCATTTAATTACATATTTGCTTTCTATATTAGCCATGAGTTCCTCTAATCTAGCCACAATGTACTATTAAGAATGCCTGGCCACCTGATATCAAAATTAGAAGAGTGAGTAAAACATAAGGCAGCTTTTATAGAATCAGATATATAAATAATGTTGGATTCTGCCTAATATCTTACCATCCTCCATTGTAGACTAGTGAGTTCTTAGGCAGAGAAGCAAAATTTATTTTGTTATCTGAGTATTGCTACTGCCATTGTGTTTATTATTGGTGTAATGAAACACTACGAACAAAAGCAAGTTGGAGAGGAAAGGGTTTATTTGTCTTATACTTTCACATATTAGTTCATCAATGAAGAAAGTCGGGGCAGGAATTCAAATAGGGCTAGAACCTGGAGATAGGAGCTGATGCATAAGCAATGCAGTGCTGCTTACTGGTTAGGTCATCATGGGTTGCTCAGCTTGTTTTCTTAAAGAACACAGGACCACTAGCCCCTGGGATGGCCACACTCACAATGGTCTGGGCCCTTCCCCTATTAAGTGATAATTAATAAAATGCCCTAAAGGATTGCCCACAGTTGGATCTTATGGAGGGATTTTGTCAATTGAGGTTTCCTTCTATCTGAGGACTCTAATCTGAGTCAAGTTGTACAAGTAGCTGAAGTAGCCAGCACAGTGGTATCTGTTAGCTAGCATTTTCCCTCAAGCAATGATTAAATTGCTCTGGCCTAGACACTAGTGTCAATCTGAAAATCCTTTAGCTGATTTTTAAGAGGCATATTACACATTTAATTTTTTGATTTTTTTCCCAAGATTTATCAAGTAAATTTGTCTGCTCTTCTACCAAAATTCTCTGTCTTTCTATTCTATCTTATTACATGTTTATCTTATAATTTATGAGTCTTGTAAGAGAAAATACTCTTTGGTTTTATTTAATTCTCTCTAATGCTCTTGAGTAATTTTTAAACTTGCTTAACAAATAGAATAATATTTAATATTCCTGTTTGACCTTATTGAGTAGACAAAAAAATGTCATAAGTCCATTAAGTTGTTTTATAAGATGAATCTTCTCAATAAGGTTAAAATTAGAAGTATTTTAATCCATTTTATTGAACTGTGTCCTAAGCAGTGGATTTTTGGGGGAATACAGATAACATACTCCAGAGAATTTTAATCTGTATACAAAATTACTTTTCAGTAAATGAAATACTCAAGACTGTGCTAGAACAAAAAATTCAAATGATACAACAGAATGTGACACTATGTTCTTTATTCTGTGGTAGCCTGTGCTTTCTTTACTGGAGGGTAAAAATTAATCCTGGAAATAATGTAGAAAAGAAAAGTGATCTATAATATGATAAATTATAAATAAATTATTATGTATAAGAAGCTTACAAAACGATCCCTTGATGGAACATCACATTGCTAAAAAAACATTTTAACAGTGAATGTAAAAACACAATATCCTGATTTATGCCTGTGATCTGTGCCACGAGGCTCCATACCCAAATAGTGCAGGGAGGGAGCTACCCTCCCAGGAGTGTGGACAAGCCTGTTATTGGGGGTAAGGCCAGTACCTCCACTCAGAGGGACCTGCCTGGAACCTCCAAGACACAGGGACCTACAAACATCCTGGGACAGCAGCCTTCTCATCTCCTTCTGTGGCCAGGAACTCCAGTCTGTGCCACAGAACTCCATAACAAAATAGAGCAGGGAGAGGGATAGCATCCAGGGAGTGTGGACAAGCCAATAAGTGGAGGTAAGACAGGCACTACTGCCCAGTGGGACCTGCCCAGAATCTGCAGGACACTGGGATAAAGGAACAGCCTGGGACAAGAGCCTTCCTATTTACTCCTGTGGTCTGTGTCATGTGGCTCCATACCCAAATATCAGGGGAGGGAGCTACCCTCCCAGGAGTATGGACAAATCTGTGATCAGAGGTAAGGCCAGCACCTCTGCTCAGAGAGACACTCCCAAAACCTCCAGGACACAGGGACTGAGGAGTGGCCTTCTAGATTCCTTCTGAGGCCAGGGAGCTAATCCTGTGACACAGGGCTCCATACTCAGTGCAAAGAGAGAAACACAAAATAGAAACAGAAAGAACACTATCTAATTCATTCAATCAGGCCACAGTTACACTGATACCAAAACCTCACAAAGACCCAACATAGAAAGAAAACTTCAGACCAATTTCCTTTATGAATATCAATGCAAAAATACTCAATAAAATTCTTACAAACTGAATCCAAGAACACATCAAAATGATCATTCATCATGATCAAGTAGGCTTCATCCCAGGGATGCAGGGATGGTTCAATACCCGGAAATCCATCAATGTAATCCACTACATAAACAAACTCAAAGAAAAAAAAAAAACGCATGGTCATTTCATTAGATGCTGAAAAAGCATTTGGCAAAATTCAACATCCCTTCATAATAAAAGTCTTGGAAAGATCAGGAATTCAAGGCCCATACCTAAACATAGTAAATGCAATATACAGAAAACCAGTAGCCTATATCAAACTAAATGGGGAGAAACTTGAAGCAATCCCACTAAAATCAGGGACTAGACAAGGCTGTCCAATCTCTCTCTATCTATTCAATATAGTACTTGAAGTTCTAGCTAGAGCAATTAGACAACAAAAGGAGGTCAAAGGATACAAATTGGAAAGGAAGAAATCAAATTATCACTATTTGCAGATGATATGCTTGTATACTTGAAAAACCCCACCACAGAACTGCTAGAGCTGATAAACAACTTCAGAAAAGTGGCTGGATATAAAATTAACTCAAAAAAATCAGTAGGCTTCCTATACTTGAAGGATAAACAGGCTGAGAAAGAAATTAGGGAAATAACACCCTTCACAATAGTCACAAACTATATAAAGTGTCTTGGTGTGACTCTAACCAAACAAGTAAAAGATCTGTGTGACAAGAACTTCAAGTCTCTGAAGAAAGAAATAGAAGTAGACCTCAGAAGATGGAAAGACCCACCATGCTCATGGATTGGCAGAATTAGTATAGTAAAAATGGCCATCTTGCTGAAAGCAATATACAGATTCAATGCAATCCCCATCAAAATTCCACCTCAACTCTTCATAGACATAGAAAGAGCAATTCTCAAATTCATTTGGAATAGCAAAAAACCCAGGAGAGCAAAAACTGTTCTCAACAATAAAAGAACTTCTGGGGGAATCAACATCCCTGATCTCAAACTGTACTACAGAGCAGTAGTGATAAAAAACTGCATGGTATTGGTACAGTGACAGGCAGGTAGATCAATGGGATAGAACTGAAGACCCAGAAATGAACCCACACACCTACAGTCACTTGAGCTTTGTCAAAGGAGCTAAAACCATCCAGTGGAAACAAGACAGCATTTTCAACAAATGGTGCTGGTTCAACTGGTGGTTAGCATGTAGAAGAATGCAAATTGATCCACTCTTATCTCCCTATACAAAGCGAAAGTCCAAGTGGATCAAAGTCCTCCACATAAAACCAGATACACTGAATCTAATAGAAGAGAAAGTGGGGGAGAAGTCTCGAACACATGGGCACAGAGGAAAAGATCTGAACAGAACACCAAAGGCTTATGCTCTAAGACCAAGAATCGACAAATAGGACCTCATAAAATTGCAAAGCTTTTGTAAGACAAAGGTCACTGTCAATAGGACAAAACGGCAAACAACAGATTGGGAAAATATCTTTACCAATCCTACATCCAATAGAGGGCTAATATCCAATATATACAAAGAACTCAAGAAGTTAGACTCCAGAGAACCAAGTATGCCTATCAAAAAATGGGGAACAGAGCTAAACAGAGAATTCTCAACTGAGGAATCTCGAAGGGCTGAGAAGCACCTAAAGAAGTGTTCAACATTCTTTGTCATCAGGGAAATGCAAATCAAAACAACCCTGAGATTTCACCTCACACCAGTCAGAATGGCTAAGATCAAAACTCAGGTGACAGCAGATGCTGGTGAGGATGTGGAGAAAGAGGAACACTCCTCCATTGCTTGTGGGATTGCAAGCTGGTACAATCACTCTAGAAATCAGTTTGGCAGACCTTCAGAAAATTGGACATAATACTACCTGAGGACCCAGCTATACCACTCCTGAGCATATACCCAGAAGATGCTCCAGCATACAATAAGAACACATGCTCCACTATGTTCATAGCAGTCATATTTATAATAGCCAGAAGCTGGAAACAGCCCAGATGTCCCTCAACAGAGGAATGGATAAAGAAAATGTGGTATATTTACATAATGGAATAGTACTCAGCTATTAAAAACAATGACTTCATGAAATTCGCAGGCAAATGGATGGAACTTGAAAATATCATCCTGAGTGAGGTAACTCAGTCACAAAAGAACAGACACAGTATGTACTCACTAATAAACGGATATTAGCCCAAAAGTTCTGAACACCCATGATTCAATTCACAGCAACTGTTGGACTGAGCGTTGGGTCCCACCCAGATGGAGGAGTTGGAGAAGGGACTTAAGGAACTGAAGGAGTTTGCAGCCTTATGGGGAGGGAGCAACAGTGTCAACTGGTCAGGCCCCCTGGTGCTCCCAGAGACTGGACCACCAAACAAAAAATGCATATGGAGGGGCCCATGGTGTTGGCCACATAAGTGGCCAAGGAGGGCCTTGTTGACCATCAGTGAGAGGAAAGGCCCTTGGGTCTAAGAGTGTTAGATGCCTCAGTATAGGGGAATGGCAGGGAGGGAAGAATGTAGTGGGTGGGTGGGTGAGGGAACACCCTCATAGAGGCAGGGGAAAGGGGATGGTATAAGGGGTTTCCAAAGGGGAGACCTGGAAAGGGAAAAACATTTGAAATGTAAATAAAGTATTAAATAAAAAACCCCACAATTTCCTATTTATTTCTTTTTAAATATTTAAGCATAATATTGTAAATACTAGAAATTCCAGGGCCCAGTTTCTCATAAGACAACAGAATTTATGGAAGGTTATTAATTTTAATCGTTTTATTATAAATTTTTCACATTTCTTCTAAATCTTTTATATTTATTTTAGAATCTTACATGAATACTATAGCTGCACCATTTCCATCCTTCCATTTCCTCTTCCAAATCTTCTGTATACTACTCCCTCACAAATTTAGAACTTCTTCGTTAGTAGTTATTACACACACAATCACATCACACACACACTCAAACAGGTATATATAAATACAGCTTGCTCAGTACATTTAGTGTTGCTTGCATGTGAATATGTTTAGAACAGACCAGTTGATATTGGATAACCCATCGGGGGGCTTGTTCCTAGTGTTGACTGATTTTTCCACTCCCAGCTTTCATCAATTGCCTGTAGCATCTCCTGGCTTGTGAAATTTCCCTAATGTACCTTGGCATGTCAACTGTGTTGTTGAAGTCTAGATCTTGTTAATGAACAATACTCTTAAGATTTCATGGGTTCAGCTTCTTTGTCATAGATAGAACACACTATCCCATAGCAGGCAAGCTGATTCTCTGGTTTTTGTTTGTTTGTTTATAGCCTTTCTATACCCTCTTTTCCAGTTTTCTGAGCCATATGTGTAGTCACTGTGTTGTAGTTACAACACTTGTGGCTGGGCACAGCACAGCCAGTTGTTAGCTGAATTTGACCAGTTGTTGAGTTCTGTAATGGTCTCTATGGATACATAACATGGCTTCTTTAATGAGGGGTAAGAATTTCACTTATTTGTAGATATAAGAATATGTATTTAGAATGCTCTCAGGGATATAATGATTGAGGAAATTGTAAGTTTAGGTTCTCTTCTAAGTTCGAAGACCTTGCCAGTGACAAGTAATTGACTAATCTCTAGAGACAGGCATGAGTTTCCTCCTGTAAACTGGTCCATGATTTGAATCAGACCTGTTTTTTTACCTCAGGATATAAGTGGCACTTCAAAACATTTTAGAATATCTTGCCATTTTGGTCCTTGTTCTGGTTCCTTGGAGTTATAGTTTGCATAAGATCATAGCCCATTTTTAAATTAAGTCTTTTGTTGTATTGATCTATTGATTTTTGAGTTCTTTCTATATTCTGGATATTAATCTTTTATCCGATGTTTAACTAGCAAGGATTCTCTTTCATTCTATTGATTATTTCCTTTGCTTTACAAAATCTTTAGAGTTTTATGAGGTCTCATTTCTCAATTAATGACAGTAATTCCCAAGCAAACGAAACACTTTCCAAAAAGCCCTTTCTTACACATATATCTTGTCGGGTGCTGCCTATGGATTCTCAGTGTTTCAGCACTTCATATTTCACATTGAGGTCTTTGATCCATTTACATATATTTTTGCACAAGGTAATAGATGTTGGTATAGGTTCATACTTGAACAACTATTGTTCCCCGTATCATTTTCAAAGATGCTGCCTTTTCTCTAGCATCCATTTTTTTGCATTTTTTTCCCAAATTTCAGGTGGTTGTAGTTACATTTATTCATCATTAGGTTTTCTATTTTGGTCTATTGATTGACATGTGTGTCTTTCTGACAGTACCTTGATATTTTTACTTCTTTCGTATATATATGGTATAGTAATCACTCTCCCACCCCCAGACCTGTAGCTCAGAATTTTCTTGGCTGTCTGAAGTTTCCTGTGGTTCCATTCACATCTTAGGATGCCATTTTCTACTGCAGTGAAGATTTATTGTGGGGATTTTGATTGGAATTGCATTGAAATTCTAAAGTATTATTGATAGGCATTTTTTTTCACAATACTACTTTTATTAATTTCTGATTATGGAAGAGCTTTCCATTTCTAGTGTCTTCCATACTTTCTTTCTTCAGAGATTTAAAGTTTTAACTATAGAAGTCTTTTACATGCTTGGTTAGGTCTACTATTAATTATTTTTTAAAAAGTCATTAGGAATCAGAGTGTGCAGATGGTCTCTTTTTCTTAGATGTTCCATAGTTGCCATGATTGCTGCATGTTTCTTTTGTATTCATGTTCTGTTTTTAATTTTGAAAATATTATTTGCTTAAGTAGTTCAATTAGTCTACTCTATCTTCAATCACTGGTGTTCTCTCTTCTCCTTGATTCGTCTACTAGTAAGCCTGTTTTCTAATTCGCCTGTTGAGTTTTTTCATTCACTGTCATCTCAAGTTCTCTTCGATAGTTCTATTAACTGAAGTCAGTTTTGATATTCTGATTTGTCTTTGCCTTTTCTTTTAACCATATATTTGTCTTTTTTTGTACACTATTCAGTCTACCACCTGAGTTCATTGAGCTAAATTCCTTGAATTCATGATGAAGTTTATGACTGTTATGAAGTTATCTGCTTTATCTTTGGATACTTCTAGATGATTTTTAAAGAATATTTCTTTATGACTTTATGAGTAGGCATTCTGTGTTGTCCATTCATTTCATTTGTGATTTTGTGACCTGGGCCTTATGGGTTTGATGTGGGATTAGAGCCTACGTCAGTACAAGCTGGTGAATGATTTGTGTGATCATAGGTAGATACAGGAGTTTGGAGATGGTATGGGCAGACTTGGTTATTAGGCCCTTCACCAAAGAAAGATAGTTGAGTTTCTAAAGCTAGACTTTGGAATTTAGAGTTCAGGGACATGTATGATGAACCTTCTTTATATCTTTGTGAACCAATTGTCAGTTATAAATTTGCCAGACTTGACGCAAAAACTATTGTAAAATATTTGTATTTCCTAGCCCTGTTATCCTGTTGGCCTTCATGATATGATGTCAATCCCCTGGTTATATGATGATGAAGCTTACAAATTAAAATTATATACTGAAATTAAAAGTTAATTGAATTTAAAACTATGAAATATTTTATATCATAAAAGAAGTGTTGTTAGTTCAGTGACACCTATGTTGCATCATCCTCTGCCTCAGCCACATCATCATAGATTCATATTTTTTTATGGTTAATCTTTCCTTTCCAAGACTTGTTACTTGATACCTTCCAAAGTTCCCAAATCAGCTGAGGCATATCCATGTGGAATGAAATATTGTTTATTTTATTTTAAACAAATTCCGTAACAGAATAGGCCCAACCAAAATCATACCAAAAATGATTTTGAATTCATGTTTTGGGTTTGTTTAATATTATGTAGCATGTAGGTCTTGTGCAGGAGGCCTAGACATGGGTGCAAAGCCTATGTCTATCACTTTCTATCATGTAATCTCTCTCTGCCTCAGTTTTCCAATATTTAAAAAAAGAAGTAATCATATACACCTCATTAGGTTATCAAGAAAAATAGAAAATGAATATATATATATATATATATATATCAGTTAGAATGCTATTAAATTACCATTTTTTAATAGCATTAATTTTGTGTGAGAGTCCTCATTATTAAGTGTGAGATTTAACTAATTGGGAACTTAAAAGTTAAGTTACAGGATTATTTCTCTCTTTCTACTTTTTGGCAAGATACATAATGAGATTTATTTTTTCCCATTTATTGAAATGATTTTTTTCTTATCTAATATATCCTTATTCCCCTCCCTCTATTCCTCCCAGTTTCTTATCACCTCCTCACAATCAAGATCCACATCCTTCTGCCTCTCATTAGAAAACAACAGGTTTCTAAAAGATATCAACAAATCATAGCAAAATAAATATAATAAGATTAAAAACAAAAAACCAAAACATATCCCATTGATGTTGGAAAAGGCAAACCAATGGAAGGAAAAGAGCCCAAGAGAAGATACAAGAATCGAGGACTTGAAGGATACAAGAATTTGATGGACACACCCTATTTACGGCTGTGTGATCCAAGGTCCCTCACTTCTGTGTAATATCTGTCTGTGGGTCTCTGTATGTGCTTCCATGTGCTGTAGGAGAAAGTTTCTATGATAATGGCTGGATAAGGCACTGATCTATGAGTATAGCATAATATCATTAGAAATCATTTACTATACTTTTCTCTATTTTTAAAGACCAGTGGTATTTGGTTTTAACCTCCATCTCTGGGTTATCTAGTCTCAGGTTCTTGAGCACCCATGCGGTGTTAGGTATGGGTTCCTTCTCCCGGAGTGGGCCTGAAATCAAATCAGACATTGGTTGGTTACTCTCACAAGCTTTAGGCCACCAATGCCCTAGTATATTGTGCAGGAGGAGAGCATATAGATCAAAGGTGTTTTTGTCTTATTCTTCATCATTGGTAGTAAAATGTATTCACTGCCTTCAAATTTCACCCACAATGACCTGAACATGCTCTGCTGATATGTGTGGAGAGCCTCTGAGGACATCCTAAATATTGATCCCATGATTTGTCCATCCTGTCTTCATTTATCTAGCTCTGAGAATATCATTTGCCTCTTAAACACTATGTTTTCCTCAAATGATTTCTTTATTTTACTTTTAGTGCTTCATACTATCCTGGTCATTCCTCAGCTCCAATTGATTCCCTGCTCCCCATTTTTAATGTCCTTCCCAGCCTTCTAGATACTGAGACTTCTCGAATCTTCTCTCTCCGTGGTCTCACCAAGCATCATGGTTTTGATACCTTCCATCTTTAGGGTGCTGCAATGTTACTAAATTCAAGAAAAATTTCAGATTGAAGTAGTTAAACCTAAGCATCAATGGAGGTAAAAGAGTTAAAATTCTAAACCATGGCACCCTTTCTACTCCACTCTTCCTGCAATTCAGACCAAACAACAGTAAAACCAGTGGTCTTTCTCTCCAAGCCTCCCTGTCCCACCACTGCTATAATTTCCAGTGTCACTAGCAAAATAATACAAAATTATATCAGTGAGATGCATACTTGTTCCATTCTCTTTCTCCATTTGTTCAATCAACTGATTTCTCTCTCACCTTCTAAGGTAGAGGTGAAAGCATTTACATATACACCATGAGCTGTACTATTGAAATGCATGAGGAGATGGTGGCAAATGACATGCAGGTCTTGCAGTCTGGGAGGGCCCATGATTATCCTCCTTCTAAATTATTATACTTGGCTCTTCACTATCTGCCTGTTTGTTGCCTGGGATCATTTTAATCTTCAGCACTAAATCTATTCAAATCTTCCAGTGACTTCCTATCTGCTTCAGAGTTAAAAAAAAAAAAAAAACCTGATTTTGGAACACTTAACCTTTAGATGATACAATGCATTGATTTGATTCTGAACTCTTAAATATAGCAAAGAGAGAAGATTGTTTGAAAAGAAACACTAGGTTTTAAACTTAAGAAAACAGTGGCTCTAAACGTTTGGTTCCTAGCCATAGTTTTTTGGATTTATTTTTCCCTTTAATCTTTTTTAACAGTCCACTCATCATCCCCCTCCTGGTCTACCCTCTTACCGTTCCTTTTCCTATACCTCTTCCCCCATCTCCAAGACGATGTCCCCAGACCCCCACCTTCACCCTAACAGTCCTCCCCACTCCTTGGGGCCTCAGGTCTCTTGAGGGTTAGGTGCATCTTCCCTCACTGGGTTCAGACCAGGCAATCCTCTGGTGTATATCTGTCGGAGGTCTCATATCAGCTGGTGTATGCTGTCTAATTTGTGGCTCAGAGATCTCAGGGGGCCAGGATAACTGAGACTGCTAGTCCTCCTTCAGGGTTGCCCTCCTCTTCAGCTTCTTCCAGCTTTCCCCTAATTCAGCCATAGTGGTCCCCAGCTTCTGTCCATTGGTTGACATGGTCATCTTCTCTAGGATGCTACAAAGTATTCTGTAGGCCAATAACTGTTTCAATCTTCCTGAACAACTAGAACTAAGTGACTTTAAAACTCGTGTAATAAAAATGTTATTTGATTTATTCCAAAGTCTTGCTGTTCCACATATGCATTTAGTTTATAGTTATTACTAAAGTATTTTTTTAGTAATTCTGTAATACTTAGTACTAGATGTTTTAAATTACTTGTCTTTGTTATATCTATATATCTATCTCTATCTGTATATACATATGTGCGTATGTATATGTGTGTAATATATATTTTAATATAATACATGCTAATTTATAATACTAGTATATATAACAAAAAGTAATATATAATGTATTTATATAGTATTATGTATTTATATACTAATATAATAATTTCATATATACACTTACATATATATGTAATGTATTTATATACTATTTTATATACATAGTAGAACAGGATATATTTTATATATCTGTACAAAATAGTCTGGGAAACAAATTTCCTTAGGTTCTCTGGTAATGGCTACTGAAGTTTTTCCTTTGTTTCCATGTCTTTTAGCGAGCTCCATTGCCAAGATTGGCTCAGATCCTCTAAAACTAGTGAATGATGCTGTGGAGGAAACAACAGACTGGATCTATGGCTTCTTCTCTTTGCTATCTGACATCATCTCATCTGAAGGTGATGAAGATGATGAGGATGCAGATGAGGATATTGATAAAGGTATCAGAAATGCAAAGTTGTTTCTGTCTTATATAAAGTTGTATATACGGTTGAATCTAACAGCTATGACTGGGACACTCTTTTGACACTGATTTGCTGAGGGTTCAGCCCTAATGAGCTATTGGACAGACTAAACTAAAATGAGGATGCTTATGAGTACAAAAAATCACTCTAATAAGTTCCCAGATAGATTGAATTGCTCTCTGTTTGGCTTTAGTCCTATAGCTTATCTGCCATTATGGAAAAGCTATCAAAATTAAGTGAAGCTTTTAGAGTAGCATTATAGCAGAAAGTCTTAATATAAATGACTATAAAACCATAATAGATTACCCAGTTACATGGTTATTTGAGACAAAGTAGCTATTTTTCAAATTCATCTCTAGGAGGATTGAAATAAAACATTAAAACCAACAATCACGTGTTTGTACAAAGCCACATTAATAGTAGAATGGTGATAACTAATATTTTAAAAGCCAAGTTAAAGTAAATATTGATGGGATCACACAGAGACATACAATGGAAAGATACATTTTAAGTATTATACAAGTAAGAAGCTCACATTTAATGGAAGAACAAGCTGTATATAAATTGGCATTTAGAGGGTTTACAATGAAGAAAACATGGTGATCTAATCTGTTATATAACTTTTTTTTTTTTAAATTAATGGTTACTGTTAGTCACCATTCAGTCCTACCCAACAGGAAAATTCTGACTGTTAAAACCCCATTTGTGACTGTGTTAGAGTTTATTTCTGTTTTTGGCCCTAAAAGAAGATACAATAAATGGAGAAAATTGAAATTAATATGATGTATGAGCTATAATGCAGTAACTTGGAGGACTGTAACAATTTTAGTGAATTCATAAAATGAAACCATCTTAAGTGAATATATATAAACAGGGCATGTACTGAGGAATTTCTGTAGCAAAGTAAAGTAAGAATCATGATCATAGAAAGGAGTAGCTGGAAAAAATCAGCACAACATTAGTAAATAGCAAATCCCACTAGAGGTTATCATAATTTATCTTGTATTCCCCTTGTTTTAGGAGAAATAGAAGAACCTCCCGTAAAAAGGAAAGGTGAGTATGGTTCATTTTTCAGCATTTTCTTTCATTTTCTATAATACTGATTTTGAGCATAACTTAGGTGTCTCCCATTTGGACTGTCACTTAACGTGCTTCTGAAAGAGGTGTTTGTTTAATGAGAGCGTGTAAAGCTTGTAATCAGAAAGGTCTACTGCACCTCTTCTAGTGAGCTAATCCAAAGTCTTTCAGTTGCATTTTCAGTGAAGGGCTTTAGCAGTCCATTTGTGTACCTCTGTCTATAAACAGACAATGTGAGTTGGGACTTTTTCAATGACAGAGGATTCTGTGGCTGTGAAAATAGTCCGGAAGTTGATAGTGCCCATTATATTTGCTTTTATTATATCAGATTTACAGAGTTTAAGCATTAAGTCTCTTTGTATTTCTGATTTTACTGTCAATATTTTGCATTTCTGGTGATGATAATGATACATAATAGCCATCAGAGTGTGGCACATACAATCTTGGGGGCAAAGTCATATGACTAAGAATATGTATTGGTCATTCCCCCCAAAAACGACCTTGCCTTGGGTATGTGGATATGAGGTACAATGCTCTCTTGTAGTGAAAGGTAAGAATTTTGGAGACGAATATTAGTTTGGGAGCAGTATGCTTCATGGAAATATTGTACATCTTTGGACCAAGTGCTTCAAAGGATCAAAACTTTTACAACCAAGAGTATCAAACTTCTCTAGAAATGTTGAGGAAAGCCAAAGCTATGAACCTAAGTACACTTGGTGTGAGTGAAAACTAGCCAATTCTCCTGTGATGGTTAAGTTACTCATGCACATGCCTATTAGGATACCTTTTGGTTATCTAATCAGGGGAAGTTACTTTGGATGGATTCAACGTGGGATTGAATGTAATCAATACAACCAGCTCAGACTTAGTTGTGGCTGAGCAGGCTGAGAAGGTAGTCATTACCCTACTAGTGGAGAAAACAAATTAAAATTTTGATTTCTAATATAACATAATAGAATTGAATGGGTGATATTCCAGTGTAACAAAGCCATCCTGAAGCAAATGTGTTTATGAAGTGCTGCGAGGAGAAAGGAAGTTATTCTGACGTCAAAAGGGAGGATGAGTATTGAAAAATTCCAATCAGAATTTAGTTATCAAGCTCAGGCTTTGAAACTGATTGAAGTGTTTACTTCCTAAGGGCATAAGTGTAGTCTTTTCAAAGCTGATATTTAATAACTATTGAGTAGTCAAACTTCATGCTAATAAGCTATTAATGATAAGAAAACTGCAGGTCATATACATGTCTATTTTAATCGTAAGAGGAGAGAGAAAGATCAATTGGAATAGTTATTCTTAGAAATTGAATAACAAAATATATCATAAAGGTTATATTCTCCCCATGTATAATAATATTCACTTTTTAATAAAATGTCTCTTCTTTTTAATTTGACTTTTACTTTGTGATTGTTTTCAAACAGATTTTTGTAAAATGATCAGCTTGCATCAAAGAACCACAAAGTTGTTTAAATATCTTTTCTCCCATCACTGCCCTTATTCCACAAATTAACAACAAAAATCTGCCCAGTAATTATTTAGGATATATTTAGGTAAACATAGGTAAAGCCTTTAGTCAAAGACAATTTAAGGGAATTATATACCACATTTACAAATATTTTGAAGAATTCTATATTCAAAACATGGAAGGTAATTGACTTTATATTCAGAAGTTGTTTGGTAACCTAGACTGATAATGTCCTGACATGAACCAATTGATTTTTAGCCATCTAAATGGCTCTCAATTTTCATTACTTCCAAGTCATAGATATTCACTGTTTTGCCTCTTCTTTACTTAACCCAGACCACAGTATGTTTTATTTTACTTCCCCACATCTTTCTATGGCATCTTATTTAAGACATTTAAAATTGTATTTCTATTTGCCCTTATGCTTCTGTTTTACCAAACTGTCACCTTATTATTTATAGGTAAATCTTGCAATTCTAATTTGATGTGGAATAATAGTCCTGTCAGCCTGTCAGCTAATTTCAAGGTTGTAGGATCGAATATTAAATAGTCTATTAATATGGATGAAATTTTGGGGTGCTATTCTGTGGCCTGTGTTGTTACATATAAGTACACTTCGGGCATTTCATGCTGTGCCTAATGTCTTTGTATGCTTGATACATATTTATTTTCAACTTCCCAGTTTCAAAGTATTTAGCTCTTTTACAAAACATTCCACAATTAGTGTCCAAGTTATTAAATCATGAGAAATTATTATTATTATTTTTGGTTGTTATATTGTTCTCTTTTTTAATTAATTATTTTATTTATTTACATTCCAAATGTTGTCCCCTTCCAGTACCCCCTCTCAGAGTTCTTCCAACTGCTCTTGGCCTCTGAAAGGGTGCTCTCTCTGTACCTCCTTCCCATCCTGCCCTTTCCTGGGAGCATCTAGTCTCTGTAGGATTGGGTACATCCTCTCCCACTGAGGCCAGACAAGGCAGTCCTCTGCTACATATGTGCCAGGGCCCTCAGAAAAGCTGTATGTATATAATCTTTGGTTGGTGGCTTAGTCTCTGGCAGCTCCCAGGGGTCTGGATTAATTAACACTGATGGTCATCCTGTGGGGTTGCCATCCTCTTCGGCTCCTTCAATCCTTCCCCTGACTCTTCCATAAAGGATTCCGACCTCAGTCCAATGGTTGGCTTTGAGTATTTGCATATGTCTCAGTCACCTGCTGGTAGAACCTCTCAGAGGCCAGCTTTGCTAGGCTCCTGTTTGCAAGCACAATATAGCATTAGTAATAATATCAAGGTTTGGTGCCTGTTAAAGGCAGGTTAAATGAACATGCTGAGTATACATCAGGATATTAGTAAAGACTTAGGTGATCTTAAAGCATACGATGAACTAGACTGTGACATCCAGGAAAAGTTCAGTTCTCTTCAAACGCAAGAGAAATTTTCATGTAATTGTAATGCCATGCCTCTTTACATGTCCACCATCTCTGTCTCTCTGCCTCTGTCTCAAGCAACCCATTGTATTATATATGGCCCTTTTTCTATTTTAATTGGCTGTTAATAAAAACACATCTATCATGTGTGTTCCTTGCCATTTTTAACTAAGAACATTTCTCATTATAGTCTCTTTCTTTCTTTCTTTCTTTCTTGCTTTTTTCTTTCTTTCCTTCCTTCCTTCCTTTCCTTCTTTTTTCATTATGTAGTTCTCTAAAAAAAAATTATCTATGAGAGCCAAATAATACATACAGCTAAATTTTTTGGCCCTTGATTCTCTACAACTTGTTCTGTCTTCAGTAGTCTTCACTCAGGATTGTGAACTGTGGATATGGTCACACTTTGCTTTCCTAGGAGAAAACAATTACAGAGAGCTGTAAAAGGAATCAGTGCCATTTATATACTTTCTTAAAAGTTGTCCATCTGAAAATATAATAATGTTTTTATTAGCAACATATTGATTTTATAAGGTAAAGAATTATCTTTTTGTATATCTCCAATGCTGCATGTAAAGATATATACCATCATGCCCAGTTGCTAACTTTCAATATCATACATTATCTTCAAAAAATAACTAAAAATACTTATCTAAGGCAAATGAAACTAGTGTCAGAAAAAGATCAAACAATTGAATGTTGATTTGGGTTGTCTTATTTTTGGAAAATAATGTTAAAATAAAATTAACATAGTTGATCCATGTGACTGTAATATTTGTGTATCAGTGTCACATTTCTATATGAATCACAAGAATATTGCTCTCTCATTTCTCTAAAATTTCAAATTAAAACATTTATAATTAAAAACAAAATAAAATTATGTATGCATGTTTTCACAAAATGTAAAATTAATTTCAGCAATAGTTTTATTGGTAAAATGTCTTTACCCATTAGCTAATGTGGACAATATTTCTAATAACTGATCATCAACTCTAAAATAAAAATAAATATAATTAATGAAAGCATATTTAATAACACAAAAGAATATACAACAGTATTAAAAATTCACAATATATTTATTTCCATTACTGAGCCTAATATAGAAGGTTCAATTGTGAGGAAGCATTAACCATATCTGATAGTTAAATGGAGGGACTAATAAAGTGGCTTTGTTTTCCAAATATTCACAAAATAAATGATTCTGGAGGCAAAGTCACAAATATATTGAAAATCATGTAAATTTCTTTATTTTATTTCAATAAAACAGAAAGAACCAGTAAGCAATTACTTAACCCAAAGATGACTAATTTCTTAGCCAGGAGTGTTAGCATATAGCTGTAATCCTGGCACTCTGGTGTTGGGTGCATTTTCAGGTTTTTTTGAGACAGGGGGAGACACTGTCTCAAAAAACTAAAATAAGTAATTAAATAAAATTATTGCTATTTCCAATGTTCTCTGACATTGCTAGAAAAGAGATCAAAGTACAATAAAATAAAAGTAATTTGTTATATGCATAAATATCTATGGTTATTTGTATATATAAATATGTAGATATATATAAGATTATAGACATATAAAGTTAGATGTATATAAAGATTCTTACTATATATATTTTTAAAAGTACAGACAAAAGTTTACATTTGTTGAGAAAACATTCCATTTAAACTGTAAACCATAAAACATATTTAATCCATAAAATCATGTTATTTTTATAAATGTTTTACTTAAAAAAATTGTATATGTTTGTGTGTGTGTTGTAGTGTGTGTGTGAGAGAGAAAGAAAGAGAGAAAACAAGAGAGAGAGAGAGAGAAAGAAAGAAATTATGCTCTCAGAGACCAGAATAGGGCTTCGAATCTCTTGAGGCTGGAGATACACTTGTTTATGAGCTGCCTGGCACAGGTACTTGGAAGTAAACTAGATTCCTGTGTAAAAGCAATTAATGCTCACTGCTCATTTATCTCTATAGTTTCTTGTGATCTAATTTTACAGTCCCATTAACCTCATAAGGAAATAGTATTTGATGTTTCATTTTCAATATAAAGTCATAAATATTTGCAATATATTTTTATATATGGAGGCAAATATACTTGATATCCTAAAGGAAAGAAATAATTTACTATATATAATTTCTTATAAACTTTATGATGTAGTCTTTACATTTTCTAAAAGTAAAATTCTAATGCCATTAAATAAAATTCTTTGAGAAAAGAGTGAAAACATGAATGTAAAAAAGATTCAAATGTTAAAAAGTAATTTTAAATTACATTTTACAAATGTAATATTTAACTCTTAAGTTTTAAAGGCAATAGCATAGTAATTTTATTTATGTTTTAATATCTGGAATTTTTTTAGACCCATTCTCATTTAGCTCAGGCTAGCCCTTATCTCACTATTTAGTTGAGGATGACCTCATCTCTTTCCCTATCTCTACTTCCATGATGCTCAGATGATGGGCACATGCCAACATCCTCCTCTTACTGGAATTTTATTTTAAAGTTCAACATTTGCAGAAGTCATTAAATTATAATACTTGTATCTTTTAAGTGTCTTCTAAGTGTGAGAAGGACTGCAGTTTTTGAAAGTATTCTACAATTTTAAAGGAAAACAAAAAGAGAAGATGACTACAGAGACATATAGGTGTTTAGCTTCCTGGATGACCCCAGAGTTCTGAGAGGGCTCCACATACTATACCATGCTACACTGTTCCCTATTCACAGTCACTATTACAGAGCACTGATATCCTGTGATTAAACTAGTCATCAAATTTGTTTCAATATTGCTTTATCAGGTGCTGTCAATATTTCAAGCAATATGCTAGGTTACTAGACCATTTGTCTGCTACTAGACCATCTTCAAAAGTTAGTGATGAACATTTCTTAAAATTTCTATATCTACAGTGAAATTCTTATGTGTTTTTACAAATAGACAAGTATGCCTTACAAATAGCTAGTCCAGTAGAACTCAATATATCTTATTAACCAGTAACATGAAACTAGCACTTATTTTTTATAATACTCCAAAGATCGTGTTGAAGAGATTGCTGAATAAATGGGAAAAATAGATTGTAATTGAGACAGAGTATACTGAGTTACATGATTCACATTGATGCAGTCAAGGATTTATCTCATTGGGCTATTGCTTGTGTAAATATTTTAATACTTTAGTTTTTTAAAACATCTCTCAATCCAAGTTAAAATCATGCCTTATAATACAGATATGGGGAGTGCTGGGGAGATAATGAGGAGGAAGAAGAAGAAGAGGAGGAGGAGGAGGAGGAGGAGGAGGTGGTGGAGGAAGAGGAGGTGAAAGAAGAGGAGGGGGAGGAGGAGAAAGGGGAGGAGTAGAAGGGGGAGGAGGAGGAGGAAGAAGGGGAGGAGGAGGCAGAGGAGAAGGAAGAGGAGGAGAAAGAAGAGGAGGGGGAAGAAGAGGAAAAGGAGGAGAAAGAAGAGGAGGGGAGGAGGGGGAGGGCAGGAAGAAGAGAGGGAGGGGGAGGAGGAGGACTCCAGTCATCATAAGGAATTGGTACTTTAGTAAATCTCCATATTTTTCAAAAATGAATTATTGCATTATAGCTAATAGAAATTTTCCTATTTCTGAGCTAATGTTTAAGGTTTTACTGACTAGATTAGGTAAACAGACAGAAAAATATAACTCTTTAGCATGCCTATTTTTAAATTTTGTACTAACACTTCTAAGCACAATCTAATGGAAACATTTATCTCCCTTTTTCAGTTCATTCTTACTTAAACCTTTGTCTATAATAAGTCTGTATATAAGAGTCATCATTATACCATTTATGACTTTTCAAATATATAATTTTAGATAATAATGGTAGTCTTTTGACAAGAAGGTATGTTTTATAACGCCTTTTCTTGATATCAAGCTTTAAAGTTGAGAAAGGATAATTATATTCTTTCATAGCTAAGCACATCCACAGTTCTGTAAAGGAAAAAAACCTGGTCTTCACTTTTAGGAGCACAGTGACCTTATGGACCACACACTCATTGCTTGCATACAGAGAGAGCACCAGCAACCCTCAGTTATGTATAATTTCCCTGATTCCTGTTTTGTTTACTTTCCTCAGTGTTGTCACAATAAGCTGACAAGAGTCAACTGTGGGAGGGAGGAACTTAGAGTGATGCAGTCCATCAGCAGGAAGGCATCATGGTAGTAATAAGAGGTGGCTGATCATGTTGCATCTGCAGTGAAGATTCCTAAGGAGACCCTTGTGTTTGGAGGAGTAAGTTACATTTTTGGTGGAGATGCAAATTGTCCTAGAGACATAAGATTGAAGAGAGCTACCCACTAGGTTTAAACTTAATTCATTTACTGTCTTTTTAAAAAATTGATATCTGCAATAGTGATTTGACATCACAGTATATGAGGAGGATCCTGAAAATACCAACACCAAGATATCATGGTTCCACTGTTTAGAAGACTGTATCTCAGCATTGGTAATAGGATAGCCTTTCAAATTAACCTGCCACTTCTATTGTGTCCACGTTGGTAATAGGATAGCCATTCAAAGTGACCTGCCATTTCTATTGTGTCCATGTTTATTAGTAGATTGTGAGTTTACACCAGATTAAACATTAAGTGTCAAAAAATCTAGGGCACCAGGGAAGGAAGTAGAAATTAGAATCTTGTTACTAGTTATGACTATGCAATATTTTGAAATGGATACTTGCTATGTGTGGTCCTTCAGACTGCAGTCTAGAACTTTTTGCAGTGCTTGGTTCCTTTTTTTCTCAATGCTGATGATATCTATAACTGCAGTAGGAAAAAAGGAAGAAAACTGATGGCAGACTGTAAATGGAAGAGGGAAAGAGCCTAAGAAATTTGAGGCAAGAGAAACAGTGATGAATGCCAAGGTTGTTTTTCCAGGTACTTGCAGATATAATGAACTGTGCATGTCAGAATTAAGGAGTGTATTAATTATTCTGTAGGACACAAGTCTAATTCCAAGCCAAACAAACTCAAATGAAAAGGTCTTCACTGGATAAAAAGATGGAGCCTACAAGTCGTGAAGTCCCAGCAGCTTCTAGAACAGAGTGAGGCATGTTTCATAACAAACAAAACTGCACTGATAAAGAACATTGTCTTCATGCTTAGTTTAACTAATCTTCAGGCAGGCCTTTTCCTCTCCTGAAACTATGGTCCTCAGAATGTTGTGGTCCAGATCATTTGAGCCAGTGACTCAAGAGGAATGCCTTTTTATTTTTTCCTCAAATTCTTCTTTTAAGAAGCATCCCTGGACTGTCATTGATCTGGACTAAGTAACAATGATCTTGTTGAATCTGATTATTTGCCAATAACCAAACAAAATAACAACAAAAAGGGAGCAGCACATAATCTGGGATCACCATGGAAGCAGAGGACAGACGATGGGGTAGATCAGCCGCTTGTAGTGAGATAGAAGTGCTGTGGTCATAATGGTTTCTCACAGGAAAGCTACAGGTGTCCACACACGTTTCCTCATTATCTCAGAATACCTCCCATACTGGACTTATGAAATCAGCAGCCCTAAGCAAAGACTTAACTAGATTGCTTAGGGGGTGGGAGAGAGAATGGGTGGCGACAGGCACTGAACCCTTCCTGGCAATGCTATGATTTTCACGCTTTACCAAAATGCCCTAAAATTGACAATGTTTGCAGTTGAAGGAAACAACTCAGAACTACTAGGCTTTTTCTTTTAATGTGCATACTCAATAACAAATAAATTAGATATCTCAGTAAATATGCTTTTTTTTTTTTTTTTGGTGTGATATAAACAACTAGGTATTTAGAGCTACCTCTTCAGTAAAAGTTTTTTTTTTTTTTTTTTTTTTTTTAATCTTTCAGTACATTTCTGAGTCCTCCCTAGGGTAAGAATCTCTGCCATTGAACAGAGTCAGGGAATTTTGTGTATTTTTAAGCCAAAGATGGGACACATTGAGGAGAATTGTTTTGGTTATGTATCCGAAGAACTGTGTATAAACTTACTGTGGAAAAATAAAACAGACAAAATGAATGAATGAAAACATAGAAACTTAATTAATACTGATGTCACTTGGGTCCAGTTCACTAGAAGTAATGATAGTGAATGCTCTTTGAGCATTTCAAAAGCGTAAACATTGAGATAAACCCCAGTGAACAAAATTAGGAAGTGTTTCTATTTGAGTATCCTATCTGTGTACTCTACATGGCGTAGTTAAGGCACTTAGACCCAGTGACTCTTGGTTTTCAGATCTGTGAAACAAAGGTATTAGATTCAGTTCCAGTTCCTTTGTAACTAAGATGCTTTCTGACTGATTAAATCATGGTATCATACATTAATTAGTTTATCAATAGTTTCATCCAGAACAAACCCTTACATGCAAAGTATGGTCCATGGCCAACATTCTGAACATCATCTGGAAGACATTTAGAAATTTGCATCCATCTAGGTTGACTGAATGAGAATCTGAATTTGAAGAAGATCCCCAAACAGTTCATATGCACATTAAGATTTGAGAAACATTGATCTGGACAGCAATTCTACTCCCAACAGTGGTTCTGAAGTTACCTGGGAGCTTATTTAAATTATAGATCCTCCACATTTCCCTACTGTGGGAAACTAACTGATTTAATTTGGCTATAGCTCAGAATGTGTTTTAAAATCTCCCTAGATGACTCAGATAAACAGCCACATTGATCTAGTACAGGGTATCATCAATTTTATGAAGCACATATACTACCCCAGCCAGAACCTCATCCATGTCTCCCAACTCCATCAGTGTTTATCTAATAAAAGATATTATTTGTAATCACTTCCATCTGTCAGGTTGGTTGCATATGGGGAATGCTGCTTCATTTAATAGGTAGAGAAAATAAAGCCCCAAAGTGGAAAAATGCATTAATCTGAGATTATAGATTTTATGAGAAAGAGAAGGGGAAAAAAATGAGATTAGGTGGCTAAAATTTCAATATAGTTAATTTCTGAAAACCATTAGTATGCAATGGTGAGAAAATTATTTTTCTGGAAAAAGTTTAGCTTAACTTCCAAAGTAATAAAATATAACAAAATGTGACTAAATTGTTTTACATTCATAAGTCTGAACAACCCTGAAGAATTTCCTGGGATATCTGTCTACCACTATTTCTAGCTTCTACCCACTTAATTAGAGACAATGGTGATTTAAGGACGAGAAAAACCTTTTCATGCTCTTCATTATTGGTGAAAGGTATTCTTTCCTGAAAAATAATTCTTGAGACAGCTGAAAAAGTATCACAAAATAGATATGTGTGCACAATTTGCTATATTTGATAAAATTGTTATTATTTTAGGAAACTAGTTTCTCTTAGAATTATTCAGTAGGCAATAGATACAATATTAGATTTGCTTAGTCATTTATCAAAATTAATACTTAGTGACCTAAAACAATTGGAAATGTCTTACATATAGTCATTGTAGATTCCAATAATAAATATTTAAATAGTAAAAGGAGAGAGAGTTTAAAATAATATTTTTATCTTATCTGATTCTTGAGATAGTAAATGAAAAACAGTACAAATACATTCAATGAAATTTTAAATGTTCAAAATAATTTAATACATTTTTGTCATCTTGAATCAAGATTGTTCCCTTGGTAACATGTTTACGAAATCTTGACTTGATAGCATTTAAATTTGATAACAGTGTCTCAATAACCTAAATAAAGAGTACATATTTTAATATGGCCACATAAAAATCAGACAAGATTAAAACATAGGACCCCAAATAAGCTTTGCTCTGATCACAAATAGGTATAAATAACTTATTATAAGCAAAAAATGTATGAAACATTATAAAATAGCTTAGAGAACTGACTGCAAATAATAGTTATATATTGAAGCATTTTGGGGGTATATGACCAGGAGTGGTATAGCTGGGTCCTCGGGTAAAATATTTCCAATTTTCTCAGGAACTGCCAGACTGATTTCCAGAGTGGTTGTACCAGCTTGCAATCCCACCAGCAATGGAGGAGTGTTCCTCTTTCTCCATATCCTTGCCGGCATCTGCTATCACCTGATTTTTTTATTATAGCCATTCTGACTGGTGTGAGGTGGAATCTCAGGGTCGTTTTGATTTGCATTTCTGTGATAAGTAAGGATACTAAACATTTTTTAAGTGCTTCTCAGCCATTCGAAATCCTCAGTTGAGCATTTTCTGTTTAGCTCTGTACCTCATTTTAAAAATGGGGTTATTTGGTTCTCTAGAGTCTAACTTCTTGAGTCCTTTGTATATTTTGGATATTAGCCCTCTATCAGATGTAGGTTTGGTAAAGACCTTTTCCCAATCTGTGGGTTGCCATTTTGTCCTATTGACAGTCCTTCCCCTTACAGAAGCTTTTCAATTATTTGAGGTCTCATTTGTCGATTCTTGATCTTAGAGCATAAGCCATTGGTGTTCTGTTCAGGAAATTTCCCCCTGTGTCAATGTGTTCAAGGTTCTTTCCCACTTTCTCTTCTATTAGATTCAGTGTATCTGGTTTTATGTGGTGGTCCTTGATCCACTTGACCTTAAGCTTTGTACAGGTAGATAGTAATGGGCCAATTTGCATTCTTCTACATGCTAACCACCAGTTGAACCAGCACCATTTGTTGAAAATGCTGACTTTTTTTTTTTCCCACTGGTTGGTTTTGAATTCTTTGTCAAAGATCAAGTGACCAAAGGTGTGTGGGTCCATTTCTGGGTATTCAATTCTATTTCATTGATCTACCTGCCTGTCTTTCTCTGTGCTAATACCATGCAGATTTTATCACTATTTCTCTGTAGTACAGCTTGTGGTCAGGGATGGTGATTTCTCCAGTTTGTTTACTGGTGAGAATGGTTTTTGCTATCCTGGGTTTTTTGTTATTCCAGATAAATTTGTGAATTACTTTTTCAACCTCTGTGACAAATCGAATTGGAATTTTGATGGGGATTGCATTGAATCTGTAGGTTGCTTTTGGTAAAATAGTCATTTTCACTGTGTTAATCCTGCCAATCCATGAGCATGGGAGATCTTCCATCTTCTGGGGTCTTCTTCGATTTCTTTCCTCAGAGACTTGAAGTTCTTGTCATACAGATCTTAAACTTGCTTGGTTAGCATCACACCAAGATATTTCATCTTATTTGTGACTATTGTAAAGGCTGTTGTTTACCTAATTTCTAGACAGCTGGCTTATCCTTTAAGTAGAGGTAGGCTAGTGATTTGTTTGAGTTAATTTTGTATGCAGCCACTTTGCTGAAGTTGTTTATCAGGTTTAGTAATTCTCTCTGGTGGATTTTGTTGAGTCACTTATATATACTATCATAGAATCTGAAAATAGTTGTATCTTGACTTCCTCCTTTCCAATTTGTATCCTTTTGACCTTCCTTTGTTGCCTAATTGCTCTGGCTAGAATTTCAAGTACTATATTGAATAGGTATTGAATGGTCCCTGATTTTGATGGGATTGCTTCACATTTCTCTCCATTTAGTTTGATGTTGACTATTGGCTTGCTGTATATTGCTTTTATTATATTTAAGTATGGACCTTGAATTCATGATCTTTCCAATACTTTTAGCATGAAGGGGTGTTGTATTTTTTTGAAAGACATTTCTTGTCATCCAATGATATGATCACGTGGGTTTTTTTCCCTTTGAGTTTGTTTATATAGTGGATTACATTGATGGAGTTCCATATATTTAACCATCCAGGCATCCCTGGGAGGAGGCCTACTTGATCATAGTGATGGATCATTTTGATGTGATCTTGGATTTGGTTTGCAAAAATTTCATTGGGTATTTTTGCATCAATATTCATGACAGAATTTGGTCTGAAGTTCTCTTTTTTGGGTCTTTGTGTGGTTTAGGTATTAGTGTAACTGTAGCTTCATAGAATGTATTGGGTAGAGTTCCTTCTGTTCCTATTTTGTAGAATAGTTTGAGAAGTATTGGTATTAGGTCTTTTTTGAAGATCTGAAAGAATTCTGCAATAAAACAATCTCATCTTGGGTTTTTTGTTTTTTTTTTTTCATTTTTTTTTTGTTGTTGTTGTTGGTTTTTTTTGTTTGTTTTTTGTTGTTGTTGTTGTTGTTGGGAGACTTTTAATGACTGCTCCTATTTCTTTAGGGGTTATGGGACAGTTTAGATGGTTTATCTGATCCTGATTTAACTGTAACCTGGTATCTGTCTAGAAAATTGTCCATTTCATCCAGATTTTCCAGTTTTGTTGAGTATAGACTTTTGTAGTAGGAGCTGATGATTTTTTGGATTTCCTTGGTTTCTCTTGTTTTGTCTCCCTTTTCATTTTTTATTTTGTTAATTAAGATACTATCTCTGTGTCCTCTGGTTAGTCTGCCTAAGGGTTTATCTATCTTGTTGATTTTCTCAAAGAACCAGCTCCTGGTTTTGTTGATTTTTTTTTTTTTTTATAGTTCTTTTTGTTTCTACTTGGTTGATTTCAGCCCTGAGTATGATTATTTCCTGCCTTCTGCTCCTCTTGGGTGAATTTGCTTTTTTTAAATTCTAGCACTTTCAGATGTGTTATTAAGCTGCTAAAGTATACTCTCTTCAATTTCTTTATGGAGGCATGTAGGTTTTCCTCTTAGCACTGCTTTCATTGTGTTCTATAAGTTTGAGTTGAAAGTCAACCAAACTTATGTTATGCCTTTATTTTCGTCAAATTCTAAAAAGTCTTCAATTTCTTTCTTTATTTCTGACCTGACCAAGTTATCATTGAGTAGATAATTGTCCAGCTTCCATGTGTATGCGGGCCTTCTGTTGTTGTTGTTGTTGTTGTTGTTGTTGTTGTTGTTGTTGTTGTTGTTATGACCAGCCTTAGTCTGTGGTGATCTGATAGAATGCATGCAGTTATTTCAATCTTATTGTATTGTTTGAGGCTTGTTTTGTGTCTGATTACGTGTTCAATTTTGAAGAAGGTACCATGAGGTGCTGAGAAGAAATTATTTTCTTTTAGAGTTTCATGTTCTGTTGATATCTGTTAATTCCATTTGGTCTATAACTTCTATTAGTTTCGCTGTGTCTCTGTTTAGTGTCTGTTTCCATGATCTGTCCATTGGGGAGAATGGGGTGTTGAAGAATCCTATGATTATTGTGTGAAGTTTAACGTGTGCTTCGAGCTTCACTATGTTTCTTTTACAAATCCAATTGCTCTTGCATTTGGAGCATAGATATTCAGAATTGAGAGTTATTTTTGATGGATTATTCCTTTGATGAACATGTAGTGTTCTTCCCCATCTTTTTTGATAACTTTTGGTTGAAAGTCTATTTATTTGGATACTAGAATTGCCACTCCAGCTTGTTTCTTGGGACCATTTGCTTGGAAAATTGTTTTCCAGCCTTTTACTCTGAGGTAGTGTCTCTCTTTGTCACTGAGGTATGTTTCCTATAAGCAGCAAAATGATGGGTCCTCTTTACATATCCATCCTTCTAGTCTATGTGTTTTATTGGGGGAATTGAGTCCACTGATGTTGAGAGATATTAAGGACCGATGGTTGTTGCTTCTTGTTATTTTTGTTGTTAGAAGTGGAATTATGCTGGTGTGGTTCTCATTTGGGTTTGTTGTAAGACTAGTTTCTTGCTTTTTCTTGAGTGTAGTTTCCATCCATGTGTTGGAGTTTTCCTTCTATTATCCTTTGTAGGGATAGATTGTTGGTTTTGTCATGGATTTTCTTGTTTTCTCCATCTATGGTAATTGAGAGTTTTGATGGGTATAGTAGCCTGGGCTGGCATTTGTATTCTCTTAAGGTCTGTATGACATCTGCCCAAGATCTTCTGGGTTTTAGAGTCTCTGTTCAGAAGTCTGTCATAATTCTGATGGGTCTCCCTTTATACTTTACTTGACCTTTTTAACCTTATTGCTTTTAATATTCTTTCTTTGTTCTTTATTCTTTCTTTGGCGTTTTAATTATTATGTAATGGGATGAATTTCTTTTCTGGTACCATCTGTTTGGTGTTCAGTAGGCTTCTTGTATTTTTATGGGCTCCTTTTTCTTTAGGTTAGGGTAGTTTTCTTTTATAATTTTGTTGAAGATATTTGCTGACCCTTTTCAGCTGGGAAATTTTTCTCTCTTCTATACCTATTATTCTTAAGTTCAGTCTTTTCATTGTGTCCTGGATTTCTTGAATGTTTTGAGTTAGGAGCTTTTGCCTTTTGCACTTTCTTTGACTGTTGTGTCAATTTCTTCTATGGTATCTTCTGCACCTGAGATTCTCTCTTCTATCTCTTCTATTCTTTTGGTGATGCTTTCATCTATGACTCCTGATATCTTTCCTAGGTTTTCTATTTCCTGGTTTTTCTCCCTTTGTGATTTCTTTATTGTTTCTATTTCCATTTTTAGATCCTGGATGTTTTTGTTCAATTATTTCACCTGTTTGGTTGTCTTTTCATGTATTTCTTTAAGAGATTTATGTAATTCAACTTTAAGGGGTTCTACCTGTTGTATCCAGGGCTTGCTGTGGTGGGAGAGCTGAGTTCTGATGATGCCAAGTAGCCTTCATGTCTGTTGCTTATGTTCTTGTCCTTGCCTATTGCCATGCGGTTATCTCTGGTATTAGCTGGTCTTGCTGTCTCTGACTGGAGCTTGTTTCTCCTGTGAGCCTGTGAGCCTGTGATCTTAGGTATGTCAGCAGTTCCGGGAGACTAGCTCTCTCCAGGTAGGATTTCGGTATGGAGAGCTGTGGCTCAGGGTCAGTTTCCGGGCATAGATGAAAAGGAGAAGGATCCTGTCCCAGGCTTTTTTTCAGTTCCTCGGTCCTGTGGGCTCCACATGGGTCCAACTTGGGCCAGGTATTGGAGCAGTAGTGGTGGTCTCACCTGTGATCTTAGGTGTGTCAGCACTCCTGAGTGACCAGCTCTCCCTGTGCAGAATTTGGGTGTGGAGAGCTGTGGCACAGGAGCTGTTAGCTCTGGGAGCAGATGGAACCTGGAAGTATCCTCAATTTATATAAATTTACTGTCATTATAGTATTACAAAAAATGTATGACCTTAATTTTATTAACATATTCATTGCAAATGAAAATGTTAAAACTCCATATGGTATGAAATACTTTTGAAAAAGCTTACTTTCAGTTACTTTATTTTATATCCATAAACAGTACAATTTTGTGTCATTTTCAACATTTGTAAAATATATATTTGTAATATATAATAAATATATTCTTATATTTCTATAAATTTTCCAGTTTTACAATATTGTAATATAATATATAATATATATTACCAATGCTGAGAATGCATATCTATAAGAATAAATTATTGTAGATTTTATTACAGAATATGATTATATATAGATATATAGAGAGATAGATATACACATATACATACATATATATTGTTGTGCTGCAAACCAAGCCCTATATCAGAGAGCCATATCCCCCATTCCTAAAACATATTTTGAAAAGCAAGTTTTTTTCTCAACACAATTTTTTCATAGTATATGTGTTTATCAAGCTCTTATTTAGTATGTTACATATACTTTTAGCTATTGAAATTTTATTGTGTAACAAAATTTTGGCCATCTGTAGCTGATATTTTCCTACTTTGTGAGTTCTTTTCCTTTATCTCTCCACCACCACAGATTTCACTTCCTATTACTAGATTAGATAGAAAGGACAGGGTAGGAGAGAGAGAGAGAGAGAGAGAGAGAGAGAGAGAGAGAGAGATCATTGAATCTAATTATATTCTGTTTGTTTCCTCTTGTAGCATGACTACTAACAAACCACATCCAACCTCTGTCAATAACCAGCAACCCACTGACTCTGCTTTTCAGGGCTCTTGCATTTATATGCCCTATGATAAGTTCCCAGAATTCCAAATGCTACATAATTGCAGAAACTATCTACAGCTGGCAAAACCATGCCCCTGTTGTAGAATGAGGCAAGTCATAGTCAACTGCTGTAGACAGTCTGAAGCAGCGCCATATCCTCATAAATGGGCTTAAAATGAAAACATTCTTAAAATATTTCTTTTTTTAAAATATTAATCTCTCTTCTTCTTCTTCTTCTTCTTCTTCTTCTTCTTCTTCTTCTTCTTC
>JADRCH010000176.1:3633205-3678913 GCA_019843965.1 Rhynchomys soricoides
TCTTCTTCTTCTTCTTCTTCTTCTTCTTCTTCTTCTTCTTCTTCTTCTTCTTCTTCTTCTTCATGACTACACTGTAGCTATCTTCAGACTCACAAGAGGGCATTTGATCCCATTATAGATGGTTGTAATCCACCTTGTAGTTTCTGGGAATTTAACTTAAGACATTGGGAAGAGCAGTTAGTGCTCTTAACTGCTGAGTCATGCATCCAGTCCTATTTCTGTGTTTTTTAAAGAAACCAAATTTCCACAATTTTCACTACAGTCATCATCAAATATACTATTTAATAAGAAACAAAGACAATAAAACAAGAGCAATCACATGATGATCATTTAATATCAGGTGATGGCCTTTAAATTTTGATTCATTTTAATGCTCAAGGAAGCCTGTGAAGTAGATTTGTTGTCACTATCTTGTTTCATGGATGAGAAAATAAAATTCACATAGCAGTGATCAGAATCAGATTTTAATTGGGCATATTGACTCCAGTGTTAATTATCTTCAACAGCTAGCTGCATTTAATGAATGTCAGGAATTAAAATATATTATGGAGATTCTTTTAATAGACTTCTGTGTCTACATTTTCTTATCAAAATACATTTTAAATTACATTAGAATACCAAAGAATTATTACATCTTTCATATGAAGATTATCTTTAGATTATTATACTCATGAAGTAATAAGTAATATAAAACCAAGACTAATTTGTATTTATTCTCAGCACTCTAATAAATTATTAAGTTTGCTTATCTATTTTCTGTCAGTTTAAAATCTCTTATACTGTTTGACATTATTCATTAGAAAATTCTGAAAAAAATCTGATTGTGTCAATTCCATTAAATAAGACAACACCAAAACTAGAGTTTAAATAATTAGAGTCCTTTAATTAAATTCATTAATAAGCAAAGATCATTATGTTTTTTCTAATTTATTTAGAGTGAAAATATGTACAAGAAGGTGAGACAAATAATGCCTCTGTTCTTCCTTTTTCGTTGTCCCTTGTTTCTTGTACAGAAAAGAGTTTGAGGACAATTAACAGGGGTAAAAGAATTAGGAGCACAGCACACCCTCTTTCTGTGGACTTCACCTGCCTTCTCTGAGAGGATTTCTGACACAGGGAAACAAGCAGGAAGGCCCACTTGTTACTAATCAGTGCTACCTAGTAGAACAAAAGATCATCTTTCATTGCTTCTTAATCCATTGAGATAATCATCATTCTTTTCACGTTTAATCTTATTTTGTGCTATGAATTCTCAAAATTGGACAGTCATATGCCTGGGTTAAAGTGCTTTGACCTCTGTAACCTTTTAAACCAAAAGTCCTAGGGTTTTTTGGTTAAAAAGGGGAATTACGATTTGATCTTTTGCTAAGAGTGAATACTTTCTCAGAGGCATTTGACATGTACCTAATTATCAAGCCTTTATGTTTGGAGAGTATTAGTGACTTCCCTCTTTGTTCCTTATGTACTTCTTACTAACTGTTCTTGAAAGAATGCCATGATCTTTGACACAGTTTTGAGTAAACATGCATCAATATCATGTCACACAAAGTAGAGGCATTTTCATATCTACAGAAATTGTTTAATAATCAAGTGAAAGTATTAATAAAATAGAGGACTTTCTTTGAAGAAGAAAGTTAAAAACCATAGGACGTTAGATTTCTACCTTTAATACCTTAAATCTTTTAAATTACAATTTCCAGCGTTCTACAAGTAGTTTTTGGCCGAAAAGTGCAATCGAAGGTAATAAATCAGACATAACATGTGAGAAAGACATCTTTGTGAAATCTAAACTGGTAACATGGTATTACTCAATTGACCAGGAGCCTGAATGGTCATATTTTCCTGGCTTAAGTATAAAAAGACAGATTGGCACACTCTGAAGAATTGTCAATGGATCTGCTGACAGCTGATAGCCACAGGCAGCAATATTAGTGCTGTGATCCAATCCCCAGGGACAGTGCAGCACAGCAAAAAAGTGTCAGGCAGATATTTAGATTCTCCTTGAATTTGTATCATGAGATACTCATCTTGGTCTTCTGTGAGCAAAGAAACAAAGGTATACGTAGGTACTGTACAGAGAGGCCTCTAAAAATCAACAAAAACAAAAACAAAAAATACTAGCAGATTAAATTGAACATGAAGCCCAAAATGTAGTTGATGATGTTCTACAAAAGAGAGTCTGTCTAAGGAAGTAATCAGTATATGTCTTTAAGTTGTAGAGATTCTTTTTTACATCTTGTAGGAAGGCTGAGTATACCTGCAGTATCAATGAGATTCTCTTCATTTGTTTAAGGCTGAAGTACAGAATTAGACAAATAAAATATGAAGCATGTATTCTGAACTATATAATTAGGTTTTATCTTTTCTATTTGTCAAAGAAAAAAAGGAAGAACAACAAACTAAACTTTCTGAAATGTTGCTAGTTCTTTCTCCATCAGAGGATTGTACTTCAAATTTATTTAGTTTTGTTTTTTTAAGTAAACAGGTACATCCACCTGCAAGTATCTACCTACTGCTTTAGAGTTACCTCCTTAAGGAAGGTCAGAGAGAGAATATTTGCTCAAATGCCTTTCTGATCCGTGAGAATTATTCTTTTTGAAAAGAATTAACACACTTTATAATAGAGTTCAGAGCAATACATTGATGCATGCAACATAAATCATATGCATTTATTTTTCTCTTCATCTTAGTATCATTCCCAATTCTTAGCAATCAGTCTGTCAATTCTTAGTCTATCTGTCTTAGTTAGGGTTTCCATTGCTGTAAAGAAACACCATGATCAAGACAACTCGTAGAAAGGACATTTAGTTGGAGCTGGCTTATAGGTTCTGAGGTTTAGTCCATTATCATCATGGCAGGAAGAATGGCAGTGTCCAGGCAGGCATGCCAGAGGAGGAGCTGAGCTGAGAGTTCTACATCTTCTTCCAAAGGCAAACAGGAGAAGATTGACTCTTCCACACTGGGCAGAGCTTCAGAGCTCATCCCCATAGTGAGAAACTTCTTCCAACAAGGCCTCACCTCCTAACAGTACCACTCCCTATAGGTCAAGCATATGCAAACCACTACACTACCCTGCTCAGACTGAAGTTTCACTTTATAGAAATGAGAATGGAAGATACTTAGCTCCCAGTTACTGGCTTATTTTCCTTAACACTATATCTATGTGTATTTCACTCATTTTACTGTAAATAATGGGGCTTTGTTTCTTTTTATGTCTGAGTAGTCTTTTTTGTGTCTCAAAAAACTGAGATACAAATTACCAAGCAGAGTATATTCCTGTGAGGGGGTCCTGATTACTGTTCTTGATTGTGGTTTTTGAGATAGATGTCTGTGTTTTATTTTTCCCTCTAGGATGAACTATGTCTAATTTCTCTGTAGGTTATATTATTAAATGGGGTTTAATTTTTATGTTTTAATGACATCTGACTGAAAACACACAGCTAACTGGAGCCAGAGCAGTTCCTGATGCTGCTTCTTTAGTCTGACATGTAATGGACAAACATCTCTTATCCACTTTTCAGTGAAGTCTGTTATGGACCAGGATGGAGTATCCAGTGTTAGAAACTGTCACTCCACATAATATATATAGCAAAATTATACCTTAGGCTAGGCATATTGGATGTGTTTATACAGGCAGGTGGCTTTCAGTATAAAACTCCCCAGAAGAGTCTAAATTAGCTTTCATCCTTTCTATCTGGGTTCCAGAATTCTTTCCTTGTTCATTTACATGGCATACAGATAGAATATCTACATGCATGCATCGTGTAAATAGTCATGCAGGACATACTATTCTAAAGGGACATAAAATCAGGACACAGAAGAATGAAAATCAATCCATTCTTATCTCCTGTTACAAAGCTCAAGTCCAACTGAATCAAGGACCTGCACATAAAACCAGATACATTGAAACATTGAAGAGCCTCGAATACATGGGCACAGGGGAAATTCTCCTGAACAGAACACCAATGGCTTATGCTCTAAGATAAAGAATTGACAAATGGGACCTCATAAAATTGTAAAGCTTCTGAAAGCAAAGGACACTATCAATAGGACAAAATGGCAACTAACAGATTGGGAAAAGATATTTACCAACCCTACATCTGATAGAGGGCTAATATCCAATACATACAAAGAACTCAAGAAGTCAGGCTCCAGGGAACCAAATATCCCTATTAAAAATGTGGTACAGTGCTAAAAAAATCTCACTTGAGAATTCTCAAATGGCTGAGAAGCACCTAAAGCAATGTTCAACAATCCTGAGTCATCAGGGAAATGCAAATCAAAACAACCCTGAGATTCCACCTCACACCAGTCAGAATGGCTATGATCAAAAACTCACATGACAGCAGATGCTGATGAGGATGTGGAGAAAGATGAACACTACTCCATTGGTGGTGGTATTGCTTGCTGGTACAACCACTCTGGTAATCAGTCTGGCAGTTCCTCAGAAAATTGGACATAATACTATCTAAGGACCCAGCTATACCACTCCTGGGCATATACTCAAAAGATGCTCCAAAATATATCAAGGACACATTCTCCGCTATGTTTATAGCTGCCTTATTTATAATTATCAGAAGCTGGAAAGAACCCAGTTGTCCTTCAATAGAGGAATGGATTCAGAAAATGTGGTACATTTACACAATGGAGTACTACTCACCTATTAAAAATAATGAATTCATGAAATTATTAGGCAAATGGATGGAACTAGAAAATATCTTGAGTGAAGTAACCCAGTCACAAAAGAGCAAACATGGTATGCACTCATTGATAATTGGATAGTAGCCTAAAAGCTCAGAATACCCAAGATACAATTCACAAACCACATGAAGCTTAAGAGGAAGTAAGACCAAAGTGTGGTCTTAGAAGGGGAAACAAAATACTCAAAGGAGGAAATACAGAGACAAAATGTGGTACAGAAACTGATGGAAAGGCCATTCAGAGACTGCTCCAACTAGGGATCCCTCCCATATACAGACACCAAACCCAGACACTATTGTGGATGCCAAGAAGTGCTTGCTGACAGGAGCCTGATATAGCTGTCTCCTGAGAGGCTTTTCCAGAACCTGGTAAATGCAGAGGTAGATACTCGCAGCCAACCATTGGACTGAGCTTGGTATCCCCAGTGGAAGAATTAGAGAAAAAACTGAAAGAGCTGAAAGGGTTTGCAACCCCATAGGAAGAACAATAACATCAAGCAATCAGATCCCCCAGAGCTCCCAGGGACTAAACCACCAACCAAAGAGTACACATGGAGGGTCCCATGGCTCCAGCCATATGTGTAACAGAGGATGGCCTTGTTGGATATCAGTGGGAGAAAAGGTCCTTGGTCCTTGGAAGGCTTGATGCCCCAGTTTAGGGGAATGCCAGGGCAGAATGGCGGGAGTGGGTGGGCAGGTGAGTGAGCACCCTTATAGAAGCAGAGAGAGGGAGAATGGGATAGGGGTTTCAGGAAGGGAAACTGGGAAAGGGGACAACATTTGAAATGTAAATAAATAAAATACCCAGTAAAATATTGTTAATAATAACTTTATATGCTTTTTCATATCAAATGAATATAACATTTAACAAACCTTTTTATTTTAAAAGTCTCATTCCATCTTTGTCTCCAACTAATGCTTTCTAGGAATAATAAACATATCATGAAATGACTTATTTATTTGAAGATTATTTCAAACATTTGGCATCTACCTTACTTTAATGATTTGTGTCATACCACGTTCCAATCTTCTGTATGGCTTCTATTGATTTGGATGAGAGGAAGAAAGCAGGAAGTTGACAAAGAAGAAACTCAAATTTGTTTTTAATCAGTTCATTCAAAGAGTTTTACCTCTGTGATTGCACTACCATTTAAAAATGCACATTTGTCCCCCTAAAGACTAGAGAAGCACTATCTTTGTACGACTGTAATGTGAGCCATGTATATCATTTTAACCCTTTGACTAAACAGATTATGAAAGCAAAAAGGAAAAATTTTCAAATTAATTTTAATAATGTCTAATCTAATATCTCACTCAGACCTCAAATAAAGAAACCCACTCAGATTATGAAGACTCATTTATATGTTAAATGTCTCCTCAGGGATCGGTTTGTGTTTACAGAGAATAAGGGAGGGAAACCACAGACAGAATTCTTTCTTTTCCAGGAAAACTCAATATTTATTTCCAGAGTTTTCTAGTGGACATGGAGAAGTCTAGTCAAACTGCTCAGAACCATCTGGTTAAGATTAGCCGATTTACACACACGCACAGTGGATGGGACTTGGATGTCAGGAGTCATAATGGGACAAGCTAAGAACTAGCAAGTGATCGTCCTGAGACAGGTTCTCCCTTAGTAAGCAAAGCTGTAAGGGATTCATTTTAGGAACCATTCTTGCTATTAATATGCCTTTCTTGTTATTATTAAACATATAAAACATTCACTAATTTATATAGCACACCCCTTTGGAGCAAATCTCTGCAGATCCATGAAGATGTACTGCCTTGTAGTGATGCTATATAGACAAATAGATGACTTAAGTCTTAATGATGATCCTATAAGAATTCCTAAAATTATATCTATGATTATTAAGCTCTTTTATAGTGGGACTGTTATTAGGTCCTTTTCTGATAGTCAAAACTGCAATGAGAACTCTCCCAGTCTCCAAGTGTCACCGGTTAATTGCTCTTAGTAACCAGACTTTCTCCTACTCAGAGAACATTCCAAGAGGTTGTAAAACAATTAACCAAAGGTCATAAAAAGGGACCTAATAATTTATTATAGGTGCTAGGATAGAACTGGGTTTATCTATACAAAACTTCACTAATAACATAGTTATGGTTTTCAACTTACAATGAACTTGTGGAGCTGAGACGTGATGGATGTTTAGTCAGATAATACTCCTAATGGATATGCATGTAAACATTCTCTATTGCAAACTTCTATTTCAATTTATGATCTGATTTTTTTGTGTGTGAACTTGTGATGAACTTTGTAACATGTGGTCATGTATTCTGAAAGATGTATAAGGACTGAGAACAAAGAGATGAGAGGGGATAGAGAAGAGTTTTTCTCTTACTAGAATTTTTGCCTTTCCCCACTTGGAGTAGAATTTTTTTCCCACTTTGGATCTTTCCTCTTTCCCCCTTAGATAGCTTTCATAGGAAACTTTTTACAACTTAGTAATAAATGCTATAATCACTTTTCTAAGTGTTTCCATTTTCTTCCTGCTACTGACAGACTTCCAACTAGCAGGCTGAAAGAACCACATGGTGTCTGCTGAGATAGTACAAAGGCTATTTACTTAATCCTTTACTGTTTGAGGAAGAGGGGTTAAGTGCCAGAAACTGCAGTTTCTGGCCTCAGAGGATCACAGAAGGCAGATCAGCTACAGTAGCAAGGTAACTTAGATAAGTAAACATTTTATCACACAGCAACCCTAAATATCTTGTAAGACCAAGTCTTACCCTCCACCAATGGTCTTACCCCTCTGCTGCCTCAAGAAGAACCTACAAGAAAGAAGACCCCCACCAGGGCTGGCTCCTGGCACTTAGGGACTCTTATTGAAGAATAAGAGGTAGAATTGTGACTCCAAAGGGGATAGGGACTCCACAGGAAGACCTACATAGTCAACTAATCTTGAGGTTCTCAAAGTTTGAACCACCATCCAAAGAACATAAACCAGCTGGACCTATGTAGCAGATGTACAGCTTGGCTTTCATGTGGGTCTTAAACAACTGGAGTGGAGGCTACCCAAAAGCTGTTGCCTGTTTTGGGGATATGTTCTACTAGCTAGGCTGCCTTTTCTGGCCTCAGTGGGAGAGGAAGCACCTAGCCTGGGAGAGACATGGGCAGAGGATACCTAAGGGGACCCCTACCTAGTCACAGAAGGGAGAATGGGGAAGGATTGTGGGAGGAGGTATTGAGCTAGATGTAAAGTGAAAAATTAAAATAAAATAAATTCCTCACATAATTTGCTACATTGACTTTTTAGTAAATCCACAGGTGGTATACCCTAAATAGCATCATTGCACAATGTAATTAATATAAAGAACATTAAACAGTGGCTTTATTTTCTAAATTTAGTCTTCATAATCCAAGGTCCACTTTATTATTATAAATAATATTAATTTGGGCTTGTCTTATATGTGAATATTGACTGAGGTCTGAACAATGCTAATGTATTTGATACTGCTTATTGTATGTATTTGATCAATTATTCTCAATGGTGGTTCATTTTGTGTGACAGAAAACATTCTCAGATTCTTAAACACACTTTTTATTGTCACAATTAAAAGTGCACTACTAGCACCACTTAGATAGAGGCCAGAAAGACTGTTACATATCACTGAATGCAAAGCATTGCCCCACAGTGGGACCAGATCATATTCACCCAATCAAAGAAGATCACAGTGCTAAGCTGAGAAACCCACTGTGAAGTTGAATGTGCATTAAGGAAAATAATAATAATAATAATAATAATAATAATAATAATAATAATAACAACAACAACAACAACAACAACAACAACAACAATCTGTATTGATAAGTCCAGAAAGAAATACTCTTTGATAGTTTGTTTTGGTGCCTTGAAGACTTTTTTTTTCGGAGAGATGAGTGAACTTGTACCCTCATCTGCACCTGTCTGACATTATTCAAAGTCACAATGAGATGAGAGTTAACAAATGACATTGTGCATATTAAGATAATTGACTAATGTTAGGGGCTGAGGGAAGACTTCACAGTTACACATATCTGCTTAGAAGAGGGGTACACATATCTGCTTAGAAGAGGGGTACACATATCTGCTTAGAAGAGGGGCACATGTCAGTAGCTATGTTTTCACAGGGTACTGAGAGTGTCTGAATGGCTTGTCCTGATCAAGTAGACATAACAAAGATAAAAATGCAAATTAGCAGATGCAGATTTTAAAATATGAAGTAATTACTGTCTTCTCAGACAAGTTGCTTAATAAATGAGTTAAACAAACAAATACTCTTGGCCTTTTTAAAGAAAGCACATGATATTTAAGAATAAGTAATTTTTTAGAGGTAGCAATAACTTTCATCACAAATTTGTTTATTTCTCTCCATATTAAATGTGAAATCAGCCTCATATCTTAAATGTGTGTGTGTGTGTGTGTGTGTGTGTGTGTGCTATTGCAAACTGAATAAACTTGTGATCACATATTTAGAAAAAAGAATCAGCTAAGTATGAAACGTGCCACACTTAGTTGGCACAATTTTTATTTAAAGGCAATGTCAAGTGCCACTTACAAACGAATCTTGGAGTCTATAGTTCTAACGTGTACTTCCTGTTAGTGGCTACAGTTCACTTCATACACCGTTAATTAAGTACGTAAAAGCTAAGCTATCCTAAATCTAAATGAAGCTCATACTAAATATTCTCAATTTGCATGGAAAGTAATTAAAGTTAAAGACAATCAGAGTTTGTGATCATTTTGTGAAAACAGTGGCAGGTATAATGAAATTCTTACTTTTTTGAGAGACTGATTTTGTGAGATCCAGGTTTTCCCTCTATTTCAATAAAGAAGTGATTTTATGCTGTAATTATTAACAAGCCTCTTTCAGGTCTCAGGAAGTAAAGAACTGGCCTGCCTCATCTTGGGCTTGGAAGCCATCTTATAGTGAAGAAAAACTAGACTCATTCCTGTTTATGATTAAGCCTGTTTCTCAAAGATTTGGCTAAGCTCTACCAGGAACCTCAGCTACGAATGTTTCTGTATTGCCTGTTCCAGGAACTGGCAGAAACGCCTTTGTTTCAAAACAAGGTCAACAGGTCATTATGACCATCTTACAGTCAGGACTTTGTTTCAGGATCTTATGACTAACTTGTTATGCTTACGTTTGTTCATATAACCCCAACTGTTTCACTAGCCAAGTCTCCCATTTAAAGCCCCTAATCCTGAGCTACAAAGGCATTGTTTTCCTCAAGTCCAATGCTGACTCCTCAAAGCCCACCTTAGGTGGGGGCAGCTCATGTACCCAGCTAAAGAACCCTGCTTTACTTAACAGCTGGCTTTAGTTCATTTGTCCACGGTGATTTAATTTTTATACATTTTCCATTTTTTAAAATACATATTCTATATTTCCATAGAAATACGCAAAGAAAAGGCTGAAAAGCAGGAGAAACCTGAGAAGAAAATACAAACTAAAGGTACAGTTGCATTTTATGTTGTTGATGCTCCTTTGTCTCCTCCTCTTACAGATTCTCCTGCTCCTGCTCCTCTTCCTTTTCTCCCTCATCCTTTCCCTCTCCCTTCCCATCCCCCTTCCTCCTCTTCACCCTCATTTTGAGGAGGTATACATGTTTTGGGACATTTGAATGACAGAAAGATTAAGATTTTTACTTTTAATTTTTATGATAGTCTTCACATAAATATTTTCTCCTCCAGTTACTTCCAGGTGTGAATATGTAACATTCCTTGACAAAAAAAAAAAAAAAAAAAAAAAAATTCGAACTAGCTTCAAAATTGGTGAAAATCTTTACTTATAATTGTTTTTCTTTAGTAAGTAGCATTATGAATATTATTTTACTTATCAAATATGTGCTTTTCCTTTCATCACTTCCTATAATGATGTCAAATTCACATTTTAAACACAGACTTTATATAACATTGAATGCCTTTATAATTATTGGTGCAGACATGTAGAATCATTAGATTACATCACTGGTCTCCTGCTCTCTTCCTAGCCTCAAGGGTTAGCTAGACTGTGACCTAGACTGTGACAACATACTATTAATAGTCCTTCTGCCAGTCTGCGTCTGAATCCAGAAACTATGATCACACAGCAGATGCATTTCTATATAGCCAAACCACCCTTGCTCATCTGGCAAGCGATATTTTTCTGTGGGAGATCCATGAAGCCACAAAACTTTCAATAAACTTATAGCAAGCAATGGTATTCGATATAAGCAAATTTCTAAACATGACCAGGTTTTCCAAAAGGGCAGTTATGTGCAATTTTGGATGTTCCAGGGAGTGAAAATATTCTTGCCATTATCATATTTATGGGACACAGAGGAAAATATTAAACATTTCCTGGTAAAAATAATTAATTGTTGAAAACATTGGTATACTGGCCAGTAGAAGAGGGCTTACATAGGGTATGTGGAAATCTAAGTTCAAGTGCAAGCACCTTCATTATGTAGAATCTTAAAAAGTGAATGTAGTTACGTATGTATTGTATTAAAAACTAGCTAATGTAAAAATTAGCTGTCATTGGTGGAACAGTTGAAAATATTGAGTTTTTAAATAATAGAGACACCTATTAGCTTATGATTTCATGTTTGTCTAAGTTGGGACACCATACTATTGCTTATAAATATACCTTATGTATGAATTCTCATGATGACCTAGTTAATACTTTAGATATTAAATATATAACCATAATCTTTGAATTCTGGATTGTTTACCCAAAACGTACACAATCAAAACACTGGTGCCTATTCACCTGAGATTTGTCTAGTCTTGTGTTTAAGGACTAATGTCTTCTTGCTGTTTATATTCCTTTGGGTTTCTTGACTCTTTTGGCCAGGAAAATTGGACATTGCTCTTGGGCATGGATTGGTTAAGAGAACAGTGACTAATTTGACTGCTTCTCTGTCATAGTCAGGGTTTCTATTCTTGCACAAACATTATGACCAAGAACCAAGTTAGGGAGGAAAGGGTTTATTCAGCTTACACCTCCAATTGCTGTTCATCAAGAAAGGAAGTCAGGACTGGAACTCAAGCAGGTCAGGAAGCAGGAGCTGATGCAGAGGCCATGGAGGGATGTATCTTACTGGCTTGCTTGCTTCTCCTGGCTTGCTCAGCTGGCTTTCTTATAGAGTCCAAGACCACAGCCCACAGATGGTACCACCCACAAGGGGCCCTCCCCCCTTGATTACTAATTGAGAAAATTCTTTACAGCTGGATCTTATGGAGGCATTTTCTCAACTAAAACTCCTTTCTCTGTGATTAACTCCAGCTTGTGTCAAGTTGACACAAAACCAGCCAGTACATTCTCTTTGCCTGAATTAAAGAGGAATTCAACTGGTTCTAATTGGTGAAGGTCTCCTCAGCTTTATTTTGTGGACTCCATTGTTATTTAACTATGAGGCTGCTGCTGCTGGATTGGGTTCAGTAATGCACATGTGAACATTTGCATTTTGGACCTAGCTCTCAGAATCCTGCTGTCAAAACCTTTAAGCAGCAGGCTGTGGAGTGGGATTATTAAACCGGTGAGTCTCATGTAATTAAAATGCTGGATTTGGCTGAAGTTTAAAATAAATTTGTCAAAAGCTGTGCTGGAGATTAGTCACATGAATATGTTTCTTGAGTAGAACATCAGAGTAAAATGAATAATTCTGAGAGACGAAGAGACAAAGAAAGATAGGCAATAGATAGACAGACTGATAGATGCAGGATAGAAGAGAGCTAGGTAGACAGAAATAGATAGAGCACAAAGATACACTAATATTTTAATGTACTTTTCCTTTCTATGGGAACATAGTGGAATATTTCATTTGTTTTGTAGTGTCCTGTCTGAAGCCAAGATAGAATAATGTCTGTATTTTTTCCTCAATAGTTTACTGACAGTGTATAAATGTGATTATATTTTTACACTGTTAGACCTGTTAGTATATGTGGTAAATAAATGAAATATTCTCTAAATTACGTTCCAGTTTGACTGTGGATAAATGTCATGGCTTACTGTGGTTTACATTGCCATTAAAATAATTGTAACTCTTTTTAAAAAGTATACACTTCTAAGATTATAAATAACAGTCTTATAAACAAATACCTTAACTTAAAATTTTTGAATATACTAAAGCTGAAGTATTTTATGGGCAGATAAGAGTATTGGTGGTAAATAAAACTAGATTATGTGCTATTTCACTTTCTTTTCTTTTTTTTCTCTCTTTTCTTCCTTCTCTTCCATCCTTGAGCTGACTGCCCCCTTTAAAAAACAAACAAACAAACAAACAAACAAAAAACAAACTTCTCTGACTCATATAAAGATTTTACTAATACATGTTGGGTTTATGATTGAAATATTTACTCATCAAAGAAACACAGAAAAGTAAACAATATAGAATGCCAGAGAAGAAAGAGTTCTAAAAAGCCAATCCACTGCAAGATTTTAAGGAGTTCATATTAAAAGAGAACATAAAGAATTTTAATTCTGACTATTAGGGAGCACAAATAATTTCAATTCTGACTATTAAGCATAGAAAATAATATAATTTTTTTTTTAGTTTTTGATTCTAGATGATTTAACTTTATATTAATTCTTCTATTTTTCTCCTTTGTTTATTTTGATGACTTTCATTGGGGGATGAATAGGAGAGTTTCATGGAATTAAAGAATAAACCTGGTAGCATTGCTTTTATTGCTATAAGCATAAGTTCTGAGATGTTAGTCAACATTTGCCTTCAAACTAAATTAGCCTTGGTAATATTTCCCCATAAGCAAGTAGGAATTTATCCTGGGACTATAACCTGGACAATGTTCTTACCTGGGACCTTGCACTGAGTCAACATAGTGAATAATACAGTGGATAGTTAAGTTGGCTTAGAAGAAACACAACCATAATGTAACTCACCCTGGATTACTAAATGTTATTAACTCAAATATAAAGTGTGCAATGAGTTCCCCACAATATAAGAAAGGTTCTGAGCAGCAAGATTTAACATATTTGTATGAAGAATTCTCTTCCCATACAAGGGTGACAGTTTGTAATGAAGCTTTCATAGGTCAAAATGGTCTTGCAGAATAGCTTTTATGTAAAGTTTAAGATTTTATAATGTGTACTTGTCAAGTTGAAAGAGCTAATAAGTATGCAGATGGAGATGAGCAAGCATTCTTGAACCCTCATCTCTTGAGTGTTTCAGGTACAAGAATGTTTTTTGAGAAATTGGAGCAAGCAACACATCAGATGACAGAAAATGACTAGTGTCCTGATCCGCAATAAATACACAGTCTATTGTGTTGGGCATTACTAGGTAGCCATGTGACCACAAGCTGAGGGGGTTTGAAATATATCATGGTCTGCCTGCAGTGCCTTGCCACCTTTAGATTTATGATTCTTTTAGAAGTGATCCACTAGTGTTCCATAGAGATATTTTCTCATTTTTGTGGCTCATGGTTAGATTCTATAGTCACTCAGAATGAGAAATCCATGACAGCAAGCAAAGTATCCAGATAGAAAATTAGCATATAAATCAGTAGCTTTTCTAGATGCCAATAATTAATTTACCATGAAATAAATTAGGAAAAAGCTCCATGGGGGGAGGAACCCATGAAATTAAAAACTTCTCACACTAGTGGTTGCACGAATACTGTTGTAAAAATGCAATAGCCATCAAAATTCCAATGACATTCTTTAGAGTGCTCAAAATAAAATCCTAACATTCATGTAAAATCACAAATGGTCCCAATTAGTCAAAACGGTCCTAAGCAGAAACAGCAACGATGAAGGCATCTAAAATGAAGCCGCAGAAATATAACATCAAAATCAACATGGACACAATAGTAGACATATAGATCAATAGACTAAAATAGAAAACTCAGAAATGTGCTCATAAATTTACACATACCTAATTCAACAATGGTGCATAAGAAAATGTATTGGAAAAAAGACAGTTCTTCCAAAAAGATGCTAGATAAACTATATTTCAACAGATAAATAATAAAATTAGATCTGGATCTTTCACTCTACATCAAAAATAAACTCCAAATATACCAGACCTTAGTGTTAGACCTGAAACTCTGATAATAATACAAGGAAGCACAGGCAAGAATATAAGACATAAACGTAGAGAGAGAGTTTCTGAATTGGACTCCAGTTACTCAGGAAACAAACCAAGAACTGAAAAATGGGATTTTGTGAAGTTAGAAAATTTGACACATTGAAACTAGTACTCAGAAAAACTTAAAATATAGCCTAAACAATAGGAGAAAACATTTGATGACTGTACATTTCATAGAGATTTCTATTAAGAATCAGTAAGAATGTATCAAACTAAGCACCCCAAGTCAAATGATCTAGTTTTAAACTATTTCATCAATAAATGAGCAAATGAATTAAACAGACAGTTATCTATGGAAGAAATAAAAATGACCAATACATATTTGTATATTTAATATTGTGTTCAAGATCATTAGCCTTCAAGGAAAAACAAGTTCAAACTATATAGAAGTAGGGTAGGGTTACACACACCTATAATGCCAGCTCCTGAGAGACACAAGCAGTCAAATAAATCGTGTTGGGTTAAAATTATATTCTCCCCTACAATAAAAGAACTAAACAATTTTTGTTAAATTTCTGAATTCAATAATCCATTTCTAGTATGATTTATTTGATCTTATTATGAGTGTGTTGATTATCTTTCTGGTTGTACAGAATTAAAATCCTAACAGTCATTTTCAAAATGAATTGCACATATAGTTGCATACACTAACCTATAGGTTAAGTGCTATTTTTCTGTAGTAGTAGTTGAAGCAGAATTTATTTTTAAAGGGCTGAAAATGAATGAATTGTCACTAGAGTCTCATCTGGGATCCACTTAGCATTCTGGTCCTGGCATTTTCTACCAAAATAATTTAGACCAAGTGACTATAGTATACTGAGTGAATGGATGGCATTCACAAGAGATGAAAATAGAAAATGTCCAAACTGTCCCCAGGGAGTAGAGTATCATTTGGTAGATTTAAGCAGACTGCTTCGACCCTCTAGCTCCCCACAAGGGCATGGATAGTTTTTATTATTTGTGAAAGCTTAGGTCGTATAGAATAGGCTTGTACCCAACTAACTTGTATAACTTAATAACATGTATATTACGAATCCACCTTTGTCACATGGTTCATTAACTCACATTCTGTTCCTGCACATCTGACTTCCTCTGCATTTTGCTGGCAAATTCCTGCTCTTGATTCTTTCCTAGAATTCCTATCTCTGCCTGGAAGTCCCACATTTCCTCTCCTGTTCTGCTTTGCACTATCACATTTTTTGAACCAATCAGAAGGTGATAGAGAAGAATGTTTACAAAATACTCAGTCAGGTGATGATCTAATAAAAATAACAACTGTACTCAACTCTGTGCTGATACAGAAGTCTTCATTTGAATAATAAAAAAGAACCTTTACACAGTACACAAAAAGATTATTCTAGCAGGACAATAGCCAGAAAGAACATGGTATCTATTTAAATTTTAAGCATGTTTTATCTTTATAAAGTCTCTGCAATAGATAATTTTCCTGAGTGATGTTTTCCAGTCAAGGTAATTAATAGATCATATTGGATTGACTTTTGCAAGTCTAAACAATGGATCTGTGAAGCTTCTTTCTGGATAGTATCATGGAAGGTTGAGGATTCTTAGAACCAATATGAGTTAATGACCTTCCTAGACTCCCAAGATGTCTTGTCTTTTCCCAGTGCAAGAGACAGGACTAAGGTCCTACTTCCCTGACAAGTAATTAGTATTGAGCCTGTGTATTTAAATTTCATTATATCCCTTTAGAATAATACCATAAGACAACTTAGGGAAACTACTGGACCGATGGGTTTGTAAAGCTCTTCAAAATGGTAGAGAGCCACCAAACCTTGTAAACAGTGTGGTGGTTCTAATGAGATGTTTCCCTTAGTCCAAACATTTGAATATGTGGTCCACAGTTGATAGCAGTTAGGGAAGGCTTGGGAGTTGTGGACTTGCTGGGTGGTGTACGTCGCTAGGGCTTTAAAATTCCAAAAACCTCAGGGACCTTTGGAGTTTGCTTTCTCTGCTTCACATGTGTGGTTGGAGATGTGAGCGCTGGATAGCCCCTGTCAGCATTCTTGGTTCTTGTGGCCATGGCTCCTCATCATGAAGGTGATGGAGTTTTACCCCACTGGAACCAAATACACAAATAAACCTTTACGTGTAGAAGCTACCTTGGTCTTAGTATCTTATCACATCAGCAGAAAAACAACTAATGCAGACAGAAACTTCAGTCTCTGGCAAGTGTATGTTCAAAATGTTAAATTGGTGGGAACTGGTTCTAATGTTTTGTCTTATTTTTGACTCCTAAAATCAGTGCTTCCAGACTTAAGGGTCTCTGCCAACCCTCAACCCACTAGCTGGCTTCAACTGATAATAAAGATTTGCCGTGCAGCCATTGGTTGGGTAGGGAGATAGGGCGGGATTTGTAGATTGCAGGAGCAAGGGACCAAGAGAGAGGATGGTGGGAAGAGGAGAATCACCATGGCTCCCAGGGAGCAGGATCAGATTTAAGAGCTGCAGGAGAAGAACATCCTTCTGATGTTGTAGTCCCTGAGGACCTACAAGAGACTCAGGGGAGTAGGGGAGCTGCTCAGAAGGTAACAGGGCAGCAAAGATAAAATATATATTTAGAAGCAAAAAATAGTGGAGGGAAGTGTGCACTAGCCACAGGGAGATTTAGACGTGCCCAACCATTGAGTTAGTCAAGGCATATCAAAATGTGTGTGTGTGTGTGTGTGTGTGTGTGTGTGTGTGTGTGTTTCATTCAAGAATCAAGAGAGCTCTTGGGCAGGTGCAGCATGCGCAATGAGGACCAAAGCAGTTTCACTAATTCACCACTACATTAAGTTTAGAAATTTCTTGGTATTATGTGCTGTTATTTATGAAGGAGACAAGTAATCTAATATACTTCCGGCCTGTCTTAATAGCTATTTGAACTAATTGAACTTGATAGGTTAAGAAATAAAGACCCAAAATTGGGTGGGTATGGAATTTGGAGTAGATTTGGGAGAATTGGGGAAAGGGAATAAATATGATCAAAGTGTAAAACAATGTACGAAATTCTCAAATAATTAGTAAAAAGGCACTGTAACTTCTTTTTAAAATATCTTTGCCATTTTTATTTTTGAGATTATAATATTACAACTTTTATTCCTTCTCTTTCCCCTTTTAAGCCTCTGATATCCCCTCATTACTATCTTAAAGTTTTGCTGTCCTTTTTATTAATTACTATTACTTGCAACATATGTGTATGTGTATAAGTGTATGTGTGTGCATGTATGGTGTGCATGTATATGATGTATATGTATGTCAACTTTCATCAACCAGTGCAGATCTCTAGTGGCAAGGCCTGGGATCTGAACACCTACAAAAATGAAGTAGACCACAGTCTGATGCTATAGACAACCTTTTTTCCAATTTCAGTGTACTTTTATAAACTAATATAACAAAGGAAGGAATGATCCAAAGAAGGTTGTTTGAGTTCAGAAAAACATGATCAGAAAAACATGTAAATAAATGTTGTAAGCACATGCCAAGTATTCACAGATCAGCCCTTTCCTGGAACTTTCTCAGAACAGAGCATTTGAAACATAATTGCCTGGCACATTCTATAGATTACCCTTGGGAAAGCACGAAAGGAAATCAGAAGGCCATATCCAGATTCAGGGCACACTGACCAGATTGTGTTCTGTAGCTATGATCTGACATCCAACAGGAGCAAGCATGTCTCACAAATTGAATATAAATTCTTTTTTTCATAGAAGGTTCAAAAATCAAGTCCAAGAACAATCCAGGGATAGAATACACCAGAGGTCAATGGCCTCCGCAGTTCTGCAAGGCATTGCTCAACATGTATCACTCTTTTGTCCATGTTCCAGCATGTGTACACATACATATTTCTAAACATAACATGTTCATCCCATTTTCTGTTGCTATTATGCATGTTTTGGGGAGGATCATTTGGTATTAATCCACTTAAGGCATTGAAACAATATGTATAAGTATTGCAAGTCAGTAGGAATGTTCAATTTTTCAAAATTATTTACTAACACCTCCCATAATTAAAGCACTAAAAAAAATCTCAAAACATAGAAAATTTATTAAAATAAATGTCATAGAATTCTATAAAGTAAAACCATGTGCCCCAAAGCATATACCTTAAAAAGAGTAATGTGTATTGTTCACTGTAGTGCTATTCAGTAGTTCTGAAGACAAATGTAATCTTCAGAGGGTTTACTTAGTTCATTGTCACCTATCCCTTGGAGAATTTAGTAGCCTATAAAAAGTTGCACTTAAACAGGTTTGTGCCAAAGATTTAATTATGAAGTATGAGAAGAGGTCTTCAGAGGATGTTGTAGCTACTAAGATCTAGAAAACAGGAGATAGTATAATCTCTGAAATGCCCAGAAAATATATGTCTTTCTGATGGCTGCTAGGATAAAAAGCAAAAGCATTCAGGAGACCTGGAGAGGAGCCATGTGGGAGGGAGCTGTACACTTTAGAATTGAGATAAGCTGAATGTTCTGGTCAAAGAAAGGTCAGTCTTTACAAGAGCAGAAATGGCACAGCCATGCCAACTCAGATGCCAAGCCACAGATCCACTCCAACTGGTGGATTCCATTTGCTCATAATTATGAGCCTATCAATTAGACTTTTGTTTCATATAAATAAGAATGGCAAACAAACTAAGCTCTAACAGGTGCAAAAGCTTATTTTACCCTGGGCTAAAATTATCTTCACTAAAATATGGCTTGCCAGTATAGGTTAGTAACATGTAGGTAGATTTTTGTTTTCTGTATGGATGATAGGTTCTTATCAGAGATGCATCAGCAAAACTAGTTACTGTTGTTAATGTAGCAAAGTATTTTTATTTCAAAAGCCCTTATTTTTGCATTGCTGGGTCTAAAGTCATTTCAGTACTTGGCATTTGAGAACTCGTTTGCCAAAGTTTGACATTTCTGTCCAAGTATTTTTGGTGGCTTTCTGCCATTTTGAACAGCTCCCTAGGGCCCGCATGTCCAGCTGTTTCACTAAACTGTACTTTAGAGTTAATTCTGAAGGGATAATGAAATTCCAGTATGCACCACTGTGTCTGTAAACCAACATTTTTGATTAAGGAACCAGCCTTTTCCCTTGTGTAACAGGAATGAGACGTTAATATGCTAATTTAGCCCCTGTGCTCTCTGGTTTTGTAGTAATTCTCCTGTTTACGCCTGTGCACATGTCAATCTGAGAATCTGCTGGTGGAATGGACAGCCAGCTGTCTGAGGTGCAAAGGCAGAGCCACAGATTAGGTACTCCCTTGGGGGTCTTTTTAGTTGGGACTCTGAATGCATAGCTTATCTCTCAGAAACTTGGTTTCCCCTAGAGAAACTTTAAAGGACGCTTTGTTTTTGCCAAGAATTTCTTTTTGAATGTCAACTTAATTAACAATAACCCAAAGAAAGAAAACTGAGCTCTTTGTGGGCTTTGTAGGTACTGATTTCTTACCCTTATTTGGTGAGATTTTTTTTTTTAATTGAAATTAGTTTGTCAGAAGCACCTAAAATTTCCATTAAGTATGAAAGGGGGAAATAATGTAGTTCTAAGGTGGGTTCCCCCTTCCTGCTTCTAGATTATATTTAAGAATTTTTCAGGAACCACAAAGGTGTCCAGAGATTGAAAGCAAACAGGGATTGAGAGCAAAAAGCATATTAGTTATACTTACAAAATATGGGAAGTTCATATTTTCCAAAATATTATTAACAGTGAATTATATGAGAGATAATGACATGAACAGAGTCTACAAAGGTGTAATGTGGCACATCCCTTAAAAGACTTTATCTACTGAGAAGTCAGATATAAACAATGGCAACATTACCTATCAATATAGAATTAATACGTGATGTAATTGCTGTCCAAACTAAATAAAGATAGGATACAATTTTACAGAGAGCCACTTGACCCAAAAATGAGGAACCTTTCATGATGCAGGAGATAGAAGATAAGGGCACGTAATTTAGGGAATATAAAATGGAAGACACAAAGAAGCAAAGAGGAGAGTGGCACACAGGGGACAATATTGTCCTCGGAGCTACACAACTTGTTACAACTGAATATAACATGTAAGGTAAAATTTCGGTTTTGTTGTCTGTTTGTTTTTTGTTTTTTAGTTTTAAAGGTACAGTTATTTAATTCATTTTATTTCAGATAAATTGTTTAAAGTTAGAACTTTTTATTGGGTATTTTATGTATTTACATTTCAAATGTTATCCCCTTTTCCAGTTTCCCCCTATCCTATTCCCCTTCCCCTGCTTCTATGAAGGTTCTCCCCACCCACCCACCTACTCCCTCCTCAGCACCCTAGCCTTCCCCTACACTGGGTCATCGAGCCTTCACAGGACCAAGGACCCTTCCCACTGATGCCCAACAAAGCCATCCTCTGCTACATATGCAGCTGGAGGCATGGGTCCCTCCTGGTGTACTCTTTGGTTGGTGGCTTAGTCCCTGGGAGCTCTGGGGCATCTGATTGGTTGATACTGTTGTTCTTCCCAGGGGGTTGCAAACCCCTTCAGCTTCTTCAGTCCTTCCCCTAACTCCTCCATTGGGGTCCCAGTGCTCAGTCCAATGGTTGACTGTGAGCATCCACCTCTGTGTTTGTCAGGTTCAGGAGACAGCTATATCAGGCTCCTGACAGCAAGCACTTGTTGGTATCCACAATAGTGTCTGGGTTTGGTGTCTGCAGATGGGATGGATCCCCAGGTGTGGCAGTGTCTAGATGGCCTTTCCTTCAGTCTCTGCTCCACACTTTGTTCCCATATTTCCTTTAGACAGGAGCCATTCTGGGTTAAACATTTGTAGATTAGTGGGTGGCCCCCTCCCCCAACCAGGGGCCTTGCCTAACCTCTGGATATCATCTTTACAGGTTCTCCCTCCCCTTTGTTGGGCATTTCAACTGATCACATTCCCGTTGGGTACTGGAAGCCTCTTGCTTTCCTGGCATCTGGGATTTGCTGGTGGCTACCTCCAGTTCCCCAGCCCCCATTGCTACATACCTCTGTTCAAATTCCTGACCCTCTACATATCATCCCCATCTCCTCCCATACCTGATCATGCCCCCGTTTTCCCCTCCCCCTCCTCTCTTCTGCCCAAGTCCTTCCCACCCTCTCCCTCCTGTATTTTGTTCCCTCTTCTAAGAAGGACTGAAGCATCTACATTTTGGTCTTCATTCTTCTTGAACTTCATATGGTCTGTGAATTGTATACTGGGTATTCTAAGCTTTTGAGCTAACATCCACTTATCAGTGAGTGCATACCATGTGTGTTCTTTTGTGACTGAGTTACCTCACTCAGGATGATATTTTCTGGTTCCATCCATTTGCCTAAGAATTTCATGAATTCATTGTTTTTAATAGCTGAGTAATACTCCATTATGTAAATGTACTACATTTTCTGTATCCATTCCACTGTTGAAGGACATCTAGGTTCTTTCCAGCTTCTGGATATTATAAATAAGGCTGCTATAAACATAGTGGAGCATGTGTCCTTGTAATATGTTGGAGCATCCTCTGGGTATATGCCCAGGAATGATATAGCTGGGTCCTCAGGTAGTACTATGTCCAATTTTCTGAGGAACCACCAGACTAAGGATGTTGAACATTTCTTTAGGTGCTTCTCAGCCCTTTGAGTTTCCTCAGTAGAGGATTATCTGTTTAGCTCTGTTCCCCATTTTTTAATAGGGTTATTTGTTTCTCTGGAGTCTAACTTCTTGAGTTCTTTGTATATGGATATTAGTCCTCTATGGGATGTAGGATTAATAAAGATCTTTCCCAATCTGTTGGTTGCTGTTGGTCCTATTGACAGTGTCCTTTGCCTTACAGAAACTTTGCAATTTTTTGAGGTCCCATTTGTTGATTCTTGATCTTAGAGCATAAGCCATTGGTGTCTGTTCAAGAAATTTTTCCCTGTGCCCATGTGTTCAAGGCTCTTCCCCACTTTCTCTTCTATTAGTTTCAGCATATCTGATTTTATGTGGAGGGGAGGCCCTTGATCCATTTGGACTTGAGCTTTGTACAGTGGATAAGAATATATCGATTTGCGTTAGATCACCATGACAATGAAATATTTCTAAACTTGTGATAGTTCCTATTTGTGATTGATGCTATGCTTAGCAATGGGTAGGACACTTACATTTGTTATCTATACATTATTTTTCAGTAGAGATTCTGAGACAACAGCAACGAGAGCAACAATAACAAATGATGGATAAATAGATAAACAAAAAATGTTTCACATGCTCAGATCAGATGTTATTGTTTTGAAAGGGTCAATAATGTCACATCTACCGAAGGTACCCTGTGCAGACATTTGGAAATGGGTGTCTTTTTTTGTCCTCACAGTCTCTGACTAGGTTAATTTCCTCAATTTTTTCCCACATCCTTTAATGTCACCTATACAAAGGTGCCTTCTCCAAACACGCAGAGGAGATCAGGTCCCATTATCCATGCTGACATGCCATTTTGCTTATTTTCTCTGTACCAATTACACCAAATGCAATTAACTACCTCCACAATTGTTTGTTTAGCATTTGTCATCCATTAGTATGTTGACATTCCATTGAATGTATTTGTCTTGCCAAGGAGAATCTTCAGCACTTGACAGCTGTTCTCTGTATATTCCTGTGTAAATATAGGTTAGATAGGGGATAAGAGAACACAGGTAGGAGACTATCAAAAAGCATACGTTGAAAGAGCTTAATGACTGAATTATAGTTAAGTCGTAGAAGAGAGAGAAAGGTAAGTGGGCTAATTTCTATATTTCTAGGTTGGTGATTAATATACACTATGGATAAATATATAAGGTAAAGGTTTCCCTTAAATTTGAGTTTTTTTGGAATAAGCTTGCTAAATTAAGATTTTTTTCCTTTGGAAAAATGTGATACCATTCCAGTCTCATTTGTTTATTTTAAAACTATTTAACATGAATTATTTCTGTAAAGATTTAACATGTGTTTTTTATTAATTTTCTTTGTTTTTGGTTCAGGATACTATATACATTCTTGTGTTGAAATTTCTGACATTCATTCAATATCAAAGCTGGACTTTTTAAAAAAAAACATACAGTGTGTGGTTTGTGTGTGTGTGTGTTTGTGTGTGTGTGTGTGTATGCAAGTGGGGGAGATCTTCCAATTTATTGATTTAAAGGCTGAAAAATTTAGGAACACTTTTATCTTTTCAGTCAGATATATTTTAGTCTGCTTATGCTTGGATGTGAAATAAAAGTAATTATTTTCAAGTTTAATCTAAGTAGATAAACTAACCTTCATGACAGCCAATGTGTGATTTCTGCAAGTTCTTTATAAATTAAACTGTCATGTAGTTATCCCATAATTTATTCTGTTGATTCTAATTAAAGGTGTTTGTTATTTGCTTCTTTCCAGTTTCACACAGAGAAAAGGAGAAGGGAAAAGAAAAATTAAAAGGAGAGAAACCTGAGAAGAAAGGTATGCAGTTATTCTCTGTGCCACTTTAACATTAAAGATGCTTTTCCCTTTGGTATTCTCTTCATTATATCTAGACTTTAAAAATGTTGGCTTCTTCTTCTAAAAGTTGTATTATGGTTATATTCATGGAAAAGAACCACAAAAGAGAAATCTCTGAACTAAAGAAAATAAAGTATATTAGGCTTTTGTCCCCATGTTACTTTTAAGAAAAATGCCAGCCTTTCCTCTGATAGTTTTGAGCCTGCCTTAGAGAATATTACTTGAGAGAAGAAAAAAAAAAAAAAACTGGTCATTTTTATCATTAAGAGGCCATCTTCAACATTTTAATTAAAATGCCAATTGTATTATCTTATTTGTTTGACATTGCTTATTTATTGAGAAAGGATAGGTAAGACAACTTCACTGTTTAAATCATGAAGATGAACTATGAAAACCTTCCCACCCTGCTCTAACCTCGTATTTCCCATTCTGTCTCACCCAATGTACTGACACAGCCACTTGTGTGAGGCTTTGTAAAGCTCTCTAGAGCTTTGTTAACAATATGTACAGAATTGATTTTTACATAATGTATGTATGGCATAAATTAAGAAAGCTAAAGGGATATAGATAGATAGATAGATAGATAGACAGACACACACATGTATCTTTCCCATCATATTAGTAATTTATATTATTGTTTCCTCCTGTTTTCCAAAATCTAGCACATCTTATATTTTCCTAAAGCAAAAATACGTTCTAAAGAACTTTCCATCCGTGTATGTGTGTGTGTGTGTGTGTGTGTGTGTGTGTGTGTGTATGCATGCGTGTGTGCATGTATGCATGTACAGTGGTATTTCTACTTCAGGAACTTCATTAGGACCTTTATTAAAAATTAAGTCTATACTAACAGTTCCCTTAAGTTTAAAAAATGTTCCTTGGTTTACCTTTTGCTTTGATACATCCCCCTCTGCCTCATTGGGTTTTGTGAGGTAGGATTATGGTTTGATGTTTTGCTGTTATTTGGATCACATTTGCATCCTCAATATCACAGCTGGCTGACTTTTCTGGTTTGTGAACACTGTAGCTTACATAGAATATGTAGAATGAATGTGATATTTATGAACCAGAGTAGAAAAACACATTTCAGTATGACTTATTACATATTCACACTTGAGTATTAGAATTAAATAGTGTACTTTTACTAATATTTACCTAGTGGTAATTCCCTTGAGTTTCACAGCTCTTATCTTCTTTGTTTGTCTCAGGTATATTTGTACATTTCTCATATGATGGTGAGATAGCGAATTATGAACATAAGATTCTATATCCTGACAAAATCAAATAATTTTGTGGTTCTTATTAAGTTTCAAGCTTTAATATTACTAAATGTTTTCTTTTAATAATCAAAAGATTGCCCTTAAATTATACATGTAACAAATGTACTCAAAATAAAAACCAGAGATAGAATGCTTCCTGCTTTTTTTTCTCTATTTACATATGCCAATTAGTGATGTTTACATGTTATATTAACCTTAACACTGAGACCTAGCATTTTCTTACTATTTACAGAACAAAAACATGTTAAATAAAATTAATGTTGATTCATTACATTGTTAAATAAATATTGGAAAAGTATTTCCCAGGTATCATGTAGGACATTGCTAAATTACAACGTTTATTATTTTAATAATCATTTTAATTATGTTATACAGTATTTTTGATTCTCAGAGAAGTGTTTAACCCCTTAGAGAATCATTGATATTGTTTTGTTTGTCAGAATGATGTTGATGAACAACAATCAGTGAGCAGATACTAGAAAGGTTCAGCATCTTTGTGATGCTCAAATCATATCAGAAAGTTGTTTTTTCCCAAATGTCAATTGTGTTCCTGTTGAGGAACACTTCGGTTAATCATTCTTCAGCCATAATGTAGATATCTCCTGTTATTAATGCTAAAAAGTTATTTTCACAGTGTATATGTGCTTTATATTTGTTTTTAAAAATTCCTCATTTTTGGTTTTCTTTCCTGAAAGCTTCATATACTTGCAGTAGAATCTACAAAACAAAGATGACAGATATAGCTTTCAACATACCATATATTTGTGTGATTGGGTTTTCTGTTTTGGTTAGGACCTAACTATTTAGCCCTAGCTGTCCTGCAATTCACTGTGTAGTCCAGAGTAGCTTCAAACTCACAGATATCTTCCTGTCTTTGCCTTCTGAGTACTGGAATTGAAACCATTCATTACCATACCCACCTATTTTTAAAATTAATTAATTAGGTAAATAAGTAGATTTTGAAGACAGGAATTCTCTGTAGTCCTTGCTGTCCTGGAAGTAGTTCTATAGACCAAACTGGCCTGGAACTCAAAGGGATTCACCTGACTCTGCCTCTCAAGTGCTAGGATTAAATGTGCGTGCCATCAAAGCCTGGCTACTTTCTGATTTTTAGTGCCAAGGCTTATGTTGGATTCTATATGCTATTACCCACTGATTACTATATTCCTAAGATGGATCCAATGGTGTCATAAATCCATAGTTACTCTATAGAACTGTAGTCAGAAGGAAATGGGCTTTGCAATTTATTAAAGCTATGTGTAATTTGTAATTTTCTAATGGTACTTTTCTGTTTAAGCAACTCACAAGGAGAAACTTGAGAAAAAAGAAAGAACAGAGACAAAGATAATGGCAAAAGGTACCCTTTCCCTTTATTATCTTCATCCTTAATCTTTTATGATGGTGAGAGTGTACATATGGGAAGAAATTTGAAGGTTTGTAATCATTCTCCATTTCATTTGGATACAATGATTTAAAACTGGATATCTACACTCTTGGCTTCTGATGATGAGAGTGTACATATGGGAAGAAATTTGAAGGTTTGTAATCATTTTCCATTTCATTTAAATTCAATGATTTAATATTAGATATCTATAGACTAATAAAACCAAAATACAGTTTTAAAAAATATCAACAAATGAAAGGAAAATAATGTGTCCTCACATGTGAGTGGCGGAATTTTGGTCTGTCTGACCTTTATCTCACAGTCGTGTCTTCTTGACACTGGGAGAGGTAGGCAAATTTGATCAAACAATAGAAAAAGGACCCTGATGTAACTGTCTACATTCAATAAACAGTTCCAAAGTATTTAGATGCATAGAAATTTCACAGGAAGTAAAGCAAGTTTTGAAGCGTGTCATCTTATCATCCCTGGCTACCATGAAAATTACACAGGCCACAGGGGAAGTATGAAAAATAACAAAGCAAATCCTGATTTTTTATGTTGAATAAATGTGGAAGTTAGTTCTTAGAAGGAAACCCACTAAAGGGCACAGTGGATTCATGACTGCATTTTGGTCTTGTGAGCCCTTTGAGGAAATAAGAATTTGTACACAAAAAAGCGTTGTTATACTTCAAGTCTATAAAATCATCACTTCCTTATTTTGGAAGGTTAATTGACCTATATTTTTCTACCCTAAGTTGGTCTACCTAATGTTTTAAGTGTTTTAAAATATACATTTTGACTAATAATACAATCCTGTCTCCTCAATTTTCCACTTATTTTAAAAATATAAGTTTTATATGAATATAATATCAATATTAAAGTTATACTGGAGCAATCTTACTCCAGTATCATTAAAAAACTACCTATTTGTGGGAAAGAATGTATCATTATCAAAGAAATATTTATATTATATAAGAATAATTTAATTTTTAGAATATGTTCTAAAGGAAAACTTTGTGATAACTACTGTCCTAGCAATAGGAAACATACATATCTGGTCCCACATTTATCACTGAGATGACAAGCTCGTGTCAAAATACTTATCTTTTTATGTGGATGCTGGGATTGATTTCAAGTCCTTACGCTCTCATGACAAGCAATTTACCAACTAAACTATCTCCCCATCCCCTCAAATTCCTAAAACTATGTTAAGCTGCATTCATTAAATAAAAATTTGAAATTACAACAGTCAGAAACCAAATGCAAAGTCTCATCTTTGTAAAAAATTAGAAGCAGGTATATCGGTTCTTACTGCTAGAACAAGAAATTATCTCAGCTACTTAGACTAGTACCCACTCACTGTCTCACCCTATGTATAGTTCAAGTTTGGCTGGTCAAGTTCATTGAGGTTCTCTTTAACCCTCTGTTTGCCACAAATTCACACTGACATGATAATTGACTTCCCTAGGCCTAGCAACAGAAGAAATCAGGATGGAAATTGTGATGTGAAATTATGAAAGTTGACTACTATGAAATTCTAATCCAATCACTTCTGCCATCGTCTATTGGTTAGCATATTATATGTCTAGACAACATTCACTAAGAGAAGAAGGTAGGGCTGTTGGACTCATCTTAAGTCTCCCCACTACCAATGCTTCCTATTTATATATGTTAATATTGACAGATATATGTAAACAAATTATACATATTTTTACACCTATATAATGTTCTCACATGTGTGTTTATTGATCTATATAGGTTATATTAGGAATAGCCAATGTACACATGCTCTTTATATTATATGTGGGTTTCTAGGAAAATAAGATAAGGTTAAAGAGGCACAAACTAAGCAGGTGACATTTGAGTCAGAAATTAAAATGTATTCCTTTAGAGCGCTGTGATCAGCATTGAAGCTAATGACTCCTGCTGGCACCTTCACATGACACAGTGTGTCTTCTGTTCTGTTTACAATACAATATGTGCAAGGCGAGTAATTTTTCAGACGGTCCTAGCAATTCTGTTCGAAAGAAACATGCAGATTCACTGTCATCCCTTGCCCGGTGCTTATATTAGATCTTCTACACATGGTGCCCATTTTTTGTAGTTCACAAAAATAACAGAGAAGAAAGAAGAGAAGATGGGATGAGAAGTCAAGAGGTGTGAACCCAAGTTTTACCTGGTTCTCTCACCACTCTGCTGTTTTCTAGTGAATGACAAAGTTACTTGTTTTAAGGAGTTAACAGTAGACGAGGGAAGTCTTCATTTTTATAGAAAAAAAGTTATTGTAATGCTTCTGTTAAATGTGTGGTCCTATCTCTAGGAGAATCAACTTTGCCAGTTATAAAATTCAATGGTACTAAAATAGATCAGATTTTCACTAATCTTTAATTCTACAGTAACAAGATAGAGGTAAAATCAATTGTGTTCTGGACCGCAAAGATAGATGGCATTTAAGATATCTAAAGTAACAATTTCACACAGACATAAGCAAACAAACAACAAAAAAAGGCTAGTAAAATTTCAAAATATAGGCATGTTTATTCTAAACTTTTTCTTTACATGTACAGAGTATGTATTACTACATCATATATATGACACACATGTAGTAAACCATTTACTGCTTTGATTTCTAATTCAGATTCCCTAGTTCTATATTCTCTAAAAATAAACATTGTATTGAACACAATGGTAATAGAAAACTAAAAATTGAGTTCCTGAACTCAGCTTGTTCCCAGCCTGGTGGGGGAAACTAGTAAGAAAACAATCTTGTAGAATACAAAATACACAATAGAGAATAAAGCTCGCGCCTTAATAAAAGTGTTGGCAGATATAAGCTATAAGCAAAGGATGGTCAACTCCAGTGACAGAAGTGTTTCTGTGTGAATTGAATATGATGGAATTCAGATATATAGAAAAGTATAGAGAATTTAGAGAAAACTTTGATGATGTTTGATATATTAAAATGCATGACATATTCACAACATGAGCTTAGCAGTACAGGAAGAAGCATAAAGTAGGATCATGCGGGTATCACAGTGTCATAAATGCTATGCTAGAGTCTATATAGATAGCAACAATGTACTCATCTTTTGATGCCATCAGGTAGATGATGAGACAAGCCTGATCTAGTTTCTCTGAAAGTGAAATTTAGGTGTACACGGACAAGTTGCATATGGATTTGCTATACAAAAGTGAGAGAAAGAAGCAGAAGATAATTGTTTTGTAACATAGGAAAGAGAGGAAAATTTATACCATATAGCCAAAAAGCCACACATTTATGCAGAGAGAAATCCAGGAATAATTTTACAGTGATTATGTTAGATAAGTTGGATACCATAATGCCCATCCCTGTGAAATCTCAATAAAATTTGTGCTTGAGGAATGCTGTTGTAGTGAATATTATTTGGGGGTATCTACCCAGGTTCTACCAGGTTTTGGGGTAAATACCTTAGGTTATTTAGTTCCCAAATAAAAGACACAATATTTTTATAGTTATAATCAGCTTTAAAGCACTAGAACTGGGCAGCTATCAACCCTCTATGCTATTTTGTCTACTTTCCTGGTAATAATCCTGAGATATTACTTGCCATGTTCTGTCAGAGCCACTCCTGTTACAGCTGGGTGGCCCTCATGCCCATAGCTTATGGTCCACCTACACCATGGGGCCTTCTCCCTTGTTTCTCTCTCTCTCTCCTCTTGTCTCTGCCAAAGACCTCTGAGTCCAGGAACTGAAGCTCTACCTACCTCTCTTCTGTCCAGTGCCAGGCTATAGGCATCTTTATTCAACAGGTAGTTTTAAATTAAAGAGCAAGGTTTGCACAACAAAAGCTGGCACACTCATCTTGTGGCAAGTAGACCTTGATATACAGAATTTAGTATTATAATACATAGCAAAGGAACAAACTTCTGCAGCAAGCAGTGATAAATAACCTATTATAGCTGTTTTTCAATGTCTTTCAATTTACCCTCAGTGGCCTCTGATAGCTAGGCATGAGCATCTCCCTGGAATGTCCCCAAAATAGATTACATCCAATGCTGGTCCCACTGAACAAACACTGTATCACAGATGATATTGATTTTGTAAATAGACTGCTTTCAGAGATGATACTCTCATTCTCTGTATGGAAACAAACAGATGCCTTGGTTTAGTTTACATCAAAGCAAAGTAAACAGAGCCCAGTATTTTCATCAAACTCTTTAACGTGTGTGTCAAGAATATCTACAATGCATTGAAAGTGCCCAGGCAAATCTCCTCATTGTATGTCAAATATATGTTAAATATATGGTCCCATATGCAGAAAATGTTAAATATGCAATGCCCATTACAACTAATTGAATCATACTATAACTGATTAAAAAAATATGAAAGATTCACAGAATGATTAATTTGTAAGCCAGTTCCCTCTCCAAAAATACATATACTATTAAGTTAATATGTTTTGAATAGACATGCACATTTATAGTTTGCTTGCTAGTACTTTTTGCTTGGACATTTAAGAAGTTTTATAAACATTTGGGAATATGATCTCTGACTTAGATATGTAAGAGAGCATATCTGTTTCTGTATTATCAGTCTTTGCAGGCCCAGTCATTAGGAATGTCTGTCTGTCAGTCATTAATAGGTATCATGGTAGGGATGCCTGTCTGTCATTTGGTCTCTGGTGAGTATCACCATTCTTATCTTGTTATTCAGTACCATGCAAGTGATAGTTCATTTGTATTCTTTGCATTTATCTTCTTTAAAATATTATGTTAGAATTATTTTGTGTAATACTTAAGATTTTTCTGTTATAGAACAAAATGATCATATTCCTTTAAAACAAAATTCTTTAATTATGCTCTTTAGTGTGGACATTTTTCTTACTGAAGATGCCCACAGTTACAAACTCTGTATAACAAATGACTCATTGTGGATGGCTTAAGTTCTTGATTATCGAGGCCAAAATCCAAACAAACTGTAACCACAACAACAATAGCAAAAACAGAAACCCAAATCAGTCTCTACACCTGCAAATTAAGGATGAGATTCATCTTGCTGATGCCTTGCATATCAAATACAACATATTTATAAATATATAATACCCTTGTCATTGTCAACAGTATTTACAAGGACACCCATTTTCTATTGATTATCTTGTTTGTCTTTTAAAATGGTACTTGAAGAATAATGTGAGTTGAAGAATTATGTGAGTAAAGAAAAGTAACTGTCTTAACTTCTTGTAGAGGACAAGAAAGTTAAGACTAAGGAAAAGACCGAAGCGAAGGCTAAGAAGGGAATGAAAGCCGAGAAACAAGAGAAAGCAAAGCCAACAGCTGCAAAAGCCAAAGAAACTCTGCAAAGGCCACCAAAAGCCAGAGAGGAGGACAACAAAGGGACACCAGCTGTGCCCAAGCCTGCGCATGCGCAGAAAGGTAAACATTCCAAGGAGGAGGAGGCAGCAGCAGGTCCTAAGAGAATCTTGGGCAAGAAGCAGATGCAGTCAAGTTAAACTCCGAAAAAGACTAAAATTATACCTCAGATGGGGTAAAAAGAAATCCAAGCCAATCAGCCAGAAAGGAAGTAAAGTCACTGTGTATTAACATACTAATAAATATAATAAAATGCATTCAAATAGCTAGATGCACTTTCAAGTGTTTTAAAGAGTGTTGAGTGATCACCTGGAGTTATTTAAATTTGGGGCTGAGGGCTGAAATCCTGAGGATTTGGCAGAAAAATTAAACAATTGTATGGGTTAGACTCTGGGAGAGGTGGTTTTAAAAATTGACCGCGACAGCATCTCTCAAGGAGTTGCTCCAGGAGTCAATGCACAAATCATACAGGAAAATATATATTAAAAGCTTTACTTCCTCGATATTGCTACAGTGATGCCAGAATATGCACATTAAGCTACCAATTCATTTCATTAATTTAAGAAACGAAACCTCTTATATAATAAAGAAGAGTCAGACCCATTTCTAGTCCTCTTAAAACATTTTTTAACTTTAGGACAGTCTACATACAACAAGTGTGCTTGTTAACAACTATGTTGTATTAACTCACTTCTCAGAAATTGACCATTTACAGAGAGGAAATTATTTGCAGAAAGGTGCTGTGTGAATTTAAAATGGTCACCAACAGCCTCTTTGTCCCACCATTAGGGTGCTTTTTGGGTTTTCTATCCCCAAATCCATTCTGCAGTCCAGGTTACTACAAATCCAGACCTTCACATCCAGAACTCAGGGTCTGCTCTGTGTGATCCATTTCTGAAAAGAAAGATGTATCTTTTCTTATGAATGTTACAAAATAAAATTTTCCTTGACTCCAATGCCAATTGAATAATTTTATTCAAAGCTTAAATGGATAAATTGGTGTCTGTACAACTTTATTGTGACTTTTAAACTTTTTAGTAAGAAGCTATTTTAATGGTAAAACTGGAAACATATTTTCTCTTACGAATTAGATAATATGAATTACATATTCTTTGTATTTTTTATCTTATTTTCTAACATCACAGTGTTTATAAACTTAGATATGTAAGTAATGCATGTAAACTTTAATTTATGAAACAAAAGACACATGTGTAGAACATATATAAGGAAGCAAGAGAAAAAGAAGTTACTCTTTTTTTCTTTTCCTCTTTTTTGTGGTTCGTAAACTTTATGTAAATTTCATTCATTTCAACCTAATTTTACAGATAGTCCTCTAGGATAAAAACTTTGGAAATTTGAACCTATGGTTTTCAAGATGATTACAGGATCTTGAAAACTGAAAATATAAAGTGTTATCCTTTAAAATAATATCACATATGAATGTTTGTGATATAAAAGGATATAATAATGAGAAATACTTTAAATGAATATTTCACTGTGATAAAAATCAAGAAAATTAATCCTTTGATTCACTATATGGATAGTTGGATTGTAACACACTGTGAAATTCAGATCACCCTTTAAGAAAGAAAATTGTAACATGAAACCAATGAAAACATATCAAGTATACTTAATCTATAATTTTATTATATAAAATGTCAGAATACTTAGAAGTAACTAGGCTCATGACTACCATTTGAGATGTTCAGTGTCTCCCAGGGTTTGAGAACCATACTTCAGTGATAAACTGGTCACTTTAGGACACTTTCAAAGTGTGTTTATTTTCCAGGTCACAAATACTATATTTTGTCATATCACTAAAAAAATTTATAAAAGATAGGATTATATTCCAATTCCATTTTGTATTTACTATTTTCATAGTTATGTGAAGAGCTAGTTAAGCATTATAAGGAGCAAAGGTATCAAAATGATTCTAAGATCTAAACAAACACATAGGCTACAGCATGGCACCTACTGAGTACTGCTACCACCAATTAAAAAAACTGTATAATTGGTAGATAATAAAAATTCACCCTGTAATGGCAGCCAGAGACAATAATCATTTGTTTCCTTCCTTTTCTTCTTTTTTCATTTTCTTTTTTCTTTTTTTAACTAAGCAGATATTTAAGAACATTTGTTTTTTTTAAAAAAACAAAAAAACACTGGTCACACAATCCTAATAATTTAAACAAAATAAAGATATGGTGTTTTCTATTTTTTTAAAAGTAGCTTTGATTTTTAAATTCCTAAATAGATAACACAACAAAAATTAGTTATTATTTTTTCTGTGTGAAATAAGGTTTATCTACTAAGTTGAAGTATGCTGAATGAGGGTGGACACACACACGCACACACACATACACACACATATAAATTTTATGTTCAAATTAATGCTGTTTGTGAGTTTGTGTGTGGATTTGTGCAAGAGAACTCAGGTACTCTAAAGACAAGAACAAAGATGAGAAGAGGCCAATATGTTCACAGGAGCTGGCTCTGAAAGCTGAATTTGGCTCTTCTCAACAGCAAGAAACACTTAATAATTTGGTGGTCTCTCCAGCCCCTCATCCAGATAGTTTTTAAAAAATCACTTTAAACGCCCAATATATTTGGGTTTGTTTTGAAGGACAGTCTTATCTGGGACAGACGTTTGTTGGTAAAATTTGTTTATAGAGTAAAATTATCAATAACCACCTCATTGTTTATTTACATTTGCATGTATAAAATGCATATATAGTTAAAACAATAAAAATGCCTACCATAAAGTTACCCATACTTACTTATTATATAATCTGCTTTTTATAGACCATTTCAAGTTCACTCAAGGTAAGGTAGCCAAGTTGACATGATTTGACATTTCTCCCTGGTTTCTGTGGGGAAATATCTCACAGCTGTTATATACACTATGCTCAGCGTCTTGTTATTTTCATCGTTTTAACAATGACTTGGGTATTGGTGGCACCCAGAGAAAGTATAGCTATGAGAATCTGCCATAGAATCACACCACATATACCCTAGCATCATTAGAGATTATTTTTAAAAGTCATTTCTATTGATATTCTGTGCATTTCCCCTTTGCTGACATTCCACAGAGAGCAACAGCCAGGCATCAACAGCTGAGTAGATTCATCAATACTCCCTGAGGAGCCATAAAGCAGGAATGAACAACATAAATTAATTCTAGCAGAATTTTTTTTTTTTTTTTACTTATTTCAAAGTGGTGATCAAATAGGGACTTGCCATATAGACGTTACTATCCTATAACTACAAATGCCAGAATGGAGGACAGTACAGATTTTTTAAGGGTAGTTTCCTGTTGTATTGAGTTGGGTTTAGAGAACTATTTCCATAAATTGAGTATTCTCAAATTCAGAAGACTTGACTATGGTCTGTTCTCAGGCAAGTAAAACCCAACTCGTACCTTAAGGTGAGGAAGCAAGCACCCCGCAGAGCACTCTCAGAGAGAGATGCTCTTCAGAAGCAGAAGGGAGCTCTGGAGGTCAAAGTCTCATCTCTCTAGTTTTGAGGATTTTTAATAGTCTTTGAGACGTTTTCATCACCTAATTTAGGATTGGTCAGTTTGAACAAAAACAGGCTCACAACTTTTGGGCAAAGCCTAATCAGTCGGTGAACCGGGAACACTGCTCCACCACCAGGGGGCCCTATTGGAGGGAGAAAAAGGATACCAAGCAGATTTTAAACTGTGTGGAGGAAGCCATCTTGATTATCTGAGTTTCCTGTCCCTATCCATCAGACTGCGTAGGATCTAACTCCTAGCCATCAGTCTAACTATATAATGTGGAGGACTGTTAAAGACGCATACTACCAATATACCCATGGTGTTACAACTTTGTGAGTAACGGATCTCATACACACATTCTGGCATATTTCCTATCTTTTTGAGAAATTATTCTTGAGCCATAGGAAAGAGTAATCATATGTTAAATGAGGTTCAAAACAGGTGGAAAGATGGGCATATCACACTACTCTAAATCCATATCGTCCATTTAAAGGAAAAATATTCTTAGCTTTGTTCTATAGCAAAATCTCGTGTCTAGGAAGGAGAAATAGTATCTACTTTAATGTTTCTTTTGTCTAACACCATAGAAGTCCCAGAGCCTGGGATGAGGCAGAAAACGTCCTTGGAAGTGTTTCAAAAAACAAATAGATTTGTGGGCTGGTCTGAAAATGGGCCACCTCATTTCAGCAACCAGAATACATATAAACTTTAGAAACATTATAACTTTGACTCACCCTTATTTAGGTATTAATGAAAAGAATTCTATGCTTTAGACTTATTGCAGTAAGTATATTTGCTATTTTAAAGATGACAAAGACACAGCAGAGCTTCATAAATAAATATTCTTGGGTATTTATTCCTATAAAATAAATATAGTTATTTTCTGTTTGTTAAAAATAATTTTGAACTATTAAAAATGTGTCATATTATATAAAAGCTATAACCTTTCTTGGTGCTAAAGCTTAGTATGCATTTGGTGAGTTAATAAAATGCTTAATAAAAAGGTTTTAAAATGTTAACCGTTAAATACAAGGATTATAATAGATTATAATAATGTATGTTTTAAAGATGTTGTGATAAAGTTTATGAAATCTTTTACAGTAGATATTAGAGTTAGATTGACCATGGGAGAATTCAAAGCTTGCAATAATATGTATTTCAATGGGTTGTATGTAATTAAGAAGTTAAAAAAAAAAAATATCCAACTCCTGAAACCATTTTGGACTGTGCCTGCATCAAACATCTGGTTACTTTCTTGGTTTATTTTTACAGACTACAGACTAACCAAGAGTATGAAGTGATCACATAACAATTAGTCAGTTAGCGTGTTATTTCTATCTTTTGGTGCTGTTGAGTGAATCTCCAGATCACATTTCTGATAAGGAGAATTTCCATGAACTGGATGCTAACAGGTTATAATGTGTTTGCCCTCTGTGCCTCATTCCAGAATTACCAACAGTCTCACTTGGGTACCCAGCAGGGGTCCTGGGTCCAGCAGCTGGTGACATTCCTAGTTGGAGAGAATTATCTTTTGTGTACCTCATGGTTCTTTCTCAAACATTTCACTAGGAAGTGTGAGAACAATTGCTTTAAAGTGAGGATTGGATTTTGAATTATCAAATATTCCCTACCCTGATATAACCATGAATAATTCTGTTTGCACATTTAAGAGGTTTTGTAGGTAATGAGTGGGACATTATGTGTGTTATCCATTTTCTTTGTATGCTCATAAAATCACAATATATTCCTTCAAAGAGATTAGTAGTAGCCAAAATAGATGCGTGCCTCTTTTTTTGTCCTGTAACATTGTGTCTTCATGTAGAATAGGCAGATGGTGATGACACACTTTCATTGCTTCTTCTTTCTCTCTATTCTGTCAGATCAGTATGAGTTCTGTCGATATATGATTGACATGTTTGTCCATGGGGATTTAAAACCAGGTATTCCAAACAATTATTATTGTTGTCTGTCTTAATAGCCTTTGTTTCTAAGACTGTCAGCTTTATCTGTACTAAGCTATATTTTCATTTAAACTCTTACATAATGCATGTGCAAACCTAGAATAAAGACAATAAAATGCAGAAATAATAACTGATGCTGGGCCCTTTAACTTTACCTGTGTTTGCTGCATGGCCTGTTGAAAATGAAGTCAGCTGAAAGCTCAAAGATGCTAATATCTTTATACATAAAAATGCTAATATCTTTAATAATATCTTGGAGTGAAGTAATGAGTCACTGGATATGATTCCTGGTAAATTTAGAAGAAAAGACTTATAATAAAGAAAAATACTCTTTTTTTCAGATAGTGGATAAAATTCATAGTAAAATCCATCATTCCTCAAATACTGAGTCTTATCTTTCCAAAGCATTTAGATTTTCTTACTTATGGTCTTTTGTGATTCCAGAAAAACACTGTTGGAATTAACTTTGGTTCATATCTCTGCAACAAAGGAAGGCTTTTAATCACATCAATACACCTCTGCTCTTTTATATCTTTAATTTTTCTACAAAGTATGTTAAGAATAGCTTAATTAAGGTGAATAACTTTATTCCTTTTGCTATACCTCTTAAAATATTTAAAAATATGATACACTAAATACTCTGGATGGAAGCTGACCATTAAAAACCAACTATACTTTGTTTCCCTTTCTGTTTTGTGGCAATCTTTCTAAAGTGCAAATTGTAATTTGTGCATACATTGACAGTCAAACATATCATACCTGAAGCAAGTGTGTAATAATCTAGTTCTTGTATTTTTAAATGATTATTAGAATCTTATCACTTTAGAGCATTAAGTCAATCCCAATAACTGATTTTTTAAAAAAGACACTTAGGACTTTTTTCTCCCCTTGTTTTCTTTTGCTTTCCACCTACTTTTCCTCTCCCTTCTCTCTCTCCTCTTCCTCCTCTGCTTCCTCTACTACCTCCTTCTCCTTGTCTTTCTCCTTCTCAACCACCTACTTCTTTTCCTTCTCTACCTCCTCCTTGTTTTTCTCCTCAACCACCACCTACTCATCTTCCTCCTCTGCCTCCTCCTCCTTCTCCTTCTCTTTGTCTATCTCCTCCTCTACCACTTCTTATCTTTCCTTTCTCCGTGTTTATGATTTAGAAACTGTAATGAAGAGAACTGAGCATTGATATTATAATACCCTTTTGATGAATCTAATCTCTGTCAACATTTGTATGTAATCTAAAATATTTGGTAGAAACGCGGAGGAAGGTAGTGCGATTTCTTACGAAAAGAGGATTTTGAACAAAAATGTGTAACTTGTTTCTAGCATGTGAGTTTGAATCAGTTACTGGACATCTGCTCTTCAATGTTCTTGCATTTAGCATAAAACTCACAGTAAATACATCATCTGCAAAGCACCCAGTGGATGCATAGAACAATGCTATCCTGCCTCAATAGTTTAAACTTATTTTATCACAACCTTAGCATAAATACCTTAGAGTGACCATCTCAAGTACTTATGTACATATACAGTAAGTACAATTTTCCAAAAATATCTGTTGCCCACATTATTCAGCTGTGGTATTTGGAAAAAGTCTAGTTAGATAAGATGACATATTCTTGTTATCTCAGGACACTGAGGAAGGAGGATTGACAGAACCTCACTGGCCTAAACTTCAGAGAAGATACTATTGAGCAAACAAAAATAAATGAAAATACAAAGAAAGGAAGAAAGCCATAATTTATACATGTTTTGCTTTTATAGGATCAACTCTGCTAAGTATGACCCAACTTTTTGATATGCATGGATTGATAAATGACTAATATATACTGTTTCCTTGATTTTTGTTAGCTCCTGAGTTTCATTATTTGATTAAAAACTGTTCTTTTTCTACTTCATCTATCAATATTATATGCTAATAGATAACAGAGGGTTTTCTAAGAAAGTCACATGATATGATAAGTGAGCCAGGCATTGCCAAATGCAGCAAGGCTTGCTAACATTTTAGCTATCAAAAATACTAATCAACTCTTTATAAACTATGACTACAGTTGAAGGTCAGAAGGAATAATAAAAATTTCTCTAAGGGGGTTAAAGCAGATTTTGCTAATGGATACACAGAAAGAGTTCTCCATAATAAGCATGTGATGATACTCCAAAAACCATAGGCTTAAATCCACAGCAGTGGATTCTATTCTAACTAAAAACTACTTCTGATCAGTCTATGAGTAAATCTCTCAGTTCTATAAATTAACTTATTTTCTCTGATTTATGCTATCTATCTTCATTTATTGTTTTGAAGGCCAATAAGTGAAACCATGTTTTAGGTTATATTTCTTGACCAGACACTAATATAGAAGAAGAAGAGGAGGAGAAGTAAAGGCTTGCAAACTATTTGGTTTTTCCTAAGTGACAATTCTCTGTTTAGCTCTGTACTCCATTTTATTTATTAATTTTTTAATATGGTTATTTGGTTCTCTGGAGTCTAACTTCTTAAGTTCTTTGTATATATTGGATATTAGCCTACTATCTGATATAGTGTTGGTAAAGATCTTTTCCCAATCAGTAGGTTGAGTTTTGTAGAAGGAGATAAGAATAAATCAATTTGCATTCTTCTACATGCTGACCTCCAGATGAACTTGCACCATTTGTTGATTGATAATGCTGTCTTTTTTCCCCTGGATGGTTTTCACACCTTTGTAAAATACCAAGTGACCATAGCTGTGTCAGTTCATTTCTGGGTCTTCAATTCTGTTTTATTGATCTACCTGTCTGTCTCTGTACCAATACCTTGCAGTTTTTAATCATGATTGCTCTGTAGTACAGTTTGAGGTCAGGGAGGCTGATTACCCCAGAAGTTCTTTTATTGTTGAGAATAGTTTTTGCTATCTTGTGTTTTTGTTTATTCCAAATGAATGTGCAAGTTGCTCTTTCTAACTATGAAGAATTGAGTGGGAATTTTTATGAGGATTGCATTGAATCTGTAGATTGCTTTGAGCAAGATGACAATTTTTACTATATTAGTGTTGCCAATACATGAGCATGGGAGATATCTCCATCTTCTGAGATCTTCAATTTCTTTCTTCAGAGACTTGATGTCCCTGCTATACATATCTTTCAGTGGCTTGGTTAGAATCACACTAAGGTATTTTATATTATTAGTGGCTATTGTGAAGGGTATCATTTTCATTTATTTCTTTCTCAGGTTGGTTATCCTTTGAGTAGAGAAATGCAACTGGTTTGTTTGAGATAGTTTTATATCCAGCCTCTTTGCTGAAGTTGTTTGTCAGGTTTAAGAGTTCTCTGGTGGAATATTTGGGGTCAGTTAAGTATACTATATCATCTGCAAATAGTGATATTTTAATTCGTTCCCTTCCAATTTGTAACCCTTTGACCTCCTTTTGCTGTCTAATTTCTCTGGCTAGAACTTCAAATGCTATATTGAATAGAAAGGGAGAGAGTGGGCAGCCTTGTCTACTCTCTGATTTTAGTGGGATTGCTTCAAGATCCTCTTAATTTAGTTTGATGTTGTCTACTGTTTGCTGTATATTGCTTTTACTATGTTTAGGTATGGGCCTTGAATTCTTGATCTTTCCAGAGTTTTAACATGAAGGGATGTTGAATTTTGTCAAATGCTTTTTCAGCATCTAATGAGATGATCATGTGGTTTTTTCTTTGAGTTTGTTTATATAGTGGTTACAGTGATGGATTTCTGGTATATTGCACCATCCCTGCATTTCTGTATAAAGCATATTTCATTGTGGTAAATGATTGTTTTGATGTGTTCATGTATTTGGTTTATAAGAATTTTATTGAGTATTTTTGCATCAATATTCATAAGGGGAATTAGTCTGAAGTTCTCGTTCTTTGTTGAGTCTTTGTGTGGTTTAGGTATAAGCATAACCGTGGCTTCATAGAACAAATTAGGTAATGTTTCTTCTCTTCCTACTTTGTGGAATAGTTTGAAGAGTATTGGTATTAGGTCTTCTTTGAAGTTCTGATAGAATTCTGTACTAAAACCATCTGGTCTCGGGGTTTTTTTTTTTGTTTTTTTGTTTTTTTTTGGTTGGGAGACTTTTAATGACTGCTTTTATTTCTTTCTGGTTATGAAACAGTTCAGATGGTTTATCTGATCCTGATTTAATTTTGGTGCCTGGTATATGTCTAGGAAATTGTCCATTTCAACCAGATTTTCCAGTTTTGTTGAGTATAGGCTTCTGTAGTAGGATCTGATGGTTTAATAAATTTCCTCAGTTTCTCATGTTATGTCTCCCTTTTCATTTCTGATTTTGTTAATTTGGATATTGTCTTTGTGTCCTCTGGTTAGTCTGGCTAAAGGTTTATCTATCTTGTTGATTTTCTCAAAGAACCAGTTCCTGTTTTTGTTGATTGATTGTACAGTTCTCCCTCTCTCTCTCTCTCTCTCTCTCTCTCTCTCTCTCTCTCTCTCTCTACATTGTTGATTTCAGCCCTGAGTTTATTTCCTGCCTTCTATTCCTATTGGGTTTATTTGCATCTTTTTGTTTTAGATCTTTCAGCTGTGCTGTTAAGCTGCTAGTGTATGCTCTCTACAATTTCTTTTCGGAGGCATTCAGAGTCATGGTTTTTCCTCAGCACAGCTTCCAGTGTGTACCATAAGTTTGGGTATGTTGTGCCTTCATTTTCATTAAATTCTAAAATCTCTTAAATTTCTTTTTTTATTTCTTCCCTGACCTTGTTATCATTGAGTAGAAAGTTATTCAGCTTCCATGTGTATGTGGGCTTTCTGTTGTTTTTGTTGTTATTGAAGACCTGTTAGTCCTTGGTGATATGATAGGGTGCATGGGATTATTTCAATCCTCTTGTATTTGTTGTGGGTTGTTTTGCATCCCATTTTGGAGGAGGTACCATGAGGTACTGAGAAGAAGTTATATTCTTTTGATTTAGAATGAAATGTTCTATAGATATCTGTTAAATCTATTTGGTTCATGACTTCTGTTAGTTTCACTATGTCTCTGTTTAGTTTTATTTTCATGGTCCATTGATGAGAGCAGCATGATGAAGTCTCCCACTAATATTTTGTGATGTGCAATATGTGCTTTGAACTTTAGTAAAGTTTCTTTTATGAATGTGGGTGCCCTTGAATTTGGAGCATAGATGTTCAGAACTGAGCTCTGGGGCTCAGATGGAAACTGGAAGGATCCTGTCCCATGTTTCTCTGAGGTTCCTGTGTCCTATAGGCTCCTGGCATATCCCACTTTGGCCAGGTATTTGAGCAATAGTGGAGGTCTCGCCAGTGATCTTATGTGTGGTCTTTCTCCAGGTGGGATCCGGGTACAGAGAGCTGTGGCACAGAATAAGATCTTGAGTGCAGGTTGAAACTCCATTTCTTTATGCACTTTATTTCTTAAGGTGGTTGAAATGAACATGTGGCACATTGGCTTATGTTTATTAATCTAGAATCATGGGATTAATATGGAAGGAACATGAGTTCAAGATCACAGAGAGATAGGTAGCAAGAATCCAACATAAAATCATTATTAAAAGTATCAAAAATTAATGTGCATATTCTCCCTCCTCTTTCTCTCTTTTTGAAATAGAAGCTGACTGGACAGAGACAGAGTTAGAATGATCAGAGGAAAAACTTAGGCAATGCATACCACTTTCAATGTTCTCCAAGTCATCATTTCCAATTGTGTTTGTCAAATTAGAGGGAAAGATATACAAAATTACAAAGGTACCAAGGCAAGGTTATAGGAAGTCTTAAAATGTCTCCCCACCGTTGACTTGTTTTGATCATTTACTTTCTACTGGATTCCTTAAATACCTTTTAAAATGTGTAAGATTATTCCTGTTATAAGACTGGAGGTGTAGAATTCAAATGACTTGTTCAATTTCTCTCTCTCTCTCTCTCTCTCTCTCTCTCTCTCTCTCACACACACACACACACACACACACACACACACACAAACACACTAACAGAGACACATATGGAGAGGAAGAGAGAGGGGAGAGAGAGAGAGAGAGGGAGAGAGAGAGAGAGAGCGCTTAGATTGTACATTTTTCTGTACATGTTCCTGTGATTGGCACCAAGTCTGATTTCCAGTTAGTGATGCTGAGCTGCAAGGGCTCCTTATTCATGAACTATGAAGTCTAAAATTAGAATTAAGCAGAATCTATATGTTGGATTCTTTGAAAAGAATGAAACTGCAAAGATCAGTCAAGAAAGTCCAAGGAAGGAGAAAGGTCCTGTTTGAAAGGGTGGATGGGGAAAATTAAGATGATTTCAGGAAATTCACAGAGAACAATTTAGGGTCTGGAGTAGGCAGATACTGAAGAGTGAGATATCCTAGCTCACTGCAATGCACAGAATAGTAGAATAAATACACTTCCTATCCAGAAGTTGAGTAGCAATAGGGGAACACATGAAGATGCCAATCCCTAATAGTCTACTTAATCCCTATCAAATTGCAAGGAGCATTGTATATATTTACACATACTGTATATAATTCATTTCTACATCTAATTTTTTATTTAGTAAGCTGCTAACCATAGTGTGGAATTTGGTAGTGATGTAAGAAATGGAATGTCTAAGATAATAAATAGAATAATTCATAATAGATAATCATGAGTATTTTTTTTGTTATTCATTAATCACAGATTGAACACAATTAAGGGTTTAGGAATACAAAAGGAAGAGTTAGACAAATAGATCAGTTGATAAAGTTGTCTCATGCAAAGATTAACTATCTCTTGATTTCCAGAACTCATAGCATGCAAGAACAGAGCCAACTCTTGCATTCTGACATCTAACATTCACAGATAAAATTTTAAAATATTATAATACAAAATATACTAAAAGCTCATGCACTCTTTAATAAGTGGAGTGGAAGGAGGAAATAAGCTAAGTAATAGAAAAGCTTAATCATAGAGTTGATTTATATAGCACAAATTCTAATCCTCACAAATTCCAGAAGAACACCTTCACTTCCTCCTGCTGTCCAGAAGATAATGTGTATCTGAGGAAATTGGAAGACCAATGAGACATTTGATTAAATGCTGATGAATACAGACTGTTAACTTTGTTTGTGCATGAATGAAAGAAAAAATGAACAAGGTCATGACCTTGACTGTGAATTTTTCATGTTACCAAGACAATGATGTTGACAGACTTCATAGATGATGAATCGATATTAGAAAACACTAGAAAATAAATGGATATATTTTAGTGACAAAATATAGGACAATTGTCTAATCAAGTACAATTCATTCACACTTGATATAAAACCTTTCAAAGATTTAAACAGAAATGTAATGGAAAAGTGACATTGCATAGAGCATGATCAGGAAGTACACATTTTTATGGGATTGGATTAGAGGAAAATTACAAAATATTGATGAAGCCAGTGTATCTAAAGCACTGTCTTCAATAATGAAGTTTAGGGGTGATTGCTGCAGTGTTAGTAGTACCTATACCTTATCCTCAGGTGACTTGTCAGGTAATCATGTAAAATTCAAGCACTACACACTGACACCCCAGTGTAAGTTCACACATTGTAGAGGTATCCCTGACATCTAGATTTAAAATACATGTGGATAACTATGCTCTAAAGAGAACACAGCCAAAGTGTGTGTACCCCTCACAGTTCCGTTAAGCAACGCCTTTCTTTCTTCCTCTGGGTTATTTTTAACCCAGAGTATTCAATACCCTCTGGGTATTTGATTTTCTCCTATTTATATTATTTACAGAGCAATGTAATACCCTAAATTTGCTATGAAAGTAAAACTCATGTGCTCTAATTCAGGTCCCAATAGTCACCTGAAACACAAGTTGTCAAATCTCTTGATTTGTTAGGTCTTCATTTCCTCCTCTAAAGTACAAGATTAATAATGGGGTTGTTGTTGAATTAACATGAGTTGGGAAAAGGGCACTTCATGAGTTAGTATGCCATCCTAAGTGTTGACTCTTCATGAGTATGCCATCCTAAG
>JADRCH010000176.1:3678923-3690573 GCA_019843965.1 Rhynchomys soricoides
CTAAGTGTTGACTCTTCATGGGTGTGCCATCCTAAGTGTTGACTCTTTTTTAGTATTTAATAGATACCTATATATTACAAGTGGAATTTTGGTAAGGAGAAGAAACAAACTGTTCCTAATCATGCAAATAAACAGCATAGTAGGTCAGTATTGATCATTATATGTGAACCCCCATTTGGCTCCCAGCAGTATATCTTATAGCTTCTTTTCACCATGTATTTGATATGTGTGGAAATACACAATTTTAACATTGCCTAAGGATCACATATTATGTATGGTAAACACTTAACGTGCATTTGATTTAGTCTCTTCAGTTGTAGGAAAAATTAGATTTTATAGATAACAACAGTAAATAAAATATTGATATATGGACATCTATTCCATGAAACTCAGAACTTTATGTAAAGTATATTTCCAGTCATTATACACATGGCAACACTCAGAAAAATATTCAGTACCTGTTACTCTAGAAAGAGAAATAAAATGTGATCAATACTTGAAGTTGTAGTCCAGCTTATGTTTTATTAATACTAAGTAATTGGCTTTATGAATGATTATGATAATAGAATGCACTATGTGGTTCATACATACTTGAAATGTGATTTTATGATAATATAAAATTATACTGCATGTACAAGGTAATGATTATTGCATATAAGACATGGAGAATATGATAAAAGCATGTCTTCACATATTGAATCAAAATAATCAGTAAAATAGCAATTTTAATAATATGATGATTTTTCCACAAGTTACCAAAAATATATTTTCATGATTTTTTATTTAAAATTTATAACATAAAATTGTTCAAACTTATGGAATACTGTATCATTTTTATGAATATGGATATATTGTTATCCATGTAATGGATATGTCCATAAATGTCCAAGTAAGTGTAAGCATTTTTCTTCCTCAAATGATCATCATTTTTTATGCTAAAACATTAGAAAACTGCTAGGTGGTGGTGGCCTTAATCCCAGAACTAGGAGACAGAGGTAGGCAGATTTCTGAGTTTGAAGCCAGCCCCGTCTATAGAGCAAATTCCAGGACAGCCAGGGGAACATATCTGTTATAAACAAACCTCCATTGCAGTATTGTATCAGACGTTCCCTCTCCTGTGTAACTACATCTCAGTGCATCAACTGATGAATGCAATTTTAAAAAATAAGGTGAGACACACAATGAAATAATAATTTTTACCTGTATAAAATGTTTTAGGTTTCCAACGGACAAGAACATTTCCAAATGAGATAAAAGTTAAAGCTTTCAGACATAATCCTGGTTTCATTTACTATAGCTTACGTCACTAAATTACATTAAGTCTCATATCTACCATAATTCTACTTGCATTTCTTATTCATTTAACAGGGCAAATCCTAAACTTTGAGTCTAGAACAAAAAGCTATTTTATAATCAATCAATCAATCAATCAGTTTGTTTGTTTTCAATATATCCTGAATGGAGTTTCCCTTCCTTCTACTACTCCCAGTATTCCCCACACTCCTGACTATTCGATGCCCATACCACACCTTTGCTATTTCCAAAATCTACTACTTCTGAAAGTAACAGCCCTCCCCAGAATATCAACTGAACAAGACATAAAAAGATGTAATAAGACTAGGTACAAACCCTTATATCAAGGCTGATCAAGACAACCTAGTAGGAGGGAAAGAGTCCTAAGAGCTGAGGAAAGAGTCAGAGACACATTCCCCACCCCATTCCCAGTACACAGCCTTCACAAACATGCAGGGGACCTAGCACAGACCCATGCAGACTCCATGACTGCTGCTTCAGCCCCTGTAAGCCCCTATTAGCTGCACTTGGTTGATAATGTTTGTGGGCATTGTTCTTATGGTGCCCTTGACCCCTCTTCTCCAAAAATTTTTATCTCTCCCTTTCCTTTCTAGCTCCAGGGGTAGGGCCCTGAAGGAGATCTCCAATTTAAGCTCAAAACAAAACAACCCAGGAACATGGGATTCCTTAGCTAAAACATAGCCAGCCTGGTCTAAAGAGTGAGTTCCAGGACAGCCAGGGCTACACAGAGAAACCCTGTCTCAAAAAACCAAACCAAACCAAACAAAACAAAACAAGACAAAAACAAAACAAACAAACAAACAAACAAAAACCCCACAAGCTACAAAGAGAAGCATAGGAAGATTTCAGAAGAGATTGATTTCTTTTTTAACCCATGGACTAGGAAGGGCTAGAAAGAAGTTAGTACAATTATCATAAAAAGAAAGAACTAGTGGTTCAGCATGCGAGGTGCATGTTTCAAGACTGCGGTCTTCACATAGGCAAATCTTGCCTCTACATTGTGCTCCGTCCCTGGCTCTCGAAGCCCTGGGTGACCAGTACGTGAAGAACGAATTTAGGAGACATAAGATTGTTGGTCCTGGCGAGGCCCAGCGTTTCTTGAAGGGATAGGCAGCATATGCAGCAGTTAAGGACAGCAGACAAAGTTCAACAGGAAAAGCATGTTTTGGCACCTCTTTTCAAGAAAAACTTAATGACTTTTGTGATGAGCAAATTGGACAGTTGCAGGAGCTGATGCAAGAAGCTACTAAACCCATTTGGCAGGTCAGTATCACTGAGTTTGCAAAACCACAATTGTGATACAATAATCTTAACAATGTGTTTAGAATTTATAACCTGTTAACCTCATCTAAAACACATTCTTTTAGCTTTAATGGAATAGTTTCTTATTTTTGAACAGTATGAATGATGCATGCATCAAGATCACACTATGCCATCATTGAAATGACATATTTATTCGATGCGTGGAATGTAGCTTTGTGAAATTTAACTTCTGGACTAAAGAGATGTATTTAAAAGGATGTATATTGAAATAATGCTGAAACTTTTCCTTTATTAATCTTTTTTTTTTTAATACATTTCAAATGTTATCCCCCTTCCTGGTCTCCCTCCACGAACGGCCCACCCCATCCCCTTACTCTTTGCCTCTAGCAGGGTGCTCCCCCCAACCTACTCCCTGCCTCTCCTCTCTAGCATTCCCCTTCTCTGGGGCATCGGACCTCCATAGGACCAAGCACCTCCCTTCCCACTAATGCCAGATGAGACAGTCTTCTGCTACACATGTAGCTGGAGCCATGGACATGTATACTCTTTGTTTGGTGGTTTCATCCCTGGGAGGTCTGAGAGGTCTGGCTAGTTGATACTATTGTTCTTCCTATGAGGTTGCAATCCCCTTCAGCTGCTTCAGCCCTTCCCCCTCACTCTTCCATTGGGATCCTCGAGGCTCAATATCTGCATCTGTCTTAGTCGGGTCCTGGCAGAACCTCTCAGAGGACAGCCATACCAGTCTCCTGTCTCCAAGTACATGAATTTTTTTAAATTAGAATTTGTTTTAAATTCTATTCCCATCAAGCATTAGCCTCCTTACTTGTCTCTAGCTTCATCAGCTAAATAAACATATCATAATAATAGAAGATGTGAAATTCCAATAAGTTTATTATTAGACCTACTGTCATTCTGAAAGTCCCACCATTTCTCCTTTAAAGTACACACCTGGCTATCACTCAGAGTTTCCTGTTTGAGTCACAGTGAAAGTTTTAATAAAAGCTTTAAGATTCAGTTGTTAAGAATTTCAGTTATTGTCTAAAGGTTGGCGAGATGATAAAACACTAAATTGACTCATAAATGGGTCCATGGCTCCAGCTACATATGTAGCAGAGGATTGCCTTATTTGGCATCAATGGGAGGGAAGGTCTGTGGTCCTGTGGAAGCTTGTTGCCCTAGCATAGGGGATGCTAGAGGGGTGGGTAGGTGGGGCCCTTCTTAGGGACAGTAAGATGGGATGGGAGGTTTGCAGAGGGGAGAACGGGAAGGGGGAACAAAATTTGAAATGTAACTAAATAAAATAGCCAATAAAAAAACTTAAATACCAAAACCTGAATGAAAAAAAGAATGAACTGTTTAGGAACAATCCCCGTGAAACTTGGAGGCAAATCACTTGTTCTCTGAGCATCTTTTCTCACCTATAAAATAGCATAACAAACCTGTGTGATGTAGCTCAGACCAGGTACCTACACTGGGGCCTGAAAACCTGTTACTGTAAAGAAAAACACATTTCCAGAGCCTCAGGACTTCTCTAGCTTCCTCTACTTCTTTTGTATTTCTGATTTAATTACCATTATCTCCTTAGCAAGTCCTTTCTTTGTAAACTGCCTTTTGTACACCTTAGAAAAACATTTGCCTTTAATTCCTCCCTACTGAATACCTAGTCTGGAATGTGATATGTTTTCTGAATTGAATTCTTAACTTACAATATTTATCTAGGTGGGAAAAAAGTTTATCCCAAAGCAGTCTCTTTATTCATTTGAAGAAATACGCTTGTTATTTAAAAAGTGACAGGTTTTTAAGCTCTGTATATATAGGCTTGTGTAAAGATTTCTTGAGGACTTATTGTTGGTCCCTCTAGAGACTGAAACTCAGAATTAATAAAGACTGGTTCAATGCATCCAACAGTAAACTGTGAGCGTCAGACAGAGGTAGATGAAAATGAGAGAAAAATGAGAGAGAGTCTGTGCTTAAGTATGAGGTTGTATAATCCATGGATTCTCTATACTAGCAAGAGAATGACTTTCTGCTTTGAATTAGATTGTCATATCTGGATCCATTGAAGATTTCAGTCACTATGAGTGGCTGGGATTTTCACAGATAAATACACTAAAGTCTTTTTGAGGTGGTCCAATTGTACTGATGATCTTGCCATTGTCCAGTCATCTTTGTCAGGACTGAGGCAAAGAACAGATTAGCTGAAGCTTCTTTTCTATTAGTACTTTTCCCTTGTAACTTGGCAAGAAAATCTCCTCGAAGCTTTACCTCCTAGACTTTTAAAAAAGTCATCTGCTTCAACATCTGTTTTTCCTTGCCTTAAGAGAACTTTTCAATAGAATGTGTGGATATAGATAGATTGTATAGAAAATGGATACACACACACACACACACACGTTCAGTTATACACATAGATACAGATATTGGTCAGTCTTGCTAATATTCATGCCATGTACATGCTACCAGAGAAAAATAAAAATACCAGGTAATATACTGAGTATGTTTAGAGCCTGTTCTAAAAGACTATAAAAAGAAACAAAAAATGCAGAGTAATTTGAATAACTGTGTGAGAAGTAAGGAAAATTAAGGCTTAAACAAAGAATTATCAATCTAACTAGATGTTAATTATTATCATGACATATATTTTAATAGTTTCATCTCTCAGCTAATATGCCAGAGTAAGGACTAAGGTAGGCCGTTCAGTCCTTTACACATTGTATCAATGCTATTTGATGTCCCTTTGATTGGCCTTAGTTACAGTGGCTAAAGTGAGAGACTCCAGGGCTCTTTTTAGCAAGCCACTCAGATAGCTGCCACAATTACTTACTCCTCCCCCATCCTGATCAGATCTTCCCTTAAGTGTAGAAATAGTGACTAAGCTGCCTCACTAGATCTTTCCGGAGTCTCTTGTTTGATAAACAAGTTTGGCAGCATTGCCTCCTTGCAGAATTTTTATTTTTCTATATATGTTGAACACTATACTAAATTCTAATAGCAATAGTTAGCGTTACTGGTGGTAGGCCGTTCAGCCAGCTGTTCAGTGTTCTTTGCATAGGTTTATAATTTCCTCTTGAGACAGTACATTTTACATTTTGGTTTTCTGTACTATTTTAAGGCAATGTCATGCTCTTCCACCAGGATTGGAGTGTTGAGTACTTTGAGGCAACATGTTTTATGTTTATACCTCCATCAGCAGTAGGGGGATATATTCAAAACCATCCTATTTATCAGTGTCAAGACAGAACTGAAGCTATAGTACAAATTCTACATTCATGCTCACCACTGCACTGTGGTTGGTATTATTCATTGATCACACTAGTTCTGTGTTTATTCTTACATACCTGGTTTGTCTTGGATCTCAACAAGAAAAAAATATTATGGAAAACTATTGCTTTTAAGTTTTTGGTTCTTCAAAGTAGGGTCTTTCTGAATAGCTCTCGTAGACTTGTTACTCACTACAGAGCCCAAGTTCAACTCAAACTCACAGCAATTCTCCTGTGTCAGCCTCTCCAAGTATTGGGATTACAAATTTGTGCTACTATTCTTGGTTTAGGAATGAGTTTTTGAGTTAATGATAGAAGGAATAAAATGTTTAAAGGGAACTAAGTAGAAAACAATAAACTAACCCAGCCCTATGGGCAGGACCTATATGGCCATGCCTCCTTCTAAGTTAGACCATATTCTACTCCAGTATCTGCCTTTTACCTTTTCACTGATTATGTACAATTATTTATACTACCCTTTGGAAATATTCACCAATGTATTTTACTCAGTAATTCTGTTTTGTGATTAATATGTTGTTTATAGGGATGAAAAATACCACCAACAACTCCATTTTATCTTCATTTTCCAGTGTTTAGTTATTGAGCATTTGTGTAGCACAGAAACTTGTGTCTTTCTTAGAGACAGGGACTAAAAATAGATAGGGCACTATCACTAGATATCACCAAGTAACCTACTGGGAATGTTTAAACCTGGTCTAAAATAGTGTGAAAAGGAACAAAAAGTGCAGAGTAACTTGGAAAACTGTAAATAATTGAAACATCCTGAAAAAATCAAACTAATGAATTAATGTTCTATATAGTAGTCAGACAACACGTAAACCTGTTCCCTGCACTATAATACAAACCTGATTGTATAAATCATGAGTTTTCCCAGAGGATCATGATATTTTATGTTATTATAAACAGTTTCCTGAAAGACACTGATAAATTATGTATATTATTTCAAGCCATAAAATACTATCAATTTTACTCATTTTAAGGCAGGAAGAAAGATTGGCTGGCTGCCAAATATGCCATTCATCTGTGAAGGTAATTGTGAATTTAACTGCAACATAGAACCCATTAAATAATCATTGTTAACTATTAACATACCATCACTTTATCCTTTATCTATGACAATTTTAGCTTTATGCCTATTGTTGAAGAGATACAAGGGTGTAATATTTTTACTCAAGTATCCTGTAAAACTACTTCTTCTAAAGAAATATTTTAAGTTCCTTTCTCTTCTTCATGGAAACTCTAAAACCAGAAGATTCATTTTTAATTGGCTATTTTGGCTTTTCTAATTTCTCTATTTTGATTAGAAACTGAGTAGTTTCATGTGTCAGAGAAGTAGAGAAGAGATTTTCCTCCCATAGGCAGAGACAAATATTGGGACAGGCAGCTGAAGAAATCTTTCATTTTACCAAGGATTTGGTAGTATGGAAATTGTTTAACAGGTTATGGAAGTGTGAAAAATGGTTTAATATCATATAAATTAATGCTTTGTCAAATACAGAAGCAGTCCTATTTTTGAAATACAATATTAGAAAGTTTTCCTGTTTGTTTAGGGGGATGGCTCAGTGAATAAAGTGTATAAGGTGAGGATATCTGAAGAACTTACACAAAGGCCGCATGTGTGTGATTGCTACCTGTAAACCCAGGCCTGAAAGTGGAGAGACAGGGACATTCCCCCAGGAGAAGCAGGTTGACTGCATTAATTTCCAGTTCACGGAGAGACCTTGCCTTAATAAATATAGACAAAAGTCTCCATGGAATGCATCGAATGTCATTTTGGGCCTCTTTGTTTTTATATGCACATACATGAATACACAAGCATGCAAAAAATTCTCACATTACCATTGAGAATAAAAAGAAAAAAAATTAAGAACTTTGCTGTGTGAGGCAGAACTGCATCTGAGGGAAAGGCCTGGTAGCTGTCCCTTTAATAATAGAAGAGAAAGTGGAGAAGAGCCTTGAACACATGGGCATGGGGGAAAATTTCCAGAAAAGAGACACCAATGGCTTATGCTCTAAGATCAAAAAGAGACAAATGGGACCTCATGAAATTGCCAAACTTCTATAAGACAAAGCACACTGTCAACAGGACAAAATGGCAACCAACAGATTGGGAAAAGATCTTTACATTCCTACACCAGATAGAGGGCTAATATCCAATATATATGAAGAACTCAAGAAGTTAGACTCCAGAGGATCAAATAACCCTATTAAAAATGGGGTACAGAGCTAAACAAAGAATTCTCAACTGAGGAATATCAAATGGCTGAGAAGCACCTAAAGAAATGTTCAACATCCTTAGTCATCAGGGAAATGCAAATTAAAACAACCGTGAGATTCCACCTCACACCAGTCAGATCAAAATCTCAGGTTACAGCAGATGTTGGCATGGATGTGGCGAAAGAGGAACATTCTTCCATTATTGGTGGGATTGCAAGTTTGTACAACCACTCTGGAAATCAATCTGGTGGTTCCTCAGAAAATTGAACATATTACTACCTGAGGACCCAGCTATACTACTCCTGGGCATATAGCCAAAAGGTTCTTCAACATACAACAAGGACACATGCTCCACTATGTTCATAGCAGCCATATTTATAATAGCTAGAAGCTGGAAACAACCCAGATGTCCTGCAACAGAGGAATGGATAAAAAAAATGTGGTACATTTACACAATGGAGTACTACTCAGCTATTAAAAACAATGACTTTATGAAATTCTTAGGCAAATGGATGGAAGTAGAAAATATCATTCTGAGTGAGGTAACTCAATCACAAAAGAACACACATGGTATGCACTCTCTGATAAGTGAATATTAGCCCAAAAGCACAGAATACCCAACATACAATTCACAGATCATATGAAGCTCAAGAAGAAGGAAGACCAAAGTGTGGATGCTTTGGTCCTTCTTAGAAGGGGGAACAAAATACTCGCGGAAAGAAAATAAGGAGACAAAGTGTGAAGGAAAGGCCATCCAGAGATTGCTCCACTTGGGGATCCATCCCATATATAGTCAACAAACCCAGACACTATTGCGGATGCCAAGAAGTACTTGGAGATAGGAGCTGTCTCCTGAGAGGCTCTACAAGAGCCTGAGAAATACAGGGGTGGATGGTCGAAGCCTACTATTGGACTGAGCATGAGGTTCCAAATAGAGAAGTTAGAGAAAGCTAAAGAAGGGGTTTGCAACCCATTCACCCACCCAGACACCCCAGAGTTCCTTAGGACTAAACCACCAACCCAAGGATACACATGGAAGGACCCATGGCTCCAGCCACATATGTAGCAGAGGATGGCCTTGTTGGATATCAATGGGAGGAGAGGCCTTTGGTCCTGTGATGACTTGATGCCCCAGTGTAGGGGAATGCCAGGGCGTGTTGAGGGAAGACCCTCATAGAAACAGGGAAAGAAGTAATGGGAGAGGGGATTTCCAGGTGGGGGGACTAAGAAGGGGATAACTTTTGAAATGTAATAAAGAAAATATCCAGGAAAAATGTAAATTAAAAAATGATTAAATATGTAAGCTGTTTCATGAGAATAGATAAAGATTGCTTAATTTCATTTTGTGGTTAAAACCTTTTACTTTGGGGTTATAGTTCACTTATTATGTGTTTTCAGAATGTGAAATAAAGTGTAAATGTGAGGGAAAATAACTGTGAGAATCTTGAGCAGTGATGGTATTGAGAGAACTCTGATGAGAATGTAGCACCTCTAGGGGACTAATTGTATGTCATGGGTCATTTCATTCAGTTCCACAGAACTCTGTAAGTTGTCCTATAACTTGACCTCAGACAATGAGAGCTGACATGAGAAGAGAGCTTCAAATTTTGTTCAGATGGCTGTAGATTATTTCTAGGCCGTTAGCAGAATTACAAGGCTGGTTTTAAAAGTATGCCAACATCTCTCTTTTCTATCACTTAGTTGCTAAGTGATACAATTTATAGCAAATGAATAGTCTTTGTTGTGATAAAAATCAAATGTGTGCTTCTAAATCTTACCAATATAGTTGCTAAAGAAAGTATATAAGTTTGCTGGTAATGTTCATCTCCCTATGTTAATATACTAAGGAGAGCAATTTGGTGCAGAATCTGCGAAGTAATAGACTGACATCATGCATAAGAGCACACATAATATTATTTGCTGTTATGTTTTATGAGTATCCAGTAAGGCAGCAAAGAGATCTGATAAAAGATCATGTATCATCGTTAGATTTCTAAACTTTGTAATGGCCAGAGTTACAACACATTGTGATAAAAGAGAACATTGGGTAAATTTGTCTGTTAGGGTGATTGTGGGTCTTCAAATTATTGATAATGAAAACAAGAGATTGTAGTAGTTTGGGAATTGACTTAGCTGTCAACTATGCCATCTGCTCTCTGTCAACCAAACATGATAGGAAAGTGAAGAAACATCATTTATTTTTCATGTTTTGACAGTTTACAAGAAAATCAAGCCTCTTATCTCCTATGAAATAAATTTGCTATTCTACTTGTGAATCATTTATTAAGAATGCATTTTCTAAACTTAATGACTTTGCCTCTGGGAAACATATATTCTCTTATTTCCTGGTCTCCACTTGCATTCATGTGATTAATAATTAAGCAGGACTTGTGTTCTGATTTTGAGTAAGTCATTAAATTGTGTTGGATCTCTGAAAAGTAATACTATATATAAAATATGAAATATTACATTAAGACCTTGAACTGTAATCCTTTTGCTTGAGAAGTATGATATATTAAATTTACCAATATTCAATTATTCATTTTAACAATTACTTGATTAGTAAATAATATTATTACAAACAATTTATCTATATTAATAATAATGATCAATGAACAAAATGAGTAAGATCTTAATAGCATTTAGTCAGTATGTTAGCTTTGATGAGAAGAGGTATACCTCAATACATAAGTGAAATCTGAAATTTTAGTATTGTATGGCTTTATTTGAAACCACATATATTGAATTCACTGTAATTGTGTTCTTCATTTACTTATAAACCTAATACATTAAATATTTTCCAAAGAGGAAATTTTATGACATAACTACCCCTAACATTTAATATCATAGAGAATGTGCACATTCAATTTCATGAAGAGTGATAGATAATTTTTATACTTAAAAAAATATACCAGAGCCTTAGTTTGAATGCACCATCTTTTAAAAATCATTCCAACCTATAGTCAAAATGTCTGATACTTGTATTTTAAGTCACCCTCATGGGAAATATAGGAAAGTGTCCATTAGTGATATTATCTTATTATAATATAGAATATAATATGTGAAATATTTTATTAAATTGATATGCCATAATGTGTATCATGGATTTCTCCTCCGTAATTGCACATAACTGGCTTACAATATGAATCTCCCATTAATGGAAAGGTCATCACCAAATAGTATATTTTAGACTTCTTTTAATCTTATTTTATATAGCTTTAAATACTTTTTTCATTCTCTGTTCCTTCAGCTGTTTTTAAATAGTCATACACAAATGCAGTATGAGTTTGTAGAAAGAAGTAATGTTCTTCCAGCTCTGCACATTTGGCTCATAATTACAAAAAAATAATCAAGTGAAATTTTCAAGTCCTCCAACTTCTTTGATTTCCTTAGTAAAACATGAGCCATCTGTATGCTCAGAAATATTCAGGTTACATGTATGGAGGTGAAGGTCTTTAGATTAAAACATACAACAATCATATATTCATGCCAGTTAGGGGAAAACACTAGAAATTTAGAATATATTAAAATGTTATATTATGAGTTAACTGTTTCATTAATACTTAATTTTTTAG
>JADRCH010000176.1:3698286-3714267 GCA_019843965.1 Rhynchomys soricoides
ATACAGGTAGATATAAGATAGATAGGGAAGATATAACACACACTTACAGGATGGTAGATACAGGTAGATATAAGATAGATAGGGAAGATATAACACACACTTACAGGATGGTAGATACAGGTAGATATAAAATAGATAGGGAAGATATAACACACACTTACAGGATGGTAGATGCAGGTAGATATAAAATAGATATGGAAAATATAGGCTAGATATATAGAGAAATAGATATAGATATAAATATAGATCTAGATTAGAGATAGAGATATAGATGATGGGAGAGAGAAAGAAAGAGGAAAAAAGGAGAAAGTAGATCTTTTCCAGTCTCTATCTCTAGAAAAAAAGAATTTTTATGTTATTTATCAGCTTTTATTCCCATGAGGAAAAATAAAGATGTGGTCTCTTTGAGTATGTGATCTGTAATGCACTGGTCTGTGTTGCTTTTTTCATACTTGAATATACTCATAAGTCAGTCAGTGTGAAGGTAACAAATAAAAGAAAATGCTGTAGTGAATGAAGGCTAAACTCCATTTGATATGAGGATGTAGGTTTGGCATGTGGTAAGTATAAAACTCTGTTTCATTAGCTACACCACAACCTGCTGCACAGAACTAATTTTCAACAATTTTAAAACCAAAAACCTCCTAGTAAGCAGGCATGTCTACTGAGATTAGATAATATCTAGTTGTCAGTGAGACTTTCAAAAGTACCTATTCCTCTGTCAATTCCTAGATCAAAACCACATAGCAAGAGCGTATGAGTTGGCGATTAGTAATAAAAACTTCATACAAGTAGTTGTTATGGCATTATGTGATAGTTAATATTTAGAGTTCATGGCTTTCATGGTAGTGGTTAGTTAAAGAACTCACTCAGGATGGTAAAGAACTTGTAAACAATTATGGACATTTGTGGTTTCATTTGATAATGAGCTCAGGGAACTGAGAAAACCTTTCAAGTTTCTATGAAAGTGAATATATTTTAACTTTGGCTCATTATTTACTTACATGCAGGTCATTTCTTTTGGCAGAAGAAATGTACCTGTTCAATATCAAAGGTCTATGAATTTTAACCTTCTTTTATTGCCATATTTTATCATATGAGAGGTTATATTGAATAAAAAAGTGATAATTTTCTGCAGATCTGAATCCCCCTCAGCTTCTATGATTTTAGTTTCCATAATTGAAAGCACACACTGAAAATAAATTGCTTTATTTGATCACATGTAGATTTTTTTATTAATGCAATCCAGCAGAGGTATCTGACATTGTATATAATCTTTGAAAGATAATATGTCCAGATATAGCACAGAAGATATTAGAATCTGTGAATGCATCACCTTAAAGACATCACCTCAGAACAGTTTTCTCACTGCATAAGAATATTAATTTATAACTCAGAATTATGAATTATGCATGCAGGGATTATATCTAACTCTTTTAGTTATGGATGTTAAATGTATTAACATTTTTCATCTTTTGTTTTGCATGCACAGGACAAAGCCCAGCTATACCACCACCATCATTGACAACTTCCAGATCTGCTCTGTCAATACAGGCCCTTGAAGGCAAGTGCTTAGTTTTGCCATGTTTTTCCTCATACAAATAGTTCCATTGTAGATTTCAAAAATGAATCTAGAAAAACAAAACAAAATATTAAGATTAATAAAATGTCCAGTATTTTCTTACATAATTGTATTCATAAGCTAAACTTTTGTTTTCTTGAAACTTCAATTGAAGTCTTTCTAGAATATAAAATTTTCTTAGAATGTCATAGGGTTGAACTCCATCTTGTTGGAGGAAGAGCAGTGAACTGCTAGGAAACTAACGTCAAAAATTATCAATGGGCAAGAATATGCCTTGCCATTCTGCAGTTTTAACATCACTTAGAAAATGTGTCATTTAAAGACTCAGGTGACAGCATCTGAATTTGAGCACTGTATGTTACAAACTTTCTAAACGTGGGAATTATTTAAATAGACTTCTCATGAGCTCTGCCTTCTAGATATTATTAAAATAGCATGGGCAAACTACATGTGCGAAAGGGATACAATCATATTTAGTTTATAAGTGTTGTTGCAATCAGTAGATACTACCAATAAAAATTCTTCAAAGTAAGACTTTTTCCACAGAAGAAAGTTTATTTTGGCTACAATGTGGTGGGTCCATAATGGCTGAGGAGCCATGGCAGCAGATAGAGAGAGCTGAGAAATTACATCTTTTTTGTTGTTGTAAATTAACTTAAATCTATTTTTACAGTCTAGCTGTTATTCCCATTCCAGTCTGCCCACTAATTACTAGTCAGTGTGGGCAATGTGTGAAAGTAGGATGGGATGTCTATGCACAAATCCTCCTGCAGTATAGAGGAAGTGAGTGGTAGAAAGGAGTCATTGCTCTATTATATGTGTAAAGTGTATATCACAACCAATTATGTCATGTATTAGAAATTCTTAGCACTCTACAATTTGTTTTATTGATATTTTTATATTTTACCTTGGATTTGAATACTTTAGAAAAGAATGAATTTTCTAATTAATAAGAACCCAATAATAAATTTAAGTAAATTTTGGTTATATATTCATATTTTATTCATTCAATAGAAAGATTTTAGTTAATGATAGGTATTTTCCCTTAAGTCATGCTCTGACAAGAGCATATGCTGTGCACTTGAGGCTCCATCCTGACTATGCTAAGTTTGTTCTTTGCTCTCAAAAATCCACATTTATTTAGAACTTGTTTACATGATATACATTCTATGGTTGGTATTCTGAACCCCAAGAAAGGTAGATTTTGTTATTAATATGAACAATGAACAAGAGAAGACATAAAATTTATTTGAGCTAATAAGTATATAGCAGGTATCAGAATTAGCGTTGCTGCCTTCTGTTTGTAGATCTATGCCAAGGTGGTTTTTGTTATAGTATAGACTCCTGACAGTGAGGATTCCACCTTTTATTTTTCAATATATTTTAAAATATGGGGACATGGGTTTTATGCTTTAGTTTTGGGTATTGAGTTTCATTTGGTTTTCTAATACATAAAGAAATATGTTTGGGTGGTAGCCACAAGTACCTTAACAATTCTCAGAATTGAAGGCTCACATACTTAGTCTTAAACTCCTGTGAAAACATATGTGACTTGTGATTTAGTAAGTCTAGATTGAAACCTGCATTTTGTTATCCAACTGTTAAGTGTTGCTGATGTTGTTATTCCAGGAACATGTTTGAGTATCAAATTCATGTACCATGTGTTTATAATGGTGCTTTTAATTTAATTAAGTGAGTTACCTGAAAACCTTGGCAAATAGTCTTATGCAGAGTAAGTAGAATATCATTTATGCAGACAGTTTGAGTTCTCATTGTCTGAACAAACACCAAATGATTCAAGCTAAATATCCAAATCTTGTACTAGAGAGCAAGATAAAAGATGATAGAAAACAGGGAGGGGGTCACATGTCTGTTCTGAATTACAATGACCTGTTATGTATTATGTTATTTATTATATAAATATTTTTGTTTGATTATTTAAACAAATTAGATAAATTATAAGTTTCAAATATTAAATAAAATCCCTCAGCAAATGATAAGTCACCAGTACATTGATCACAAACAAGGAAACACAAAATGTTTTTTGTTTGAACTTCACAATCCATGGCTTACTAAAAAATTCATGTGTATCTTGCTCAGACTCCTGGGAGTTTAGAGAATGCTACAATTCTAGTTAAAACTTATTTCCTACCCACTTCAGCTCACACAGATCTTTTATTTACTTTTTTTCAGTCTGAATATTCTGTCTAGAGTAAAATATTATGGTGTCCACTACCATACGTCTTTACTCACTCATTTGTCAACTTGTCTCCAGACATTGGTTCTTTGTGAGTGAAAATGTGTGAAGATTATTCCATAATGACGTAAAAGGTTTCCAGACCAACACAGTTATATGCCAGGGAGAGTCTTCCCAAAGCACAGAAGACTGGATAACTTAAGCAGTAGGAACTTATTTTCTTATAATAGTGCAGGTTTGGGATTGTAAGATTAGGAGATCAGCCCGGACAAGTACAGAGGAAAATACGCTTCAAAGCATCTTTCTCACTACTTGGTCCACAATATAGAGAAGAGGCAAGCTTGAATATCTTTTTATAGTTGTGGCAAGCGTAGGGATTGTGTGCATTTGAACTGATGTGGCCATAATCATCTTCCTAAAACACTTCATAAAACCTTGAGATCTGGTAAGTTAGTATGAAAACTTGACATGCATGATGATGTATTCAATCTGTAACTATGCATCAACTTTATGCTTAGTGAAAACAACTTGAATGTCTGCCTCATGAAGTTAGAGTTGCTTAAATGGTTTTAAGAAGCAGATTGTTGGATTTTTATTTCTAGCACATATATTTTTAGAAACAACATGAATTCTGCACTTTTATCATATATCTGTACGTGATTTTCATTGGTGTAATTTAAAAGAGTTTATATTGAAGTTAAATGGTAACCAAACTTTGAATAATCTCGACTATCATTTTTTATCTTTAAATAAAAGAAAAACAAGGGACTTATAACAAATCTTCTAGAACTAAGAAATACAGCCTCCCCCCAAAAGGGAGAAAAATAAAATGTATATTCTTTTTTCAAATGTGAACTTTAGTAGTTCAAGAGACCTAGGATAATTTATATAAACTGCCAAGTGACCATCTCCATGCCCGATGTTAACAAGTCAAGACACAGCTTATAAATCTCAGTATCATCTTAAATGTCAATGGATTCTAAAGAGGTGGAAATAAGTCAAATGATTTAAATTACCTAGCTGAAGGCACTCTTTTATGATAAGATTTTCAGATAGTTGGCTCCAATTAATCTCCTGACAGAAGTTCATAAAATGACAAGAAGCACATTCCTTGCCTTTCACTCTGTCACCTGGAAAACTTGGTGTCATTTTAAAACTGGGATCCTGAAGTTCTGTTGTCATAATTAAAGAATGATTAATTTTACAATTCAACCCAGGATTCAATGTTATGTTTAAATGATCAAATTAATGGTGCTTCAAGATTGTGGGCCTTTTGCAAATAGGAACTGCTGTGTACATAGAGTAGCGTCCTCTCATAGAGTCTTTTAAAACTGAGAAAGTCTCAAGAAGCACACAATATCCACCTAGGCTGAGCTCAGTAGTTTTGCCAGGCTTTTCTGATTAGCTGCCTATGCCTTCATTAACGTAATTGATTAGGAACTAGGACATATTTAGTACTTATTAATCAGGTTGTTTTTATTGAAGTTGATTAGGCCAGTCCTGGTCTAGAACTTCCTGAAGAATAACTTGCAAAATTTCTTTATGTGAAAAAGAAAGACTGGCATGCAGTGCTGAAATATACAGTTTACTTTGTAGAATGTGGGTCAATGGTGGAAGTATAAACTTGTTACAAATTTAATCTTTTTAAAGTAGTGCTTTTTATAGAGAGACTACATTATTACATTTGCTCAAGATGTTTGGAAACAACTTAGAACTTTATATCAATGAAACCTAAAAGCTTGCCAACCTTGTGGGTGAATTTCTACATACCTGTAAAGCTCTTTTTAATAATACATCTTTGGGCTTTCACAGCACTTGACAATGTGTTTTTTGTAGCAGTTGCTTGTTATCCAGAGAGTTATTGTACTTCATGTTTTAAGCCACTACTTTAGTGTCCTGAAATTGTATCTTGACTTTCTTGGATTACATTGTTCTCTATGACTTACGTTTTGTATACCATACTAATTCTTTTTTAAAAATTTTTGAATCTTTAAATGCAAAGGGAATTAATTGTACATTAAATTATGTGCTTTCTTTGATTCTTTATAATATTTTGGTCTTGGAAATATTTGTTACAATAGTTTTAAAAAGAACTTACTTGCTAATCAATTAAATCATTTGGTGACTGTTGTCATTTTATATTTAATTCTTGACATTGCTCAACTAGAACTAATTTTAAATGGACCTAAAATACGATATTGATTTTCATAATCTTTGAAAATAAATTAACTGTTGTTCTCACAGGAGCAGAGAAGCCTATAGATTCAAAGGATCACTGTAGTTTTTCACAAAATATATAAGGCAATCCAGAAAAAACTCTTTTCCTCACTCAGAATAAATTTTGAAATATTTTATCCCAGGTGGTGTTATGTCTTAGCTTGAGAAACTTCTTACTCTCAAATGTTGGTGAGCATTCCCATTAACCTCTTCTCCCAGGAAAACTATTTCTCTGGAAGTTTCAGCCTTTCTCCATTTTAACAAAAGCCGTAGTAATTCAACAGGCAACTTCAGGCAAAGTTGTTCCACAATTTCCCAGCCACTAACAATGATAGAACTGTTTCCTAAAATCCTTGCACAAGCAAAATTACAAGATATGGTCTCATTCATTTTTCATTAAATTATATTGGGGTTATTTTCTTCTTTTGTTTAACTTAACACAGCTCTATGAAACCTCTAGTATTTTATCATTGATCACTGAAGAATGGAAAGATAACCTTACACAAATAATGGGAACTTAATGAGTAATTACCAGGGTGTCCATATTAAGGAATAAGTGTTGAAGAAAGAAGTTAAATTATACTTGATTTACTTTTATGTATCTTATTGTAAGTATATAATTCGATCATAGCTACAACAAGAATGATAAATATCAAACATCTACATTGTGTCTTGATATACAATTAGTATTAATTTTGATATTATCACTGTAAAAGATATTATAATCTCTGTAACTTGTATGTAGACCAGAAAAGAAGAGAGAGAAGGCCAAAGTTACACAACACTATTGCAGCTCTGGTGTTAATCACTTGCAAGACCTTGACATAACAATTTTTATGTTATGACTTTCATATCTTCACTTACGAACTGTGGAAACTGGACTTAAGTGGTATTTGGAGTCTTTTTGGCATTTTTACCCTCCCGGATCTCTCTCTCTCTCTTTTTTTTTAAATTTCAGAGTGATATATCAGTAATAAGTTGTTTTAATAACATTGAAATTTACATGGCTTTGTCTTGAGATAATTGCCACTGTAAATGTGAAATTACGTCTATGTTGTCTATAGAAATATGAATTTTGTCACAACAACTGTGAAGTATTATGGTATAGATAGATCACAGAGGCTGCATTTGTTGAAAGAAGGTGAGCTATTAATGTGGCAAGCTATTGGATGATCTATACTAGATCAGAGAAAGGAAGTAGTTATATTTGTGTAAATACAGAAGGATATTGTGCATCATTTAATATAAGTTTACCACAGAATGCATTGGAACACAATCTTCTACAAGGGCTACTAATTTCTTATTCGCAATTTTATTAAACCAAAGAACTCGATCAACTCAGCTGTTCTATGATATGGACCCTGAGAAATACAAGCCATAAACTAGTAAAACAGAAATTTGGTGTCTGGTTTATTCTATTAATTCTATGATACAATAGGTTTTATTTAACTTTAGAACAGTATGCTTCTCTTTGTACTGTGGGGAAAAAACTCAGTGCCTCCTGGTAGTGGTTTTGAATGAGTTATACATGATGAAATGCATATACCAAACTAGTTTACCATCTACTTACTTTAGAAATTTGCCTAAGTCAAACAAGTGGGATACTTAAAGCGTCCCACTGTATAAGTGCAAGTGGGGAAACAACTCATGTGCTAGCATAGCTGAAACTTAACCATTAATTTCTATCGTTATCATTGTCATAATTTTCCACATGGAAGTTAATTACTTTTATGTAATTATTATTAGTCATTAATTTATGGTAACTATGTCAGTTTGTATAAAAAGCAACAAATAATTTGCATTTACAACATTCATGTATATGAAAATCTAAATTATTTTATTACAGAATGGGGCCATATCATTAATATACTTAGTTCCAAAACCTAAGATTTTATATCTCCTCCCTTCCTAAACTTTTTAAATCAATTGAAAAGAATAAAATGATTCAATTTTCATGTTGAATCATTGGGTAAACAATAGAAAAGATGAGTTGATGATGGTTTTGAAGATTTAGAATATAAGACCCATTTAGGAGACTACTGCTCCAGGGAAAACTGTGCTTTTATTCTTAAGGGTTACATTTACAGTCAAAACAACTCCAAGAACTGAGTATGATACAATAATTTTACAGAGATCAGAGAAATCAAGGAAATTGCCTACAATCGCACAGATCTAAAAATGGCATAATCATATTTTGAGGCCAGGTGTCTGTTAACAAGGCACAGCACTTTTCTCATTATCTCTGAATGGCAATTAAGTCTTAGAGCTCCATATAATTGCTAAGACTCTTATCTGACATGGGTAAATGGATGGCATTAGGAATAAGAACAGGTTCTGAGGGGTTGTAAGTTCAATTTTCTTCTTGCTGGGTATATCATAGTGCTTAGGTCACTCAAATATGAACTTGTGTGCCTAAAAAATGAAATATTTTTGATAGTCTGAGAAGGTTATAGTGGAGCACTCCAGACATTGTTAAACCTGGAAACTCATATCAACTTTTAGCCTAGAGAAACAGTGGAATGGAAGTATTTACAATACTAGAAAAACATGTGACTAGAAAATAGATGCAAAATGTGAACATTTGCATGTTATTACCTTCAATAAGAGAAAATGACTATCAACATTGCAAATTATGAATGTAATAATCTCAGTTACCAAGAGAACAGGCAAAGGAATACCCAGTTATTTCTCTCTCTCTTTTTTATATGAACTCTTTTTGTCTCTGTTTCTCTTGATCTCTCTCTCTCTCTCTCTCTCTCTCTCTCTCTCTCTCTCTTTGTTTTTTTGAGACAAGGTCTCTCTACATTGCATTCTCTGTTTTGTTGAGACAAGCTATCTTTGCATCACCCTGGTTGTCCTGCAACTCACTGTGTAGACCAGCCTGACCTAGACTCATAGAGATACTCCTACCTCTAACTCCAGAGAGCAGTTAATAAAGGTGTGTACCACCAGCCCTTTCTTGGATCTCTTGATGTCTTGGCAAGAGTCATGAACTACCTGTATCCAAAGGACATGGGCATTGGTGGTCATCACACATATAAGAGTCACTGTGGAGTCTGGACCTGGAGAGTATATGAAGTCTTTTCTATATGTTGAGTAGGAAGTTGAGCTTTTGGAAAATGGTATGTTATAGTAGTGTGCAGAAAGAGAGATGGTACAGATAGTGGAGTTAGCTCAGCACATTTCTTGAAAGAATGCTATGGCAGAATTGACGGATCAAAGTTAGCATGACAACATACTTTTGGAGAAGACATAGAATTGTTGTTCTGAATCTTCGCAGATCCTCTGTATTAAAAAACTACTAGAAGTTAATGACTTACTTCAGATATTCTCTCTGTATTTATCCAGACAAGCATGTATTTCAAATAACATTTATCAATAATCCATGGGACAAATTATCTCCAAAACAATCATATAAAGTTTAATTGCACATGTACCTTTAAAGCAGGTCAATCATGGGTATGAGTCTTATGAGTAAACAAAGTACACACTAGGAAGAAAATATGAAGAAAAGTATTGGTTTCATCAGATTGTCCAGAGAAGCAGAACCAAGAATCCTACTGGAAATGTATCTATATAGCACTAAAGCTAACATCTGTCTGTCTATCTATCTATATGTCTGTCTATCATCTATCAATCATCTATCTATCATCTATCTATTTATCTATATCTACCAATCATCCTATCATCAGCCTATCTATATATTTATCTAGACACTGATTAATTTTAAAGCATTACTTCTTGAAAAAGAAAGGGATGGGAGATACAGATAGGCTGAAGTAACTTTTATTGGTATTTTCATGAAAAAAAGACTTTTTAAGAAAGAAGTAATAAAGGAGTTGCATGCAAAGGTTCAGAAAGGAAAAGCAAAGAACAACAACAACAAGCGCAACAAAAGCAAAAAAGAGAAACAAAACAACCAATCAACCAAATGAAAAATCAAATGGAGGTGCTTGCTTTCCACAACAAACTAAACAATCAACAAACAAAGATATAGTTTACAAAATAGAAAAAGAACCACTTTATAGCTGAGCATGTAACAAGGGACTAATATCAATCATCTTTAGATAATTGTAGTAGCTAAAAAGAAATCCACCAAAATCCATGTGTAACAAAGATTTCTCAAAGTAAGAAACACAAATGGCAAACAAGTATATGATAAATGCTGAGCAATACAAATCACCATAGACATTTAAATCAAAATCACAATTAGACATCTTCTTCATCCTCCATCAGTGCTTTTATTTAAAAGATGGATGATAATAAGTGATACTAAGACTCCGGGAAAGGAAACATTTGCATACTGTTGGTGGAAATTTATATTAATACAATGATTATAGAAAGTATAAGGGTTTCTTCTAAGACACCTTCTTCTAAAATAGAACTACTGTGTGAACCAATAATTATATATACATGAAAGGAAACACACCCACAAAATGAGATCAGTGTCAATAAACTTTCATGTTTATTTAATAGTCACGATAATGAGATATAGAGTCAATCCAAGAAGTTGACAGTCAAGGATTTGTATGTAGTCTTTGATCTGGTTTATTTAGCCTCCAGTTTATTTTGATTACCATGTGCTAGTGGGACCAAAGATGGAGGTTTGTAGCTTGAAGAACTCTTCTATTTAGGTTAGAATCAGTGTATACATATTCACATATGCATGTGATAACAATTAATGAAAGCTGAGACCATGAATTTGAAGGAGAATGAGAAGCAATGTATGGGAGGGTTTGGAAGAACAGGAAAAAAACGCTATAATTAAATTACAGTCTTGAAAACAAACAAAAAGACTATAACCGATATTCTAAATATTTTTCAAGGCTTTTTATGTATAGTGTTGATTACTAGTTATCTTTTTCTCTCAGCATTTTGTGCTATAAAATGCCCAAAAAGAATGTTAAAGATAAGATGGTATGTTCGTCAGTTTCTGTCAACAAAGTAGAGTCCCTCAGAAGAGGAAACCTCAAGTGAGGAATTTTTTTCTATCAGATTGGCCTATGGACATACCTGTGAGACGTGTCTTTGATGGATAATTTATGTTTGCAGGCCCAGCCTGTGGGTCGTACCTGGAGTCCCGGGACATACAAGGAAACAAGCTGAAAAAGGTTTAATGAATAAGCTAGTAAGCAGCATTCTTCCGTGCACTCTTCTTGAGGTACAGACTCTAGGTTCCGGAGTTCAGTTCCCACCCTGACTTATGTTAGGATAAACTGTGACCTGAAAGTTATAGGAAGAAATAAATTATTTTCTCCTTAGAACAATTTTGGCTAGGATTTGATCATAAAAAAACAAACAAAAAAAACAAAAAAAACCCAAACACCAAAAAACTATTTAAAACAAACAAACAAACAAACAAAAAACAAAAACAAAAAGCTCCCATAGGACAGATGGTTTTTATAGAAGAGTGAATATAATTTTCTAGCCATTTCTTCCTACAGAATTCAGATTAGAATTTTTGGGGTTAACAAATTTTACTCATAAAACTTATGAGGAAAGAAATGGATTCCTTTAATGTTCTTATTGGCATGTACAATAAAAAAATAAGGCATGTGTTTGCTATTTGTATTAGTTTAATATAAATGCTTTATCCTATTATATAAGCTAGTAGTAAATGATTTTATTTTTCCTTGATGATCAAAGAGAAAAGTGACCCTACCTTTGAAATTATTTCTGTTCTGGGCAAATAGAACAAGAATCTTGGAGCTGTTTGCACTGTGAAAAACACAAGACATTTCAGCTGAATGAGGATGTATGACATTATTTGAATAAATCTTGAGTCCAGAGGATAAAGATATAAATCTATAATCTTACCTTAGTATAGGTATGTTATAGGAGATGCTAAAATCTATGTAGCTCATAAATTAAAATGGAGTTGAACTTGACATACTAAAACCACTACAACATGAAAAATTGAGTTCGTAGAATAGGCTTTCAATTCTTCACTTTAAGAATTAATACCCATTATGCATACATTTTAAAATTGAAAGGCTTCGATTAAAAACTGGTCTTATAAATATGACCAACATACTGGTATGTTTGGTAATTCTAAAGTCATATCTTATTGGAAATAATGATTGAGTCTCTAATATATTTTAGTAAATCAAATCCGAATTTCTCAGGGCTCTATTTATAAAACTGACAATATGTTTGAGTGGTTTTCTAACGTGAACGTTGACTCTTAAGTATAACCAACTTTTACCCTTAATAGCAATACAATAGTGATGAGACGGAAAAACTCAAATTTTTAATGCATCTCGGTGTTCTTGAGATTTCAAATGCAATGAAGGGTATTCACAGTCCACTTCCAATTAGAGGCAAAAGTAGAAGACATAAGGAGATGCATAAAAAGTAATCTTATCTAGGTGACATGATGGTGAAAATGCAAAGCTGTTTGGAAAGTATCTTGTGTTTATTTTTCCTTATCCCACAAAAGAATAAAACAGCATCAATATTTACAGCACATCTTGTGGAAGTAATGATTCTGCATAAAACCTAAACTGTTTAAAAAGAGAATCTCAGAATAATAGCATTATGAAGCAAATAAAAAGGAACTAACATACTTTATAGTGCTGCCTGATAAGATAAATGCATTTGCACTGGCAGCTACTTGTTTTGGAACAAATCAAACAAATTTTAATTGAGCATTTTCCTTCTGATATTTAAAACCCATAGGGGGAATGTAAATCTTATGGTGTCACTTTCCCCGCCCTCCAGCCAGTTTCTTTTACTGGCTCATATTTGTCTACAAACAAACAAATAAACAAGCGTGGCAACTTGCATCCTTGAAATTATAACACATTCAATATTATAATCAGTTATCTAAAAAGCTCTCTATAATTTTAAAATGTTTAGGGAATATCTGTTTATCTTAAACATTATACTTAACTGATAAAGACATTTTGTGAACTGAACTGTGTGAAATTATTCTTCCCTTTGAATTCTTTTTGTATTAAAAATTCAGTTATAGAAAACAAAATTTTTATTTTGTCAAAGATTGTTCATTGAAATAGAACAAAAATACAAGTTAGATAACAAAGGAAGTGTAAGAGAACACTTTTTCTCAACCCTTTGCCCCAGCAAGTGTTCAAGGGCAGTGAAAATGTTCACTTTCCATATTACAGGGCACAAAAGGCAGTTTGTGTTCATCCTTAAGATTCATATCTGTACTCTTTCATTTACATAAATCTTGAATCCCATGAAACCTTTCTTGAGCCCATTTTCTCCCCAGCTGCAGGTATACACATATTTACTTATGAATTAAGTATATGCAAATGTACACAAGATGCTGTACTTTTTTCCCTTAGTGGAGTTTTATGTCATCTCAGGGTTATATTGATTCTAACCAAAATTACAACATTTTTACTTTTTCTTTAATCATAAAACAGATAATTAATTGAGACTCCTTTATTTCAATACTCTCAAAGTATTGAAATACTCAAAAAAGCTCAAAGAAGAAATCTGTCATGGTATCATGAACAAAATTAGATTCAAGCTGCTCTGCTTTGGAGTTCTTTAGGGTATGTACTCCATGAGAATGAGAGTTCTCTGCTTGTAGCTTGACCACACAATATATCACTGCACATCTTCAGTTCTGCAGAGGTGTGAACTGTAGGACTGAAATATGCAGGCCATGGCAAGGCTCCACATAGCACCTAGCCTCAGGCTAATGTTTTCCTTCAGAACTGGCTGGTCTTCTTTACTCAGCCTTCCTGGGCTGAGCCTCTGACCTTTTCTCTCAATGGCCTTAATGTCATAGTGAACTTTCTCTTCTCAATTTGATTCTCACATCAGGAGTCAAAGCTTTCAAAACATTCCTGATTCTTGCACCTGATTTAGCACAAGACTAAATAAATCTTTGTTGATGTCAATGACTAAATTTCATAGCTAAAAGTCTCTGAGCACTCACTGGAAACTGTTAAGGAATTACAGTTCGGTAGTTATTTTTTAATAGCTAATAGTGAGAACTGCTTTCCCTGGATAATTCAGCCATCACTAAAGAAAACTGAAGGCAAAGAAAATGAATTAGGGTTCTAAAAAGCCAGTCTAGTTATGGCAGATAGCTCAAGTGAAGCCCTCAATGGAAAGACCCTTGCTGTCACAGTAACAATTACATTGCAAAGTAATGGCTCTCATTATGTTGCATAATGTTTCCTTCCTTGAAAAGCCCCAGAAAATATTCAGAGGAGAATCTGTTGGTGAACAACAACAACAAAAGAACATTTTTACTGATTTTTTCCCCTATTTTTTCTTTATCATCTCATCAGATAATCCAGTGGAGCATTTGACACCACCAAGCCACAAAGTGCACCCCATGTCATCACCTAGCAGCATAAAACTTATTGGCTTAATGTACTTAAGTAGTCTCCTATGTTACTGTGAGAAGAAGGATTCTTAGACTAAGCCACACTGTTTCACCAGATGTGCTACAGTAGAGCCCTTCCCTTGAACCTTGCACTCTTCATTGGTTCACTGTTTCTCTATGTTTTCTACATATACTCTGTTTCAGAGTCTTGGCAGACATGTTTCTTTTTGTAAAGATAGTCAAAACACTCCCAGTTTTTTCTGTAGGTTTCTTAATATTATCCATTAAGAATGACTTTCCCATGTCTTACCTTAATAAAAACAAAACAATACCATCTTCCACTTTCTGACTCCCCAATCTGCTAAAAACAAGTGTCATACTCCAATTCGGCTGCCAAACTGATGCACCTTGGAAAGAGTTACCTTCAGTTGAAGAATTGCCTAGTGGAATGGCTATATTCATGTCTATGAGACTTTTTTTTTTTTATTTTTTTGGTTACTGATTGATATGAAAGAACCCAGCACAATGTGGGTGGTACACTCCCTAGGCAGGTGGGCCTGGATTTTGTAAAACTAAAATAGGTGAACATGAACTTGGAAGCAAACTAAGAAGAAATTTCCCAGTGGTTCATACTTAAATTCCTGCCTCAATGCTGGATTATAACTTGTAAGATAAATAAACCCTTCCCTCTCTTAAGTTGTTTTTAGATGTGGTTTTATCACAGCAATATCAATGCAAACTAGGCTATTGTGATTTTTATTATTTCTAATCCACTTCACTATAACATTATATACATGTACATCTTAAGCACATAAAATGGACCTGTCTCCTACTTAAAACCTTTGTGAAATATAGACAGTATATTATGGCTACTTACAACTTTAAAGATTTTTGAAGTAATCTATTCCCAATAAAACTGGTTAATATGTGAAAGATCATGTGAATTTCATTGGAGTAAGGACTGAAGTAGTGGTACATTTAAATATATTACAGTCATTTCCCTAAAAATTTATGGTTGAGGATGGAAGGGCTACCATTTCCTCAACAGTTGCATCAGACAGTGAGCAATTATTAACCTTTCCTCATTGTTATCTACACTGTATGGGATAAGAAAGTATCAGAGTCCTTGGGTTGAATTCTGTTCTTGACCTTTTCTGGTTTCTGATGTTGGACATCTGTTTTGACACATTAAATGTCAGTTCATATCTCTATAAATGGTAGCTAACAAACCATAACCAAGTAACATCCAAAAGTTTCTACTTCATTATAGCACAGCTATGTTGTAAATTGCTGTATTGCCTCTACGTGTGTACATTTTTTTCTTGAGGTTTTGCAAGAAAAATTATCCTAGACACAAATTCTTTAGATTCAAAGAGATAAATAATTTACACTTATAGAAATCAGTAAAACTCAAACCTATAAAAATACTAAAGATGATATGTACTCACTTTTTTTGCCAAATATAGTAAATGCTATTATTTTTATTGTACTTTTAATAACTGCTTTGTTCCAGACACTTTAGTCTAATTATTTCTATACCTTACAGAAAAAAATACGTAGAAACGAAAATGGTATGGCTTGTCAGCTACCTAACTTAGTATGTCAAAGCAGATGTCCAATATTGTCTAACTAGAAAAGATCAGGAACAAAATTCATGTCAAGATGCCCATGCACTGT
>JADRCH010000176.1:3719144-3866236 GCA_019843965.1 Rhynchomys soricoides
GAGAGAGAGAGAGAGAGAGAGAGAGAGAGAGAGAGAGAGAGAGAGAGAGAGAAGGTCCTCTCCTCATCAAGATATTGATGATTCTCCCACTTCCTCAGTGTCTGGGACCCTTCAGTGACTACCCCCAGTTTTTATTGTTATTTGATTTCCTGACCGCTTTGTACCTTTCTCTAGTCTCTCCTTCCAGTACATGATCCTGCCCAAATTTTTTCCTTCCCCTCCTCTATCCCTCTCAGGTCCCCTTTCCCTCCACCTCCCATGACCATTCTGTTCCCCCCTCCATGCGGGAATGAATCATCCACACCCTGATCGTTCTTACTCCTAAGCTTCATACGGTATGTGGGTTGTATCAAGGGCATTGTGAGCTTTTGGGCTAATATCCACTTATCAGTGAGTACATGCCATGTGTGTTCTTTTGAAGATGATATTTTCTAGTTCCATCCATTTGCCTGCTAATTTCATGAAGTCATTAGTTTTAATAGCTGAGTAGTACACCATTGTGTAAATAAACCACATTTTCTGTATCCATTCCTCTGTTGAGGGACATCTGGGTTGTTTCCAGCTTCTGGCTATTATAAATAAGGCTGCTATGAACACAGTGGAGCTTGTGTTCTTGTTATATGTTGGAGCATGTTTTGGGTATATGCTCAGGAGTGGCATAGCTGGGTCTTTAGGTAGAACTATTTCCAGTTTTCTCAGGATCTGACAGATTGATTTCCAAAGTGGTTTTATCAGCTTGGAGTCCCGGCAGCAATGGAGGAGTGTTCCTCTTTCTCCACATCCTCACCAGCATCTACTGTCACCTGCATTTTTGATCTTAGCCATTATGATTGGTGTGAGGTGGAATCTCAGGGTTGTTTCGGTTTGCACTTTCTTAGTTATTCAAGATTCCTCAGTTGAGAATTATTTGTTTAGCTCTGTACCCCATTTTAAATAGGATTATTTGATTCTCTGCAGTCTAACTTCTTGTGTTCTTTGTATGTTTTGGATGTAGGGTTGGTAAAGATCTTTTCTCAATCTATGGGTTGCCATTTTGTCCTATTGACGGTGTCCTTTGCCTTTCACAAGCTTTTCAATTTTATGAGGTCTTATTTGACAATTGTTGACCTTAGAATATTGGTGTTCTGTTCAGGAAATATAAAGACCACCTCCAGTGCCCCCAGAAGAGGGATGGAGCTACCCACCGATCTCGAAGATTTTAACCCATAATTGTTCCTGTCCAAAGTAAAGACAGGGACAGAAAATGGAGCAGAGTCTGAAGGAAGGGCCATCTGGGGAGCACTCCACCTGGGGATCCATCTTGTCTGCAGACTATAAACCCAGACATTGTTGTTGTTGCCATGCTTGCTGACAGGAACCTGGTGTGTCTGTTTCCTGGTGGGTGTTGTCTAGTGCTGGGAGGTTCTGACAGCAGTACCCAATGCAGATGTGGATGCTTGGAGCCAATTGTCAGACTGAGCTCAGTGATCCTGGTGGGGGAGCTAGCAGAAGGACTGGAGGAAGGAAGCGAAGTGGGATTGCAACCCCATAGGAAGAACAATGTCCATTGGCAAACCACCCAGTGCTCCCAAGGACTAGACCACCAACAAAGGAGTGTACTGGGAAGGATCCATAGCTCCAGATACATATGTAGCAGAGGATAGCCTTGTCTGACATCAATGGGAGGGGAGGCCCTTGGTCCTGTGGAGGTTTGATGTGCCAGTGTAGAGGGATGCTGGAGTGGTGGGGCAGGGGAGAATGGGCTGGTGGGGGAGCACCCTTATCGAGGCAAAGAGGAAGGGGAGAGATGTAGGGTGAGGGGTTGTGGAGGGGTAACTGGGAAGGGGGATATCACTTGAGATGTAAACAAATGAAATGATTAATTTTTTAAAAAAGGAAATTGATGACTCAACTGTTGCACAGCTTAGATTTAATATATAAAATATAATATATATATATTATATTTAGTTTTGATTTTATGATATACAAACTTAAGCACTGGTTTCTATTCATATAGCGCATACATATAAAAGGAAACCTATCACCTCAAATATTACGGATCAGGGATAAATACTTTCATCCTAAATATTTCTTCTATTCATGTCAGAGATGGCTGAAATTCTGCTGAGAGCTACTCTATTCTGTTGAGTTATGTAGGAATTGTGCACCATTAAAATGCAAACATCCCAGGATCTGCCTATGCAATAGGATAAAAGCTGAATATTTCTCAGCTATTAATAATGTAAGTTAATGAGATATCCAGATCCTCTTGTGATAACAGTAACTGAAAGCGAACTCTCTGAAAGTTTACACAGTAGTTATGTGAGGAGTCAGCCTAAGAGAGCTCCAAGGTGGGACATACAAAATGGCATTAGTAAAATCCTTCTGTTCTCAGTGAGAAATAGAAATAATAGCCTATGTGGATGGAGTCTAAAAAGGAGATCATCGTATGACAAACTAAGTAACGACTACTATGAATGGAAAATAAGAACGATGGCATTCTCCTCCTGGGCTATAAACAAGGTGAAATATATCACACCCAGGGTTGCATATGACTTACAAAACAAGCAAAAAGGGATGGCAGAGGTGCTGTGAGTTGGAGAGTTTTGTCCAGGAAATAACAGACAAAACTCGAAGGTGCAGAGTCTGGTGAGTGTGTGTGTGTGTGTGTGTGTGTGTGTGTGTATGCATTCTGTCTCTGTATCTGTCAGTTTCTTTCTCTCTGTTTCTATCTGAATTTCTGTCTCTCTGTCTCTTTCTCGGTCTCTGCCACTATCTCAGCTCTTCTGTCTCTGTCTCTGTCTCTCTGTGTGTGTGTCCCTGTCTCTGTCTCTCTGTCTCTCTCTGTGTTTCTGTCTCTGTTTCTCTGTGTCTCTGTCTCTCTGTGTGTGTCTCTATCTGTCTGTCTGTCTGTCTGTCTCTCCCTCTCTCTCTCTCTCTTTCTCTCTCTCTGTATGTGAGTGTGTTATTGCTTCACTCTGTGTATCTTCTTTTGGTTTAACTAAACCTTGGGGCTAAAAGTTGAAATACATGTATATACAATGAGTCATGGGAAAATCTTAAACTCTATGCTGTGAAGACCTATGACTTTAGTTTCCCTTTTACATGAAGGTGAAGTTCTTCATTACTGACAGCAACTGTCTATGGCAATTTTTCTTCCTGCAAGTCCAGGACCATTGATGATGAAACCAAATTAATCACTGCTGAATACATATAAGCCTATTCTGAATGAATTGTAAAACACATTTGCATTTTTGAAACCATTTTCCTGTTGGAGGCTTTCATTTATTTTGGTCACATAAGATATCATTGCCTTATAAATTAATCTAACTTTGACATTAACGTGTATTTTTCGATATTGTGTTTAAAAACCCTTAACACTCAAATACTCAATTTTTATGGTATGTATAGGTGGTGTGTGTGTGTGTGTGTGTGTGTGTGTGTGTGTGTGTATGTATGTACAGGGAGAGATTTACTTTATAAATGAATATTTCTTTTTACGATTGGATAATACTTTCAAATTTTTCAGAATTTGAATGTAATTTTGCAACATTCCATCTAAGGCTTCTTAGCACAATAGAAATAAAATATGTCTAATGAAAGGGAGGTGTAACTTGAACTGATAAGTAGCTGGCATTCTTTGCTTTTCTTCCAGCTGTGATGAACATCTGACACAAAGAAAGGGAAGGGTTTTGTTTTTTGTTTGATACTTTATTTACATTTCAAATGTTTCCCCCTTTCCAGATCTCCCCTTTGGAACCTCCTTATTCCCTTCCCCCTCCCCTTTCGTCTATGGGGGTATTCCCCCACCCTCCCACCCACCCACTCTCGTCTTCCCTCCTTGGCGTTCTCCTATATTGGGGCAGCTAACACCCTCCGGCCCAAGGGCCTTTCCTTCCCCTGATGGCTAACAAGACCCTCCTCTGCCACATATGTGGCCAGCACCATGGGTCAGAAACTGGAAACAACCCAGATGTCCCTCAACAGAGGAATAGAAACAGAAAATGTGGTACATTTACACAATGGAATACTACTCAGCTATTAAAAACAATGACTTCATGAAATTCTTAGGCAAATGGATGGAACTCCCAGATGGAGGAGTTGGAGAAGGGACTGAAAGGGAAGGTTTTGTTATGCCTTATGTGTTCAGAGGTTTCAATACATCATGGAGTGAGGCCAGATTAGAACTATGTGACCCACTCAATCCAGGAAACACTGAGTAAGATGAATGTGGGAGCTAGCCTTCTTTTTTATTCTACCCACTCCCGGCCTGTGGGATACTGTCACAGCAAATTTTTCTTTCTTAGTTAATCCCTTCTGGAAATGCTATAACAGAAACACTGAGATACTTATTCATCTCTCAGGTGCTCCTCAGACTAATTAAGTGGAAAATCTACCTTAATAATTCCAAGTACATGTCATTTATTTCTGAAATAGTGAAGGAAATAAAGCAGTGAATATAAAACTTGTATCCACAAACAGTAGCTAGTTAAAAAGACAGAAGCTAGCCTTAGACACCTGCTGAATACATGATTATTATATTTTACTGAATATAAATTCATTAAATTAACTTTCACATGTCTCACAAGCTTATTTAATATATAGTACATATTATATAATATAATATATAACTGTAACAATTTATTTGTACTTCACTTTACTACTTTTCTTGTATTAAAATAAACCAAGGTGTAAATTCTGTGGACTTTACTAGTAGTCTGTGTTAGCATAAAATGCAGGCTGGGCTCATATGATATTCTCAGCTTAATATTCAGTATTAGTTAAGCCTCAGTATTTGAAAATCAGTTAACTATTGTAGATACTTCATATTACATGTCGAAAAATCTCCCTCAAAGTTGTATATAATAGAAACAAATCAAGTTATATTTCAATGGTTAAAAGATACATTCCTACTTAAAGAGATACTATGAAAATCACAACAAAACAAATAGAAGAAAAAAATCCAAAAAACACAGGAAATTAAGACTAATCAAACCCTTGTCCTGAGCTTTGGGTGGGTGTTATTACTCATCTGCACCACTCTGCATAGTCAAACAGAAAATATTCCACAAGGGAACTGTGCTGCACAGGGTTGTCTAGGGGATGTGAATATTTTGAATTGAGAAATTGTTATTGAGTCATGAAACAAAAGACCAAGAAACAACTTCAATCAGAGCAATATTCTAGCTACTGTGCAGGCTAGAGAAAGTGAGAAAGACCGAGATGTATTGATGTTCTCATTTGCTGAGCCATTCGTCTCTTTTGTGGGTCTGTTTCTGCTTACTAGTTTTACGTATCTGGTTAGTGGGATACAGAAAGTCCCTAATGTTAAGTATAGCTGAAAATGAGCTCCCAATTTTCTTTTGAAATTCAATCTTTCCCCACATCTTAGAAGAGTAGAATGAAAGTAAAAGAGACTGGGCAAGGGATCCATAATAATGACACTTTCAGGAATGATTGAAGAGATAAAATTCTTGTAGAGCCAAGGACAATTCCATTTTTTAGCCAAGGACAAGAATCTAAGTACCTGTCCTGAGATGGTTTCTGAAGACCGGAATTGTAGGTCTTCTGATAGCAACCACATTTTAGACTGTTCTCTCCCAAACTGTAACTGATAACTCAGTCCATTAACATGATGAAATATGGTAATCTAAATGCTCACAGGACAAATTTTAATGCTGCTTATATTATTCTTTACTTAAACAATGTCTCACGAACTCAATAATGAATGTCACAGACTAGACTGTGAGAGTAGAATGTACTTTATTTCATGTTTATAGGTGGGTTCTGAAGAGGGAGGAAGTAGGCAGAGAGCCCATCTAACAAGAGCAGGTTCCAAGAAATGAATGGTTGGGGTTGGAGATTGGTTGAGTAGGTGAGAACACTTGTTCTTGCTGAGGATTAGAGTTCAGTTTATAGCACCCATGTGGTGGTTCACAACTATCTATAACTCCAGATCCTTGGAACTTGACACCATTATCTTTTTCTGATCCATAAGGTCATGCAGTGTACATACACACATGCAGGCAAAGCACTCATACACATAAAATAAATCAATAGACCTAAAAATGTCTAGTGGCTAATAAGTCTTTTCTGGGTTGCTATATCAAATGTGACCTGGTCAGTATGTTTGACCCACACCTTAGGTATCTGTGTACCTTCCCAATCCAAGCACTGCACTGGAGTTTCATTCATACCTGTATGCATAGCTTCCAGGTAATTGTGCCTTTTGCTTTGTCAATGAAGAAAGTTATGAAGTAACCAGACTGTCTTCTATTTTTGACATCTGCCTAGGATAGAACCAAGGGCCTTGCTAGCATAGAACCTTTGTCATTTGACCAAGGACTTTGATCAAAGTCCTTGTCCCTAAACACCCCGACTAATTTCTACCTCTTAGTCTCATTATTCAGTCCACATGTCTCTGGTGGGCTCCTTTGGGGGTATTAAGTTATAAATATTTTGAGACTAAATTTATGCCATTTCCTATATCTGTAAGTTTATTAGTTATGAAAACAAGTGTGATAAAATAACTGATAGATGTTAGTGGTATAGGGTGATATACATATTTTGAATTATCTGACAGACTATGATTTGGAAGAAGGAACCCAAAAATTATTAATAATTTTTGAAGTGAGCTATTATATAACAGCATAAATAAATTAATTCAGTCATACAGATCTGCTGTCTTACAGAGAGTACAGGGATGTACAAGTGGGTGAGCAGAACTAGGATCCATTCCAGAGGACCTTATGCTTTGATAGGATGCATAATTAAGTGACACAAGTTTATTAGTTCAATTTATAGTAAGGGTGGTAGAGGGACTAAGTTGGGGTGATGCTTGAAAATAACTGATGGGGTGTAGAGACACTAAAAGAGATGGGGTTGTTAGAGCTGGGCCCACTAAGAGTGAATTAATTTTACATATTTTATTTTATTTTACTTATTCATTTTTATGGTTTTATGGTTTTAAGGTTCAGACCCAGGGCCACATACATGGGTAAACTTATAGTCAACCACTGAACCATATGCTGAGAGACATTCATATTGCTATCTGATGCTTCAAAATGATTAAGTCATTCATGTGTGCATCAATGACTGACATGTGACTATGACATTTGTATAAGATGTGGTTTGTATGAACAGTCAAAATACTCAGATACATGCATGGGTTTTTAAATTTCATTAAAAGTATAATGTAAGGTTCTGAATGATATTTTTCAATGTGGTAATCTTTATCAATTATATTAACATCTTGGAAATAGGTAAGATTATCCAGCATCATGGCATCAACGAAAGGGATCTAGAATTAAGACCTAGATATTCTAGTCTTTTAAGAAATACCAAAGAAGATTTCTAACACAATATTGAAAATCCTACATATACGTACTCTTTAGACTAACACATATTATGCTAATAATAATACTTATTCCATGTTCTTATTTGAATATTATTACAGCTCTATAAAATAAGAATTAAAATAACCATTTTGTAAGGGAAAATCTACGGTGAAGAGTTAAGTTACATATGGTAACAAATAGGAGCAACGGCAGTAATAGGGAATAGGTAATACAAAAACATTTATTACTTTATTCAGCTATATTTTTAACGTGGCTTTATTTTGATACAGAGGTCACATGATATCAGAATGAAAATCATTACCTTACTTTTTTTTTCTTTTTATTTTTACTTAAGTACTTTTTTTGGTATAGGTCCACATTACATTAAACTAATCACAGAATTTGCCCCGCCTTACCTCTTGCTTAAGTGTTTGGAGGAGGAAAAAATAGATTTTCAGAGAGAAGACATGGTTTGAGCCACACCCGTTCTTTTGGGCAGCTCATTTTTAATCTGACCTTTGTGGTGAAGTGAATGGTTTTGATCTTCTGGCAGAATGAGTTTATGAACTTTGTCTATATACGGGCTGAAATCATGTCTGAGAGTTACAGTCTAAGGTAAAATAATAGGGTCAAAGAAAATAGAGTCATTTCTGGGCTAGAGAACAAATACAGAAATTCTGTTTAAGAAATTATTTCTATACCAAGGGAATATGGGGTGATTTGTTTAATTACATTAACTGACAGAAAAAGATAAAGAAGAATTTTGGATGCCACAGCTCAAAATAAAATAATTTATTGTGAACTCCAAAATAAAATGAATTGTGAGTATCATGAATTTATATGTTACATGTCATTATACAGAGCATAAAAATGTAGATGTTTAATGTAAAAATGAGTTAACTAAAGCTATGTTGTTATTCCTCAATGAGCTGTCCTGTATATAGACTTAGTCATTATTTTTCCCATCAAAGAGCATTCCAAGATGGGAGATAAAAGAAGACAGTATCAGAATCTCAAGATGATAAGGTTTTCCATTGTTTGAGACTTGTCTCGTTCTGCAATGCAGGTTGGCCTTGAACTTACTGTAATCCTTCCTTGGCATCCTCACTGCTGAGATTGTGTATTTCAATAATCACAACCAGAATGAGTAAATCCTCTAAGTCAGAGATTGAGTAAATCCTCTAAATCAGAGGTATGTAATATGTTAAGTTTGAAACAGAGGACATGGTACATGTGAGGAGATAGAGTGTTTTACATTTCAGGTTACTTGGAATATTCTGTTCACTTTTTATAAATATTAATCTGAATAAATGAAACTGATACCTAGATTATACATCCACTCAAATAAGCGTTTAATCTTTGTCTTAATTGCAATAAGCTTGGTATTTTGTATGAACTTTACTAGTTTTCTACGTTTGACTATTTTAAGTATTTGTCGAAAACTTTCAGGAACATATATTTTTGTTATTAAGAGAAGTTTTTCCTTCTTTTTTTCAAAATATATGTTAAAAATATCTGTTCTATTGGCTACCACTCTTGTTTTCTGAGCTGTATTAATTTTATGATATACAATCAAAACTATAGACATGTGAAAAATTACAATAAAATTCATTAGGATAAAAAGCACATAAAGTAATTGTTCTCAAAAACCATTTTGGTGCTGAAGTATTACATATTCAAGTTCTACAAATTAAAGAACAGAGACAAATGTAAAATGATAGGGACTGTGGTAAGTGAGGCTATCCACAGAATCAGCCCTTTTATTTACATCTGTATTTATTTTTTACACATATGAGTATTTTGCTGGCTTCAGTCCATTGGTTGGGTGCTAGTATCTACACCTGACTCTTTCAGCTGCTTGTTGGGCCTCTAAGAAGGCAGCCATGCTAGGCTCCTGTTTGCAAACACACCACAGCATTAGTAACAGTGTCATGAACCTGAGCCTCCCCTTGAACTAGATCCCAGATTGGGCCTGTCACTGGACCTCCTTTCTCCTATGATCTCCATTTTGTCCCTGCAGTTCCTTCAGACAGGAACAATTCTGGATCAGAGTTTTTGACTGTGGGATTGTAACCCCATCTTTCCAATTGATGTCCAGTCCCTCCATAGGAGGAAGACTCTACATGTTCCCCCTCCCCACTATAGAGCACTTCATCCAAGGTCCCTCCCTTTGAGTCATGGGAGTCTGTCACCTCCCAGTTCTCTACTACATTCTAGAGAATCCCACCCCCCACTCTTACCTCCCCAGGTTGCCTGTTTCTGTTCTTTCTGCTGGCCCTCAGGGCTTCAGTTGTGTCCTCCCACCCCAATTCCTGATCATGTTCCCCATTTCCCTTCCCTGTCCTCTCTCAAACCCTGGTCCCTCCATCCCTCTGCCCCAATGACTGCTTTTTTCTCCCTCCCAAGTGGGATTAAGGCATCCTCATTTGGTTCCTTCAGCTTGTTAACCTTCATGAGTGCTATGGGTTTTGTCCTGGGTATTCTGTACTTTTATGGCTAATAACCACTTATTAGTGAGTACATTCCATGCATGTCCTTTTGGGTCTGAATAACCTCACTCAGGATGATATTTTCTAGTTCCATCCATTTGCAACTCTCATGATGTCTTCATTCTTAATAGCTGAGTAGTATTCCATTGTGTAAATGAACCACATTTTCTGTATCCATCCTTTCATTGTGGCACATCTGGTTTGTTTCCAGCTTCTGGCTATCACAAACAAATACGCTATGAACATAGAGGAACATGTGCCTCTGTGGTATGTTGGGGCATCTTTGGGGTATACACACAAGCTGGGTCTTCAGGTAGATCTATTTCCAATTTTCTGAAGCACATCCAGATTGATTTCCAGAGTGGTTGTACCAGCTTGCAATCCTACCAGCAGTGGAGAAGTGTTCCTCTTTCTCCACACACATCCTTGCCAGCATCTGCTGTTACCTGAGTTTTTGATCTTAGCCATTCTGATTGGTGTAAGGTGGAATCTCAGGGTCATTTTAATCTGAATTTCCCTGATCACTAAGGACTTTGAGCATTTCTTTAAGTGCTTCTCAGCCATTCTAGATTCCTCTGTTGTGAATTCTCTGTTTAGTTCTATTACCCCCCCCCTTGTTTTTTTTTGGCTTGGCTTGTTAGGTTTGTTGGTGGTTAGCTTTTTGAGTTCTTTATATATTTTGGATATTAACCCTCTATTGGATGTGGGGTTAGTGAAGATTTTTTTCCAATTTGTAGGTTGCTTGTTTGTCCTATTGTCTATGTCCTTTGCCTTACAGAAGCCTTCCAGTTTTAGAGGTCTCATTTACGAATATCCTGAACCATTGAAGTTCTGTTTAGGAAATTTTCTCCTGTGCCAATGATTTATAGGCTCTTTCCCTATTTCCCTTCTATTAGATTCTGTGGATCTGGTTTTATATTGAGATCCTTGATCCACTTGGACTTGAGCTTTGTGCAAGGTGACAAATACGGATCTATTTTCATTTTCTACATACAGAGAGCCAGTTAGACCAGCACCATTTATTGAAGTTGCTATCTTTTTTTTTCCATTGTCTATCTTTGGCTTCTTTGTCAAAGATCAGCTGTTTGTAAGTGTGTGGTTTTATTCTTGGGTCTTCAACTCTTTTCCACTCATCAACATGTCTTTCTCTGTACAAATACTATGCCATTTTTATCACTATTGCTCTGTAATATACAGACAGGGACTGTGATTTCCCCAGAAATTCCTTTATTGTTAAGAATTGTTTTCAGTGTTCTGGGTTTGTTGTTTTCCAGATGAATTTGAGAATTGCTCTTTCCATGTCTTTGAAAAATTGTGTTGTGATTTTGATGGGGATTGCATTGAATCGGTAGATTATAGGATGGTCATTGTTTTACTATGTTAATTCTGCCAACCCACAAGCATGGGAGATCTCTCCATTTTCTAAGATCTTCAATTGCCTTTTTGAGAGATATGAACTTATTGTCATACAGCTCTTTCACTTGTTTGGGTAGAGTTACCGCAAGGTATTTTATATTATTTGTGGCTCTTGTGAAGGGACTTGTTTCCCTAATTTCTTTCTCAGCTGGTTTATCATCTTTATAAAGGAAAGCTACTGATTTTATTTGAGTGAATTTTATATCCAGCCACTTTGCTGAAGTTGTTTATCAGCTGGGGAAGTTCTCAAGTACAGTTTTGGGGTCACTTATGTATACTATGATATCATCTCCAAATAATGATACATTTAGGATGCCAACTCCAACTGTTTCCTGGGACCATTTGCTTGGAAGATCTTTTTCCATCCTTTTACTCTGAAATAGTGTCTGTGTTTGTTATTGAAGGGTGTTTCTTGTATACAGCAAAATGTTGGATCTTGTTTGCATATCCAGTCTGTTAGCTTATGTCTTTTTATAGGTGAAGTGAATCCATTAATATTGAGAGATATTAAAGAGAAATGACTGTTAGTTCCTGATATATTTGTTTTTATAGGTGACATTATGTGCATGTGATTCTCTCCTTTTGGCTTTGTTGTGAGATGATTAATATCATGTTTACTCTTTGGTGTAGGTTACTTTCTTGTGTTGGAATTTTTTTCTAGAATCCTCTGTAAGGCTGGATTGGTAGATAACTATGTTTTGAATTTGCTATTGTTCTGGAATATTTTTGTTTCTCCATGTATGTTGATTGAGAATTTTGCTGGGTTAAGTAGCCTGGGCTACTCTTAGGTCTGTGTTCTCTTAGTGTCTGTATGACATCTGTCCAGGTTCTTCTGTCTTTCATAGTCGCTGTTCAGAAGTCTGGTGTAATTCTGATAGGTCTGCCTTTATATATGACTTGTGCTTTTGCTCTTGCAGCTTTTAATATTCTTTCTTCTGTGCATTTAGTGTTTTGATTATTATGTGATGAGAGAATTTTATTTTCTGGTCCAATCTATTTGGTGTTCTATAGGCTTCATGTATGTTTATGATCATCTCTTTGTTTAGATTGAGGAAGTTTTCCTTTATGATTTTGTTGAAGATGTTTTCAGGTCCTTTGAGCTGAGAATCTTTTCTCTCCTCTATTTCTATTATTCTTAGATTTGGTCTTTTCATTGTGTCCTGAATTTCTTGGATGTTTTAGGTTAGGAGTTTTTTATTTGACACTTGTGTCAATTTCTTCTAAGCTATCATTTATACCTGAGATTCTCTCTTTTATCTCTTATATTCTGTTGGTGAGGTTTACATCTGTAATTCCTGTTCTCTTTTCTAGGTTTTCCATTTCAAGGGTTCCCTCCATTTGTGTTTTCTTTACTGTTTCTATTTTCACTTTTAGATCTTGGACCACTTAGTTTAATGTCTTAACCTATTTGATTGTGCTTTCCTGTATTTCTTTAAGGGATTTATTTGTTTTCTCTTTAAGGGCTTCTACCTTTTTACCAGTGTTTTTCTGTATTTCTTTCAGTGAGTTAATTATATTCTCTTTAAAGGACATTTTTATTTTCCTGAGATAGGATTGTAGGTCAGCTTCCTGATTTTCAGGTGTGATGGTGTATCCAGGACAACCAGGTTCTGATGATGCCAAAATATATCGGCTTCTGTCTTATGGTCTTATGCTTGCCTCTTGCCATCTGGTTATCCCTGATGTTAGCTAGTCTGGGTGTCTCTGTCCAATGCCTGCCTTTTGTGTCCCTGTGTTGCTGCCAGTCTCCTGGTAGGCCTGTGGTCCTGACCTCCTGTGAGACCTTCAGACTGTGGTGTCTTCAGAGAGGCAGACAAGCTGATGACCTGTTGCCCTGGCTACAGCAGATCTGCTCAGAGGCCTTCAGACTGTTGGGTTTTCACAGGAGCAGTGCAGCTGTTGACTTCCATGTAACTGTTCTGGGAGGCCTTCAAACTGTGGGGTCTGTTGCTCCCTGTGCGCAGCAGAACAGTTGCCCTACATGCAGTAGACCTCCTGGAGGCCTTGAGACTGTGGTGTTTTCAGAGGAACAGACAAACTGGTGATCTTCCCCAGCAGAAGGCGCCCCCCAGAAGGGATAACTTTATTTTATTAATGACTCCTCTTTCTCTGTACTCCTTCCTTGGTGACTTCATATAATCTCATGGGTTTAGTGCCATCTGTGTTGCAATAAATCACAAATATCTGTCACTATCTTTGAACTTCAACCTTGCATTCCCAACTGACTCATCACCGTCTCCAATTAAATATCCATTCATTATCACTCTTCACAGGGTTTTAAAAAACCTTTTTAAACACAGTCATTTAACTGTTGTCAACTATCGAAAGTCTCTTTTCCATTGATGAGTAGACTAACACTATTTTTTCTAATTCCTAGATACAGGTCCAGTATTTTCACTTCATTAATACTTTTCCTAAAGCCTTTCAATTTCATCTTTGAAATATGCATTGTAGCAGATATCTTTTCACAGTTGGCAAGAATCACTTCAGCTGGACACCTCTGTAGTTTGACTCCACAGCCATGCCATACTTTAGCACTATCTACTCCTCGATATTTCCAAATACAACGGAGCTTATTTCTAACATAATGGATTTTAGTCATTTTTACCCCCATTCTTTCTCACTCTCTTCCTCTTTTGCTGTGACCTTTTCCCCAAAGTCCCTTTCTACTTTTATGCCCTTTTTTTGTGTGTGTTTCTTGTATGAGCTTCACTTGTCACTACTGCTTGTGCACTGTAGCTTAGAGATGTCTGCCCCCACCTCCTTCTCCACCCCAACCTCAGCCTCACCCCTGCCCACAACCATAGCACTCCATTTTCATTCCTCCCTTTATAGAGACTTAGCATATCTCTCAAAGTAAAATCTCTTCTACACTGATATCAAAAGCTATTCATGAGCTGATGTAGCAGACAGTTGCAGACTACAGCAAGACAGCCTTTATCCTACAGCAAAGCCATTAGCTGAGGTTCTAATCACACATTTTTGATGTTTCTACTCATTTGACCAAATTGCTTCCATTTCTGACAGAACTTTCAATTTCAGCATTTGGATTTCACAACCATGTGCAAGTTTTAATTTGTCATTTTAACTGAATTTTAGCTTCACTCAAATGTTATCAAAATGACAGATATAATCAACATGTGAATTTTTTTAAACAAGTCATTTCTAAGAAACCACAGGAAGAAAGATAATGTATCAGTTGTTTTTTCTTGTTTTTATACTGTTTGTGAAAACATAGTGCGTACATAAAAAAGGCATGCATTCAACTTCGCTCTAAAATGGTCTCAGTGAAAAACACTAGGGCGTGAGGGTGTTGAAAACACTAGGGAGTGAGGGTGACATCATGAAAATAGGGCAGGATAATCAATTTGTAATGGAAAGAAAAGCTGCTGAGAACCAGCTTTTAAATAATATGCATAAAGAGCATGTGATGTCTTTGAATCAAGACACACAGAACACAATACAGCAATACCAGGCATTAATAGCTGTTGCCAAATGAAAAACTAATGACTAAACCCAGAAAAGTAGGATCAGTTTGACAGTGGGCAATTATCATGATTCCTCTTCAACTTTTCTGTCTTCTCATCTTATAAAATTGATGAATGAATTTCCCCCTAATATCCATAGAGCTAAAATTAACACCAATGATTTAGATTTCACTCTGGCAACGGTGGTGGGAACATGACATCAGATGAACCAGTGACTTGTCTGGTGAGTTCTTTACGGAGAATAAAAAGAATGGTAGAATTGGATGTATGTGTTGGAAATGTGATTTATCACTTTCACACGCTTCTGATAGCTTATTATTTCAAGCCTACTATGTTTCTGGGAAACCTAAAAACTTCTCAAAACACAATGCCACATTGCTTAAAAATGGCATTTTTAGTCTTATAACTTACAGTCAATTGTGAAGATAAGTCAAGGCAGGAACCTGGGGGCAGAACTGAAGCAGAGATCATAGAGGAATCCTGCTTACTATTCTGTTCCCCATGGCTTGTTCAGCCTGCTTTCTTATACACTGGTATAGGGGGCCACTGCTAAGGGTGGCATAAAGAAAGAGTTGCTGGATAGTGAAGTTCTGGTGGGACTATGAGTCATTAATGTGATAAGAATGGAGGACAAATCTAGGTAATTACACTCCAGTTAGCAGGCAGCTAGAAGCCACTGGAGGAAAGGCAGAATCATGTGACCACGTTGATGCTCATAAACTATTATTCTATCAATGTTTATGAGAACAAAAAAACAAGAGAAATATTAGTCAGAAATATTGTTATAAATATTATTCAACTGTACTAACATAACACTGGTGAGGGAGAGAGAAGACACATCCAACATGTTACATGGTAGGAGGAAACAGGTATGTAAAGCAGTAGAGAGATTTTGACAGTATCTGACAACTAAAGCTTAGAAGAATGGGAAGATGTGTATTTTATTAAATAAAAGATTTCAAAGAATTTTGAAGTCTTGCTGTTTGTTTACATTGAACTGGAAATTTAATATTACAAAACTATAAGAGACTCAGAAGTTGATGCTGTTATCTTCTCTTAATGTTTTTCTTACCCCTAAGATTTATTTTTGTTTGTGCACATGTGTGCCTCTACTGGCCATTTAATTGCAATCTGACACAAACTACAGTCATTTGGAAGAAAGGCACCTCAATTAAGAAAATACCTTCATCAGATTGGCCTGTGAACAAGTCTGTGATGCATGTTCTTGATTGACAGTTAGTGTGGGAGGACCCAGCTTTCTGTGAAGGATTCTATCCCTGGGCTGGTGGTCCTGGGTACCAGAAGAAAGCTTTCTGAGCAAGCCATGGGAAACAAGTCAGTAAGCAGTGCTCTTGCATTGCCTGTGCCTCAGTTCCTGTCTCCAGTTTCCTGCCGAGTTTGTTCATTGGCTTCCACCAGTGATGGTCTTACACACTGGAAGTGAAATAAATGGCTTTCTCCACAAGTTGCTTTTGGAAATGAATTTTTGTCACAGCAATGGAAACCGTATGTAAGGCAGTGCCTTATGAATTTATGGGCACTGTTTGTGTCCATATGCCTTTACATGTCAGAGAATGTCAGATCTCCTGGGATTAAAGTTATAGGTGTTTGTGAGCAACCTGGTGTGGGTGATGAATACTGAAACCCAGTTCTTTTTCAAGAGTATCAAGTGCTTTTAACAGCTGAGCCATCTCTCCAGACCTCGTGATATTTTTGTATAAATGTGGTTATTGGGACTTTAATCAGCCGAGGAAGCATAAGAACAAGAGTTCTATCCCAAGAACTGACAGAGATGCATATGTATGTTGTGGTATGTCCTTGTAACATCAGAATTGATGCAGGTACTAGTCACAGGGCTCTGTGTTTAGCTTGCCTGACCTACTTAGTGATCACCTGTCTCCAAAGCACAGTGAGTGACTCCCGAGGAAAAATATTGGTTTCTCAGTGGCCTGCACTATTATATGTACATGCATCTAACTAAACATACAAGTCCCTGCTGTTAAACCAGATTTATAGGATCTCAAATAATAGGAACTTTTCCTTATTTAGCAAAGTAAGATTGTTTTAATTTTTAAAGTGATTTCTTTGTTAACTAGGTTGTTTCTATATTTAGAAAGAAAAAGGAAGAGGAGAGAGTGGGTATTTTATTTTGTCCTACACTGGGTCTGCTATACTATAGTATCTGGATAAAGTATGGGCCAGATGTGTTTGTTACATAAACAAAGGAAGTATCTTCTATCACAGAAAATTATGTACCTTCAGTCTTAAGTCTTTTACAAAGGGTTTGGCCCCTGTCTGTGAAATTTCACATTCATTTTGTCTTTGTCTATTCACTTTTGCTCACTGTAGTCCTGTAGAGAGAAGCTAAATAGTGTATCCCCAGTCTCCTCTGCTGTATGCAGAATCTTAATTAGCTTTTCAAACACACTGCAGATAAAACCTATTAATCCTCTGACCTTCACAGAATTCAAAAGAGTTTGTGTTAATTGTTTTGAGAGAATAATAGACAGTTTTGATGCTTTAAGAAGTCACTGACTCCCTCCCAGGAAAACAGCAGAACCAGGGAAAATGGTAGAAAGAATGCTTGCTTTCGAGCTCCCATCTTGTGCCCTTATTTATGGTGGGGGAGTCACTTCTGAATTTTTAGGGATAACATTTTTTTTATAATTACAAAATCAACTTTTACAAATTAATTCCATCTCAAAGTGGCAAAAACAGTAATTAGGTCATTTGAGGTAACTGTAATTTTGTTGACTAAAACCTAAGGTGGGAAAAGGACTGATATTTAGAGATCCACTGTAATATTCTAGGCAGTTTGCTTACATTATCTCTTTAACACTTCATGATTCTTTTTTAATTGAGTTCTAACTATACGTGTCAACATTCATTTCAGCCACTCAGTTAGGCACTGGAAAACAAAACAAAACAAAACAAAACAGTGTCATCACTCACATTTCAGAGAAGATCACACAGCAAAACCTCCTAGACTGGAACCCTGTGATGACTTCAGTACCATGTGCACTCTTCAGTGATGGTCAGTCCCTAGGTGGCCAGGATACTATGGCTTCCTCCAGTGTTGAGGAAAAACCCTCACACACTTGTATGAGAAGCTCTTATTAACCATCAGTCTCATTCCCTTGCATCTTCAACAGTGTTCAGAAGGGATGTGTCCAATCCTTGAAGGCTGTTTTGTAACTTATGCTGGTCTAGCTCCCTTTCAGAAATTTATATTCTGTTGCATGAGTCTTTAAGTGATTCTGTGCTGCAAGAAAAGTAAATCACTCATTTTAATCCAGAAAGAAAGTGGCCATGAGCAGTGAAACCAATCTTCCAGGAGCTGAGAACATGGACATGGGAGCAAATTCAGACATTAGCTGAGTAATGGTCACTGTTCTCTAGTTACCTTCAGGGAGAAAGAAGTTCGAATGGTCAGTAATTTCCTAATGTGGATTAGACTTCATCGTAGAGCATCTTCATAGAAGATATTTTGAAGATCTGTTACTGAAATTTTAGAGGTAAAGCCCAGGTTTCTGCATCCCAAAGAGGCTAGGCTCTGCTCTCTGTCCTTACACACCGTCAGGAGATAAGTTATGGTGTAGAATAGAGAGATTTAACTTATGCTCATTCCGTGGATGAAAACATAAAGAGGTACAGTGGCCCTTAGCTGAGCTTTGGGGTACTAAAAAGAGCTTTAGGTTTAGATGGAAGAAGAATTAGCATAGAAATGATGCAAGAGCTGTCCCCTTGATCTTTGTCTCACTATTGTTGTGCAAGCTGGACTGAAGAACTTACTCTCAGGAGATCACAGTTTTTGCTCAGACAGTCTTGCTGTCTTAGAGTTTCTATTGCTGTGAACAGACACCATGACCATGGCAACTCTTATAAAGAAAAACATTTAATTGGGTCTCATCTACAGTTTAGAGGTTTAGTCCATTGTCATCATGGTGGGAAACATGTCATCTTGCAGGCTGACATGGTGCTGGAGCTGAGAGTTCTACATCTGGATTAGCAGGCAGCAGGAAGAGAAGTAAGCCACTAGGTCTGGATTGAGCCGCTGGGACCTTAAAGCCCACTCCCAAATGATCTACTTCCTCCAACAAGGCCACACCTACTCCAACAAGACCACACCTCCTAATAGTGCCATTTCTTATGGGTCTATTTGGCAATTTTCAATCAATCTACCACATTTACCATCATGGAAAATTGCCTTTGTGTAAAAGTGATCTATCCAACTAGGCCCCACAGATCTTGAAATCCAAGGGAACTGAAGACAAAAATAAAAGGAGCATTGGAGTACCTTTCTAGGGTCTAGAAAGAACTTTGTTTAAAAAAAGATAATAAACAAGCAACCAAGAAAAAAAAAAATGATGCCTCCATTACTCTTTGTCTCTGTCGCAGTGTTGAAGGCTACTGCGATCTATTAAGGTCTTTTAGTCTCTAAGCAGGCAGTCCTAAGTGATTGCTATGCCTACAGCAAAAGTAAGTAACCCAAAGTTCAGGAGACAAATGTCAAATGAAAGTAGAGGCCATCTTTCACTCTGCTTTTAGTTATCTTTTCAGCCCAAATGAGGGGTCAACGTTTTCAGCACAAACAATTTCAAAGACCCTGTTCTAATCTATAGGAAATGTGGTCATCATCTTAAAAAGCACCAGAGATGTTGACCAGGGAAATATGTTCTGTTATTATCTGTGTTAGAGTTTAGGAACAAGATGAAAAGTAGGCAGATTTTCTTTAGTTTCTTTAAAACTGAACGTTCTTGTTGAGTTTTTTTGTTTGTCTTTGTTTTTTTTACCTAGAAATTGAATTTTTTATTTAGCAACTAGTAATGATAAGAAAAATTGTCCTGTCATGCAGTCGAAAAGTGACAAAAGTTGTGAACATTTCATTGGTATTGGAGGATAGAATCAGTCTGTTATGTATTTGTATACACACACATACACACACACACACACAAATACTTGTCTTTATTTTGGGGGTAAAGTGTACATGTATGTGTAGGCCTGAGGTCAGCATCAGATGTATTTCTCAATCACTGTCTATTATTTATTATTATTATTATTATTATTATTATTATTATTAATTATTACTATATGTATATATTTTATTGGATATTTTCTCTACTTACATTTCAAATGTTTTTGCCTTTCCAGGTCTCCCCTTCAAAAACACCCTATCTTATCCCTCCTCCTCCTTCCTCTAGGAGGGTGTTTCCCCACCCACCCACCAACTCCCACCTTCCTACTCTGGCATTTCCCTACACTGGGACATCAAACAAATTCAGGCCCAAGGACCACTTCTCCCATTGATGTGCAACAATGTCATCTTCTGCCACATATGTGGCCAAAGCTATTGATCCTTCCATGTGTACTCTTTGGTTGGTGGTCCAGTATTCGGGAGCACTGGGGGTCTGGCCTGTTGACACTGTTACTCCCCCCATGGGCCTGAAAACCCCCTTAGTCCTTCATTCCCTTCTCCCACTCCTCCATTGGGCACCCCATTCTCAGTCCTGTGGTTGACTGAGAGCATCTGCCTTTGTATTTGTCAGGCTCTGGCAGAGCCTCTCAGGATACAGCCATATCAGGTTCTCATCAGCAAGCTCTTCCCTGCATCCACAATAGTGTCTAGGTTTGGCAACTGTACATGGGATGGATCCTCAAGTAGGGCAGTCTCTGGATGGCCTTTCCTCCAGTCTCTGCTCCAAACTTGTCTTCATATTTCCTCCCAAGAGTATTTTGTCCCCCTTCTAAGAATCACTGAAGCACCCACACTTTGGTCTTCCTTCTTCTTGGGTGTCATATGGTCAGTAAATTGTACCTTGGGTATTCCAAACTTTTGGACTAATATCACTTATCAGTGAGTACATACCATTAGTATTCTTTTGTGACAGAGTTACTGCAATCAGGATGATATTTTCAAGTTCCACCCATTTGCCTAAGAATTTCATGAAGTCATTATTTTTAATAGTTGAGTAATACTCCATTGTGTAAATGTACCACATTTTCTATAGCCATTCCTCTGTTGAGGGACATCTGGGTTGTTTACAGATTCTAGATATTATAAATACGGCTGCTATGAACATCATGGAGCATGTGTCCTTATTACATGTTGGAGCATATGTTGGGTATATACCCAGGAGTGGAATAGCTGGGTCCTCAGATAGTATTATGCCCAATTTTCTGAGAAACCACCAGACTGATTTCCAGAGTTTTACCAGCTTGCAATCCCACCAGCAATGAAGGAGTGTTCCTTTTACTCCACATCCTCTGCAGCATCTGCTGTCGCCTGAGTTTTTGATCTTAGCCATTCTGGCAGGAGTGAGGTGGAATCTCAGGGTTGTTTTGATTTGCATTTTCCTGATAACTAAGGATGTTGAACATTTCTTTAGGTGTTTCTCAGCCACTAGAGTTTCCTCAGTTGAGAATTCTTTGTTTAGCTCTGTACTCTATTTTTAATGGGGTTATTTGATTCTCTGAAGTCTAACTTTTTGAGTTTTTTGTATATATTGGATATTAGCCCTCTGTAGTATTGGTAAAGATCTTTTCTGAATCTGTTCATTGAAGTTTTGTCCTATTGACAGTGTCCTTTGTCCTACAGAGGCTTTACAATTTTATGAGGTCCCATTTGTTGATGCTTGATCTTAGAGCATAAACCATTGGTGTTCTCTTCATGAAATTTTCCCCTGTGTCAATGTGTTTGAGGCTTTTCCCACTTTCTCTTCTGTTAGATTCAGTGTATCTGGTTTTATGTGGAGGTCCTTGATCCACTTGGACTTGGGGTTTGTACAGAGAGATAAAAATAGATCAATTTGCATTCTTCTACATGTTGACCTCCAGTTGAACCAGCATCATTTGTAGAAAATGCTGTCTTTTACCACTGGATGGCTTTAGCTCTTTGGTCAAAGATCAAGTGATATAGGTGTGTGGGTTCATTTCTGGGTATTCAATTCTATTCCATTTTTCTACCTGCCTGTCACTGTACGAATACCATGCAGTTTTTTTTTATCACAACTGCTCTGTAGTACAGCTTGAGGTCAGGTTTGGTGATTCCCCCAGAAGTTCTTTTATTGTTAAGAATAGATTTCAATATCCTGGGCTTTTTGTTAATCCAAGTTAATTTGAGAATTGCTCTTTCTAACTCTATGAAGAATTAAGTTGGAGTTTTGATAAGGATTGTGTTGAATCTGTAGATTGCTTTCGGCAGGATGGCCATTTTCATTATATTAATCCTGCAAATCCATGAGCATGGGAGATCTCTCCATCTTCTCAGGTCTTCTCCGATTTCTTTCTTCAAAGACTTTAGTTCTTTTCATAAAGATCTTTCACTTGTTTGGTTAGAGTAACACCAACATATTTTATATTGTTTGTGACTATTGTGAAGGGTGTCATTTCCCTAATTTTGTTCTCAGTCTGTTTCTTGTTTGAGTACAGGAAAACTACTGATTTGTATGAGTTAATTTTGTATCCAGCCACTTTTCTGAAATTGTTTATCAGCTATAGGAGTTCTCTGGTGGAATTTTTGGGGTCACTTAAGTATAGTATCATATCGTCTGCAAATAGTGATATTTTGATTTCTTCCTTTCCCATTTGTATCCCATTGACCTACTTTTGTTGTCTTCTTGCTGTAGCTAGAACTTCAAGTAATAAATAGGGAGAGATTAGGCAGCCTTGACTAGTCCCTGATTTTAGTTGGATTGCTTCAAGTTTCTCTCCATTTAGTTTGATGTATAACTGTATAATCCATGTAGTTTGATGTCTACTGGTTTTCTGTGTATTGCTTTTACTATGTTTAGTTAAGGGCCTTGAATTCCTGATCTTTCCAAGACATTTAACACGAAGGGATGTTCAATTTTTTCAAATGCTTTTTCATCAGCTAATGAAATGATCATGGTTTTTTTTTTTCTTTGAGTATGTTTATGTAGTGGATTACATTGATGAATTTTCATATATTGAACAATCCCTGCATCCCTGGGATTAAGCCAATTTGATTGTGGTGAATGACCATTTTGGTGTGTTCTTGGTTTTGGTTTGTGAGAATTTTATTGAGAAGTTTTGCATCGATATTCATAAAGGAAATTGGTCTGAAGTTCTTTTTCTTTGTAGGGCCTTTGTGTGGTTTTTTCGTAACTGTGGCTTCATAGAGTGAATTGGGTAGTGTTCCATCTGTTTCTAATTTCTGGAATAGATTGAATCGTATTGGTATTAGGTCTTCCTTGAAGGTCTGATAGAATTCTGCACTAAACCCATCTGGTCCTGGTCTCTTTTTGGTTGGGAGACTTTTAATGACTGCTGCTATTTCTTTAGGGGTTATGGGACCATTTAGGTGTTTTATCTGATTCTGAATTAACTTTTGTATTTGTTATCTGTCTAGAAAATTGTCCATTTCAAACAAATTTTCCAGTTTTGTTGAGTATAGGCTTTTGTAGCAGGATCTGATGATTTGTTTTAATTTCCTTAGTTTCTGTTTTTAAATCTCCCTTTTCATTTCTGATTTTATTAATTTGGATACTGTCTTTATGCCCTCTGGTTAGTCTGGCTAAGGGTTTATCTATCTTGTTGATTTTCTCTAAGAACCACCTCCTGGTTTTGTTGATTCTTTGTACAGTACTTTTAGTTTCTCCTTGGTTGATGTCAGCCCTGATTTTGATTATTTCCTGCTGTCTACTCATCTTGTGTGTATTTGATTTCTTTTTTTTCTTTTTCTAGAGTTTTCAGGTGCACTATTAAACCGCTAGTGTGTTGCTCTCTCCAGTTTCTCTTTGGAGACACTCAGAGCTATGAGTTTTCCTCTTAGCACTGCTTTCATTGTGTTCCATAAGTTTAGGTGTGTTGTGCCTTCATCTTCATTAAATTTTAAAATGTCTTTAATTTCTTTGTTTATTTCTTCCTTGACCAAGTTATCAATGAGTAGAGCACGGATCAGCTTCCATGTGTATGTGGGCTTTCTGTTGTTTTTGCTATTGAAACCAGCCTTAGTCTGTGGTGATCTGATAGGATGCATGGGATTATTTCAATCTTCTTGTATCTGTTGTGGCCTGGTCAATTTTGGATAGGTACCATGGGGTGCTGAGAAGGTACATTCTGTTGTTTTAAGATGAAATGTTTTATAGATATCTGTTAAACTCATCTGGTTCATAACTTCTATTTGTTTCACTGTGTCTCTGTTTAGTTTCTGTTTCCAAGATCTGTTCATTGCTGAGAGTGGGGTGTTGAAGTCTCCCACTATTATTGTGTGAGGTGCAATGTGTGCTTTGAGATTTAGTAAAGTTTCTTTTATGAATGTGAGTGTCCTTGCATTTGGAGCATAGATGTTCAGAATTGAGAGTTCTTCTTGGTAGATTTTTCCTTTGATGATGATGAAGTGTCCTTCCTTATCCTTTTTGATAACTTTTGGTTGAAAGTTGATTTTATTTGATAGTAGAATGGCTACTACAACTTGTTTCCTGGTACCATTTGCTTGGTAAATTGTTTTCTAGCCCTTTACTCTGAAGTAGTGTCTGTCTTTGACACCGAGGTGCTTTTCCTGAATAGAACAAAATGCTGGGTCTTGTTTATGTATCCAGTCTGATAGTCTATGTGTTTTTATTGGGGAATTAAGTCCATTGCTGTTAAGAGATATTAAGTAATAGTGCTTGTTGCTTCCGTTATTTTTGATGTTATTTTTATATTTGTGTGGCTATCTTCTTTTGGGTTTGCTGAAAGAAGATTACTTTCTTGCTTTTTCTAAGGTATAGTTTTCCCCATTGTGTTAGAGTTTTCCATCTATTATCCTTTTTAGTGCTGGATTTGTGGAAAGATATTGTTTAAATTTGTTTTTTTCATGGAAAATCTTGGTTTCTCAATCTATGGCAATTGATAGTTTTGCTGGGCATAGTAGCCTGGGCTGGCATTTTTTTTTTCTCTTGCACTGTATGAGATCTGTCCATGATCTTCTAGCTTTCATAGTCTCTCATGGGAAGTCTGGTGTAATTCTATTAGGACTGCCTTTATATATGACTTGACTTTTTTTCCTTACTACTTTTAATATTCTTTCTTTGTTTTGTGTATTTTGTGTTTTGATTATAATGTGATAGGAGGAATTTCTTTTCTGCTCCAATCTATTTGGGATTCTAAAGACTTCTTGTATGTTTATGTTCATCTCTTTCTTTAGGTTAGGGAAGTTTTCTTCTATAATTTTGTTGAAGATATTTACTGGCCCTTTGAGTTGGGACTCTTTGCTCTCTTCTATTCTTCTTAACCTTAGGTTTGGTCTTTTTATTGTGCCCTGGATTTCCCGGATGTTTTGGGTTTGGTGCTTTTTGCATTTTGCATTTCTTTTGACTGTTGTGTCAATGTTATCTATGGTATCTTCTACACCTGAAATTGCTCTTCTGTCTCTTGTATTCTCTTGGTGATGCTTGCATCTATTACACTTGACCTCTTTCCTAGGTTTTCTATCTGACCTGATGGTCTTTCTTTATGATTTCTTTATTTTTTATATTTCAAATTTTAGATCCTGTATGGTTTTGTTCAATTCCTTCACTTGTTTGGTTGTTTTCCTGTAATTCTTTAAAGGATTTCTGTGTTTCCTTTTTAAGGGCTTCTACCTGTTTACCTGAGTTCTCCTGTATTTCTTTAAGGGAGTTATTTATATCCTTCTTAAAGTCCTCTATCATCATCATAAGATGTGATTTTAGATCAGAGTCTTGCTTTTCTGGTGTGTTAGGGTATCCAGAGCTTGCTATGTTGGGAGAACTGGGTTCACATCATGCCAAATAGCCCTGGTTTCTGTTGCTTATGTTCTTGCGTTTACCTCTCACCATCTGATTATCTCTGGTGTTAGCTGCCCTTGCTGTTTCTGACTATGCCTTGCCCCTCTGCAAGCCTGTGTGTCAGTACCAGTTCTCTCTGGGAAGAATTTGGATATGGAGAACTGTGACACAGGGTCAGCTCAGGGGTGCAGATGGAAATGGGAAGGATCCTGTCCCCAGCTGCTCCTAGGTTCCTGTGTCCTGATGGTTCTGGGCGGGTCCCTCTTCAGCCAGGAATGAGCAGAAGTGGTGGATTTACCTGTGCTCACAGGCATGTCAGCACTCCAGGGAGACCAGCTCTCTTCAGGAGGTGTTTGGGTATGGAGTGCTGTGGCACAGTATCAGCTCAGGGCACAGATGGAAACTGGAAGGATCCTGTCCCAGCCTCCTCCTTGGTTCTGTGTCCTGAGGGTTCCTCTCAGATCCCTCTGAGCAGAAGAAACCATTCTTAAAGATATCAATTTAGCATCTTTGTAATTGAATAGTCTTCCTGTTCTATTATCCACCTGACCCCCCCACACACACATATATACACACACAAACACTGCATCTGACAAGAGCTACCTATATGATGATGTAAACACAAGTGCATTTTTTAAAACTTCTTTTCTCCTGAATTGCTGGGGGACAATAATTGAGCATCTATCTGCCTTTTTTGTTCAGCTGGTTTGCATGGAAACAACTGTCACCACTACCTTAACTTATGACAAGCTACCTCTGGTTGCAATTGTCACAATGTATCCTCATTAGTTTCAGAATTCTACTTCCTTTTGTGCATCACAACTACCCAGTCCTTAATGAGTAATTCCATATTGGAGAGCCAGATAAGCAAAATTTGCATAGGGCAAGCACAGTCTCTGTTCTGGACATGAGTTAAGAGTCTGATTGGAATGGCTCAGGTCTTCTCCCCTGGTCTGGTGTCTTTGATTAGCAAACGTAGCTAATCAGGGTTATTGATCCCAGAGGTAGAGAACAGCTGTTGGTCCGCTAGGAAAAGCTGTTTCTTTGACTATTTTGTCTCTATCCATAGGGCAAATACTGTGATATAAAAAAGCAAGAAGCTGAGGTATGGCATTGGCAGCTTGGCATTAAAGACAGTTGGATGATGTTTTCCTCTGGCTGCCCTTGCCAGCTGTCTTTTTGCATAGGTTGAATTCAAGGGCTTTGCCTTTGATATTGTGCATTTAAATGCCAGCTTATACAATTTACAGTCCAAAAGGGCAAAGATGCATAGGGGAATAAGGAAAATTTTCTCTCTTTTTATTGGTAGACCTTTTGATTCTGTTTTACATAGACATTTAAAGAGCCCTATGACCATATTTTCAAACAATCATAAAAACCCCCAGCATGAAATGTTGTTTATATCTATATCTCCTTGTTTGCATGCATTAGAATGTAAAAGAACAGCATTCCTGCATATGCCTTAACCTTGAACTACACTCCCAACTCAGAGTAAAGTCCAACCAAATTGTCCTGCATGATTTTTATAGTAGAGGCCAGAAAACCTTTTATATGAGGACATTCATAAAATTGACATAAATTTATATAGGAGTTTAAGTCAACTGCACTTGAATCTGAAAGATACATCTAACATGCTTGCCTGAAATTAGTTTCAGTTCTGTCTAATTTGAAGAAATCATAATATAATAATCTCAGGAAATGGATATTAAAATACTGTAAATTTAAGCATGCTAGTTGATGATAGGAATATTTCTTCTCCAGATCTGATGATTTGAGCTAATTTAATTATTCTCTTCTTTCTAGATATTTGCTCATTCAGTCAGTCATTTATTCACCTAGTGAGTCCCACTGCATGAGAGGACTTCTAAATGTTTGAGAGTTACGATGACAAAACAAAAACCCTGGCGTTAACTGTCTGGTGAAGGACGCAGACAGAAAACATAATATCTGACAATAATATGTACAACGCAGAATTATAAGGGCAATGAGAGAGAGAGAGTCAGCCAGGTGAAGCTTTTTGCAGGGTGTCCTGGAAATCTTTCTTGAAGATATGCCACCTGAAGAGATTTAAGAAAGCCAGAGTGTGCTATGCACACAAATGTGGGAACAGTTTAAAACAGACAACATGCTACTGCCACCCACTGTAAAATCAAAGTCCTGCCATGTCATAGGAAGAGACAGTGGAATAGTACAGACTGTGCTAGAGAGTGCTGAAGAGAAATTATGACTATGGAATTCTGGATCAGCTTCAAAAGGGCCTAGGACCAGACCAGTTTAAGCAATTTCAAAAGTAAAACAAATAGAAACAATAAAATATCTCTGATTGCTGTGTTATCTAGAGACATAACTTGGGAACAGTTTCTTTTTGCACTGTTTCTTTAGTTCTAAAGATATTGTAGTTACTGAAGTTGTACATAGTTTTTTTTTTGTTTTTGTTTTTGTTTTTTTAATGAAAGCATAGACTGGTGCCATCTGGTGGCTATACTTGTGAACTCCCACATTATTTGCAAATGCTGAACCATTACTTAATGACACTGAAGTTTTTAGTAATAACCATATGGTTAGGTAATTATATCTATCGTGTACAAAGTAAGTTGCAATGAATTTAGAAACTATGCAAGAATGCCACATTATACTCTTCTGTGTTTTGAATAACTTTTCAGTTTTGTCATCCCAGTAGCTTGTTTTTGCCTATGCATGCAATGCACTTGTGGGCAATAAAATATTTCATGTTCTGTTGAAATGAATCTCATGTATCCCCTTCACTGACTGGGGTACCATAAGCCATATAGTGAAGGAAAACCCTGAATCCAGAGACAGTACAGACGATACTCTGTCATATATTTGACTAGAACACTAAATTCATTTGTATAGTGTGGATCTAGCTTGAATCTATTTACAGGCTAGGAATAATTATATTTTAATATCACATACTTTATATCAAGAACTGAAGATTTAGATTGTTTATCTTTGAGTCTTGGCTCAGTCTTCAAAAAGATGGGTGGCTCTTTTATCTGTGAAAATATTAACAATTGTAACTTTGTATGAAGGAAGATTCAATAAAATGAAAGGCAGGTATCATAGTAACTTATACTAGAACTAATTAATACATAGTCAACAATGAATGATAAAACTTGTCTTACAGAAAAACACAGATGCAATATACTTAGCTTTTAAAGATAGTTTATTCTGATTACTCAATAAAAATGTGACTGTCTTTTATTTTTGTAGCAATATTTTACTATATCCAACAAACACTTATATAACTAGGAGGAACTGAAATCTACAAAAGAGGAACGCTCTACATGCTTAATAATTTTATTTCCAGGACCTACTGTAATATCTTGCCTAGATTAGATGCTCAATGCCTGATGAGTGAGTAAATTAGAAAGGATTCTTTAAATAAAAACCTCATTTATTTTAACTTCTATTCAAGTAACTACCTCATAAATAAAAATGATGCAGAGTTTTGTGTACTTATGTGGAACTTGAATTGATAGTCATGTTTATAATCTTTTGTTTTAACTAAAGGAATTAAACAAACAATAGTCTTCTAGAGCACTCATTGTCCATTCATCATCAGAAATGTGTTCCTTAGATTGTGAGCTGGTTCTAGATAGACAATAATGTAGGCACAATTATTTGGTGAATCACTGTGTATACATATATCCATATGTATGTATTGGTTTTTGTCCTTGTAGGTAGTATATATTTGAGATGTTAAGTCTTAATGTCTCAAAATCAACAACTATATATTTTTTTAAATTTCTTGGTTAGGAACTTTTTTAGTAAGGAATGTATGTGTGTGTGTGTCTATGTTTGTGTATGTGTGGATGTATGTTTCTATACTTCCTGTCCAGCACCCACACACCTACAGCATACAGGCAGGATTTTCTTGACTTAAAGGAAACCTTTAAACTTATTTTGTATTAATGATGTGTCAGTTTTCTCCAGAACATTTAGTCTTGGAATTAAAAGCATTCCTGTAACCTTAAGATTAGCCTTGATGCATATTTCATAGAATATTATTAAAGAGCTATTTACTGGGACCAAGAAAAGTTACCAATCACGGGGACCTAGAATGATTCCTAAAAATCAAAGTCGTGAAGTGATGTTAAACTTAACCCATATCAAAAAGTGAAATGAAAGATGATAGAGGCTATGTGCCCTGGCTGAATATATTATAAAGCCTATTAACATAAATTTAAAATGGAGAGTGAACTGATAATTAGCTTCTCAAACATCTACTAAGCAACATTTAATAATTGACATTATTTAACCTGGCAGAGATGTGTGTAGTGAGTTTCATTATATCTGTAGAGTCCTGGGATTTGGTCACTCTTTGAAAATGATTTTCATTTGACACTGTTGATTGAGCTCATTCAGGATTTGTCAGTTTTTTGACACATTTGCTACTGTAATAGGCAAATTAATTTTTGAGGTTAATAATCCTACGGGTTCCCTCTGAAAAACACATTTAAGAATATTTGCTGGGAACTATACACACCTGCTGACTGCTAAATTAAATATCAGTCTTCCCATTGGTGCATGCTTTTCCATAAATGGCCTTAAATCAGCCTGTAGAATACAATTCTAGTATGTTGTGAAGTCATCAATTCTGTCTTATCATAGATAGTATTTCTTCCCAATAACTTAAGTTGTTCAGAAACATTTCTGAGAATTTAACTATGTAGTCTAATACAAACTGGCTGTCACCTACAGCTACAAAATTCACCTCTTTTAGATGCCTTTTTCAGTGTCACAGGGGATTATATATAGCCACCACCATCCTGGCTGTGAGCTCTGCTCCTATGGTATTGGCTCTGTTTGAGATTGCTTTGTTAATCCTCTTAATACTGTTCTTTTATTTCTTGCACATGCCTCTGTTTAATTTCCACAAAATGTACTCACAAATCATATGCACAAAGGATAGACTTCTAAATAGAACTCTATGGATTGGAGGACATCTGCAGGTGAGTTGACTGCACAATGTTACACGTGGACACAGATTAATTGATGAATGTCATATTATGTAGTGTCCACTGATTGTGTTCTGCTGTTCTTTCCCCCAAAATCGTCAGCTCTGTGCCTATCTCTAATACCATATTGTCTTTGTTGTGGTCCACTTGTCTACATCCCTCACTCTATATACAGCCACAAAAACATTCCAAATCAACACTATGTTATTCAAACAAATTTGTTTCTCAATGGTCTGAAATACTAGCCTTGATTTTTCTTTTAATGTTGAAGGTATTGAAGTTGATACAGTGCTCTGTATCAGAAAAAAACTTCTTTAAAAGGCAGTTGGTACTTAACTCATCATTGAATATTGATTATGAACTAGAACCCAGATGTTCTTTTGATTAACAATATCACTTGGACCTCTATAACATTAGTGTTTAGTGTAATAAGCGTCAAAACATGAAGTTTTGTTGGGCTGAGTATGCTGTATGCAATGAGATGAAGTAAGTTGGGATTCAAGGTATCATTATAATATATGATTTGTGGTAGAATTTAGAACTATATTAACACATCAGGAACAAGATGTAGAGGTTGCAAACTTCAGAAAGATTAAACAGGTAATCTATAGTTAGTCTTAATTACAAATCTTGATTCACCCTTAAAAATGATGCCCTTTTGGTATTGAAATTTATCTCCTTCAAATAAATGAAGTTACCCACTACCATTTTAGCAAAATTATGCATAAGTCAGTACACTTTTAATTAATGTAAAATCATTCCATTAACCCTGTATTTGTTTATGTGCTGGTATAAATTCTCCAGCTGCATAGTATAATGCACAATAAACACACATATTTATATTTTCAATTCTAAAAAAATGAAAAGAAAATATTTAACAAGTGTTATAGAGTTGGTTAATAATACATTTTTACTCAGTTTGGTGTTGGGGAGGAAGAGGATAAGGTGCGTATCTCTGCATGTATATGTGTGTGAGTGTATGTGTGCATGTGTATGTATGAGTCTCTCTGTGTGTGTATGTGTGTTCATGTATGTGTGTGTGCATTGAATGTGTGTGCTCATGCAGGTACAAATAGATTTGGGTGTGCATATATATGCCAAAAGATAAACTTTGATGCAGTAGAGTTTTTCCTCAGGAAACACCTACCTTACTCTCTGAGCTGGGGCCAAGTCTCTGAGTGATCTAGAAGTCACACAGTAGGCTAGGCTGCCTGGCCAGTGAGCACACTGTTGGTCTCTGCTGCCCTTGCAGTTTTGTTATAAACCTTTGTCACCACATTTTGTATTTATTATATAAGTTTTGGAAATCAAACTCTGCACCCCACACTTGTGTTGCAAAGCTAGGGAATCTCCCCAGCCTCCTCAGTTTGAGTATTAGTGACCATTTCTTTAGAATTTGTTGTGAATTTATTTGGGAATTTTTGTGAGTGCAGTGAGCATTGTTTGTTGGCCATGATGTGAGGGGCTGGCAGAAGAATAGGAACCAAACTATGTTGCTTTATGCTCCTGAGTACAGCCACAGCCAAGAGTTAATACACTATTTACAGGTGTTGAAAGGCTCATGGTTCCAGTCTGTTCTAGTTCCCATGCTACTACTCTACGATGGAACACTGCTGTGTCTTTCTGACCTAGTGATTTACATTCTGTGTTCACATGATGTATTAAATATAGCTGTTCACGTCTGTGTTCACGTGATGTATTAAATGTTACTGTTTCACAGAAAACATATCTGTTTATTTTACTTTCCTCTTTATCTTGCCGAGTTTGACTCTTTACTTGGGAAGAAATTGAAATTACAAATTCCAGTGCCTTTTAAATCTGCACTGTGTTTAACATCCTAATAACCTCCTTCTGCCTTTTTCTCTGTTTAGACAAGTTGTTGTCCATTAGTTTCGAGACATCACATTCTCTCCTATTCTGTTGATTCTTTACTAGACATCTTTGTTCAAACTCCTGTCCTTATCCTTCCATGTCTCCCTATCTTTGCAAGACTGTTGTTATAATAGATTGTTCAGTTATTGTTTCTATAAAATTGCACCATTTAATGGCTCCTCTGAATGCTCATAGGTTCAGTCTCAATTGTTATAATAAAGTTTCTGTCATCTGTAATAGGACACAGAACATAACACTAAGAATTTAATCATCTCTTTCTATAGATTTTTGTTAGTGCTGCATTACTTTTCTTTTGTTAAATCATATTCTGTGTTTTACCTGACACACAGAGGCAGAATGTGACATGAATATATTGTCCCTTTTAAAATTCAGGTGAATTCATAGATGTCATATATGAATAGAGAGTTTGTATCTCTGTCATCACTCAAAGTGAACTGGTAGGAAAGCATACATTTGTGAGGCGCCTGGTATATTAAGGTCTTATTCTCAGTGCTTTATATATGTCACCTCATTTAGTCCTCCCATCAATTTGAGTCTTTTAAACTGGAGCATTATCAAGGATATAAAAGAATAAGTAGCTAAGCCTAGAATCAAAGCTCAAACTTTGAATTCAGTATTAATGCTCTTTTTACAAATCCACATTACTTCCTTGAAGAGTTTGTGAAATCTGCATTGTTGACAGCCATATATCCTGTTGGCTAAACAAAAGAATACACATAACAAAAGCTGAGAAACTGCATATATTCTCTAGTAATGGTTGACCTATACACAGTATACATTTATTGAATGAAAACTTACAGGATTTATTGAAATAAAAATGTGTATGATACTCTTATAGTAAACAGTGTTAGGGGAGGGATGGGACAAGACAGTAATTTTGCATTGTTCTCTCAATGGCTATCAAAATTCACTGTTTCTCTATTTTTTGTAAAGTATGAGTTATAAAATAAAATGTATTAGCCAAACTATTTTTGTCAGTTTGAAAGAAGGGAGAACTTGGGAAAGCATAGTAAAATACAATTACTTACTATAAAAATAATCTAAGAGTACAGCTAGAATGCATTTTAATTGCTTCACTCAAAATTGATGAGAAATTATTGTAAAATACTTTGTTATGAGGAATCATTTTTCAACAAAGGCTTCATGTAGTTTTAGATTTTTTAAAACCTACTTTTAATAAGGGTTCTCAAATGCTTCAACCCCCTCCCCTCTTTTTTTCTAGCCCACCATCCAAAGTTAAGGAGAAAAGATGGTAACTAGGACAAGGGGGTGTGGACATCCTCAGGAGTAGTTCTTTGGAATTATACCAATCTCCATTTGTCAGGATACCAGCAGTTTAGTTCAGCAATGTCAGGATACCAAACATGAATTAGCAGTGGTGGTATAATCTAGCAGAAACAGCCAGGTCTCTGCTGAATTGGCACGACTCAGCAATAGCAATCAGAACTATCCAGGACACTAGGAGTTCCTGCCATGCCTTTCCCAACAAAGTAAAAATCAGCAAAGATGAAAAACTAATGAAGCATTGCAAGACTAACTATGCAAACACCATATCACTCTCTGTAGAGTCCTATTTATATTATCTCCAAACTTCATGTGTCCTCTCACGAGTCTTGTCTCAACAAAATACCATGTGAGTCTGCATCAGCAAAATACCACTTGAGTTTGCATCAGAAACTTCTACTTAAAATTCACCATAAGAAATTACTTAAGAAGTGAAAACATTGCATAATAACTAAGAACTTAAATTCTAAAAGTCATATAGCATTGTTTCAAAAGGCATCCAAAAAATAGATAGAAGATGTAAAAAGTGCACTGGATAGATGGCTTTGTCATACATGGATGGTTGAACTCAACATGTATAAACCTACATAGAAACATCCACACATACAATGTAAAATAATAAAAACAAACATTTTTAGTAATAGAATATGAACCAGACAAAGATAGGGAAAGGTTGATTAATATTGAGAAAGTAACAATGTGTTAAAAGTGAAAAGCTCTGCTATTCCATGTCACAGGAGGGAGGCTGTAGGGAACAACCACTCACTATCTTAAAATATCTAGAAGAATATTGAATGTCTTCACCATGAATAAGCAATCAATAAGGAGATACTTTTAACTTGATTTTATGATTTCACAGTATATACATGTATTGAAATATCTCATGTACAATGGTTATCAAAACAAGGCAAAAATAGTTGATTGTGGAGAAAAAGATGAGTCAAAAGACAGGTGAAGGGTACAGAGTGCCCAGGCCTTGCTTTCATAGATAAATCTTTTCTACACATGGCACAGTGATGTGAACTCAAGGCCATGGTGTTTGTGATGACCTGGGCAAATCTGTTTTCCAGACATGCTTCTCTCTATACATCTGATGAAATGAGAAAGTGGATCTTGCATATTTTCTGTGCTTGCTCACCTCAGCTAACAAAGCAAACATTGAAATCATCTAGTCAGTATTCTCAAACCGCTTAATTTTTACCAAATTAAATTCCTCTCTCAACATGAAATATTTCAGTTGCTTAAAACTTGATGCCTACATTCGGCAGGTACCATGGGCTTAATACTCTCTTTTTCTACCTCTCTCCCTATTCCTATCTTCCTAGTCTTCTCTCCCTAGACCTCACTCTCTATTCCCCCTGCCACCTCCCCACAGTTAACTATACCTCCCTACCTTTATCAATAGTGTGAAGGAAAGAGAGGTAAGAAATACAAGTAATCTTATCTATTGGCTTAAGAAAAAACACCAGAGATGTCATGTATCTATATAATAGTTCCAAACATATTCTTTCTCTTGTAAGCTGTATTTAGAAATTTTTAAAACCTCCTCTGCAGGGAAAACCTGGCTGTTGTTTCTTTGTTGTGCAAATTCAGGAACCTTTGAGCTTCCTCAGACTGGACTGAATACTACCAATTTTACATATTTTCCTTGTGGTAATGAAACCTCTTACCTTCAGTGTTCTAGGTGGGACTGCTGTCTCCACCCTTACCCACTCCAGTTTCAGGGGTACTGAGTTTTTCAAACTTAAATTTGACTGAAGATAACAAAGAGGCTCCATTTTCCTCTGTGCTTCCTGTCTCATCTGTTTCCATCATGCTCAGAATGGTATGTGAAGTTTGTATCCCAGGAAACATTTCAAACAGATGCTTCTATCACTTCAATAGTCTCTTTCTCCTGCCATGACAAAATACCACACATGTTACAAATTTATGAATGAGACAAATGCCTATGGTTTTGGAGACTGAGAATTCCAAGATTAAGGTCCTGACAGGTTGGTGTCTGGTGAGACATATTTTTGTATACCTTTGTGGTATACAACCTTAAACACCTTAAAAATTAATTGGTCTACACACTGTGAGTATATGGTATCTATATTTAGTTTTGCTTGTAAAGATGGGTCTTTAAAATATGTATCTAATGTCTTATTCATTAATACTCATTCATTAATCCAAATGTATACTCTGGTTCCTTTATATGATTGTTTAGGAATTTACCGAAAGCCCTACAATTTTATAAAATATTTAACTTTATACATTTATCAAGTAAAAATAGCAGTGCCTCAAGTATAAACTGACACCTTTTATTTGACAAATCTATAAATCACCATCTGTCCACTAGATTAAAATTACAAAATCATGAAAGACTATTAAACATGAATTTTATAATGTATCTACTTCTATATCTTTTGCTTGTTTTATTTAATTATAAATACATTTTGTGAATTAATTCGATTATTATTGAAATTTACACAAAAAATAAAATCACATCTCACTATACCATTTTTTAGAGAATCAAAAAGTGTTCTAAGTATGATGTAGTGTGACTCTGTGAAACTGCAATTCTAATAAAGAACTGGTTGGGAGAGTGAATGATTTCTGTCTATCAATAACTGCCTTTTGGGATAATAAAGTTGAAATATTCATTTTCTAGATTACTATGTATGTTTACATTATTCACCATAAGGTATTTTATGTTGAATTTTAAATATTACATAAGTGGTGAATATAATTAATATATATAAAATATACCAAGTTAACTAATTGCTATTGTAACATTTTTAGATAATCAAATAAAATTCATTTCATTTTAAATGTATCTATTTTCAATTTTATATTTAGAGTTTCTTTGTATGTATACATTTTTATATACCCCATGTTAACTTTAGGAATACTCAGACATTAATTAACAATCTTAGTTATTTTATAATCTACTATTCAGAAAGGATTGCCAATACATGATAAAATGAAAGTTGACACAGAGCTCAAATTCTTTGAACATCAGTTACATGTTACTAACTTCAGGTACATTGAGAACCAAGAAATAGGTGTTCCTACTCTCTCTGTGTCCCTAGACAATGGTATTTCCTAAAATTGCTGCAATAGCCTAACAACCACGAGGTGAAAGGAGAATCCACCTGAAGATGAAATACAACACACTAAAGCATACTATGGGCTTGGGAACAGTTTTACCCCTGGGACAACTTTTTGGAAAAACTTTAGCGTTTGACTTCTTCTGTCTTAACACTTCAGCACTGACCCTTGATCTTGTTATGTGAAGTAATATTCTTTCTCCTTGTGTCAGGAAAACAATAAATGGTGTTATATAATAGGCTTTGTTATCTTTCTATTGCCATGACAAGAGGCCATGAGCAAGGAAACTTATAGAAGAAAGAGTTTATTGAAGGTCTAGAGTTGCTGAAGACCATGATACATAACCATCATGACAGGAAGCACAGAAGCATGGAAGCAGATAGCCAGTATGGCACTGAAGCAGTATCTGAGAGCTCTCTATATATCTATATCCATAGACAAGAGAAAGAGAGAAGGGGAGACAGAGAGAGAGGGAGAGGGGGATGGAGGGAGGGAAGGAGAGGGAGAGAGAGAGAGAGAGAGAGAGAGAGAGAGAGAGAGAGGAGAGAGGGGAGAGAGAGAAAGGGGGAGAGAGGGAGACAGAGACAAAGAGAGAGACAGAGACACAGAGAGAAAGAGAGACAGAAACAGAGATTGGAAGTGGCATGGGATTTTAAAAATGCAATGCCTGTAATGTAGTTACCCACCTCCTTCAACAAGGCAGTTTCCATCTTATCATTCCCAAACTGAGTTCCACCAACAGAGGAGCAAGTATTTGAACATACGACACCAGGAGGTCATTCTCATACAACTAATGCAAGCTCTGTAAAATTTATCTATTATAAATGCCAGCATTATTATTTTTAAGGCAACAATATGAACATTTAAACTTTATGATAAAATGCATGGTTTAAAAATACAATAAAAGAACATCATTTTGAAACATGGTAAAGAGATTCTGTTTGAAGTATACTGGAGTAGGAATCAAAACACTTGCCATTACCAGCAAGTATGGTGGGACTAAGATGCAGTTCAAGTTAAAATACAAAGCAAAAGACCTGCAGAGCACCACACATTCAAGGTTAAGGTTTATAAAAAGGTAGAATAGTTAAGAAAAGTATTTTTAAATTTTTTGGTGTATTAAGATTGTTTTCCAGAATTTGATTTGATATAATTTTTATGCTTATGAGATCTACTCTAATATGAGATTCATATTATTTTTAACCCTTCTTCATTGGTTACATTTTATACTATTTTGTCTTTTACATGATCTTAAAGTTTTCTGATTAAAGTTTAATTCTGCATGTTAGTGTTTCTCTGTTTGGCAGAGAAGTTGATAATTGAAGAATGAGTATTTAAATCAGTTTTATAAAGTTTTGTTAGAAATATATTCAATGAATCATGATTTCAGATCACATTTGATATAAACACCAATTGGAGAGTAACCATAAAGCACAGTACATGAAGGAGCATCAGCTAGTGCTCGATTTTCAAGATCTCAGGCATCATCTTGTTACAACTGCAGTGTATTGTCTAGCACCACATCTTGAAATGTTGAGTTAGACTTGAAGACTCCAATCATCATGCCGCCATTTATAAAAGGAGATTTGTAGTTTGCCTGCCACAAATGTCTGTTTATGTTCAAATTTAAATCAACTTAAAACTTGCTCATTATCATGTTACCCTGGTTAGGAGATACATTGCTATCACTCAAAGTCTTGGTGTTTCATGGTAATCCCATCTGTACTTTACAGACTGCTTCTTCTAGATCCACTCAGAATACAGGAGCCCACCGACATTTCTCATTAGTGCTGAAGTCAGTACACAAAAACATTTCAATGTCTACAAAGGTTCCATTTTGATAATTTAAGTCTTTAGTTTTCAAATTTACATATAATCCATGTTTATAAACTCTCTGCTGCCTTCAAATGGGTCAGATGGGATCCAGAACATCCATATGATGTTGGGATTGGTCCTGTCTGAATCCTAAGAGGTATGAAATTTGATTATTTCAGTAGAGCTAACCTTTTAAAAAAAAAGACTTATACTTTGCCCTTTACCCAATATAGATGAGAACCTTTTCAAATATGTCAGCAGTCATTTAGTTTCTCACATGTTTTTGTGTTCAATAATGGAGTAATTGAATTTTAAAATTCTTACTTGCATATATAAAAGACCGATTATCCCTCACTGCATTGTTGTCCAGAGAAATAAGTCCAACTGCTGCAATCTGTAAAAATGTGGGTTCCAGAAGCAATGCCAATCCTCAATAGACACAGTTTGGCATTTTATAATAAGAGAAACATCCAACTTTTAGCTAAATTTCAATTTAAGTTTAAAAGAGCTTTCCTGATATCCAGCACTGTTTTCTCAATGGCATCCATAATTGTGTCTACTAATGATGGAAGAGGGGATTTTAATTATAAAATTAAATAATTATAACTGTCTAAGGGAAGCATGTGGCTTATATTATACCAATTAATTTCAGATATTGGTTGACATTCATTTATATATATTGCAGTTGCTGAAAAGGCCTCCAACTAAGTAGATTCTAATATCAAAGTATAGACTTAATTAAATTCTGTTACATGACTTTCTTAGAATTCTACTACCTAGCTGATAAAGAGTTCCATTCAGTTAGAGAAACATAGGTTTTCCACTAAACTTGCTACAGTATTAGAGAACACACAGATAACATATATCAGGAGATATTTAGACATTATAAAACCTGAAGTACTTCCATTAAATTTTCAATAACTAATGTATTTTTGCCATGATTAATTGACATTATTTGTCTCATGTTTTATCTATTTACATACAGTTTTTGAATTTCTCTTTTCTTCAATACTCTTGCTCTTTTATATCTTTCCACCTCAGACACTTTAGTGAAACTCCATTTTTGGCTATGCTGAACCTTGGATTGATCGGGAGACCCACCATGTCCTCCTTCTGCTGTATCACTGTGGCTCAGGATCCCATCCTTGAGGGATACTGACGGCTTTCTAACAACTCGCTAGTGGTATTTAGACTTCACTTTCTCCAAGCAGATGCTTCTCACTGTCTGTTCTCCCTGTAGCACAATGGAGATCATGGTCTTTAACTGTCACCCCACCACCACCATCTGACACATTTAAGTGTTTTTCTCTCAGTAATTCATTTCTTTATGCTTTTGAAACAAAGCAGGAATCTCTGATCTTGGAAAAAAAGCTTTGTCTTGACCTTATCCCTGCCTTTCAACCACTCTAGATTCTGTTCTTCCCAGTTCTTTCTGCCTTTGTTTAAAAAGGAGGTACCCTCTTTATATCTAGTTTATTAGAATCCACAGGAAAACACAAGTGATGTTCTGCTTTCTATCCCCATACTTATTCTTGAATCGTTTGCTAATGATGGTGAGATACCCCTAAATATGCATCTGATTTTGTTATATAAGAAACATAAGTGAGATTCGTGTGCTTTTCTACTACGTAGTTCTGTGTAGTTGTGAGTTGGCATTACCCTTTCATAAGGATCACCAAAGACCATCAGAAAACACAGATATTTACATTATGATTCATAAGAGTAAAAGAATTATAATCATGAAGTAGGAACAAAATTAATTTTATGGTTGGGAGTCACTCTAAGTCAGGATCTATATTAATGAGTCACAGCATTAGCTAGGTAGAAAACCACTGAGCTAGGTAACAATGAATTCACAAGCTACATCAGTGGTTTTGGCTGTGATATGCCAAGTAACTCACATTTTCCTTTACAGTTGTTTAAATCATAGGCTCTTTTATTCCAAGCTTAATTCCAAACATTAACTCTTAAATCATACATCACCCTTTCACCCAATAATGCATATGCATGCAGGTTATAGGATGACTAGGAATGGTTTGAACAGACTTAGTAGTTTATGGCTCTTTCTGAAATAAGAGGAATAGAGCACACAGACTAAGGAAGAATGGATAGAGGACTGGATAAGCTGCCTTAAAAATCCCAGGCTCAGAGCCATTGAGAAGTGAAATTTAGGTCTGCATACGAATGAAAAAGTCAGATAAAGGTCTTGGTTGCAGCTTGATTTGATGGTTAGTTTGAAGTGGGCTGAGTGTCAGGGGCTAGAGAACTTGTGTCCAGCTAGAACTTAGAGGCAGAGGTACGTATTTGTTCACTGTAGTAAGGTTCCTGGAAAAGGCTAATGGCAGAATACTGGGAGACTGGTCAACATGTCTTCCACATTTAAATTGGATTTTTTGTTTGTTTGGTTTTTTTTTTTAGAGTATCCAAATAAGATGAATACACTTCATAAAATTCATTAGAGTCTGCATCTGGTGTTTTTGATATAATTTAATATAGTTTCAGGTATCATCTTTTCAGAAATTATCAGCTTATGCCTGTAGCTGTGCCGTTAGATGGTGGTTGTATATATGCATACGGATGTGGAGCCTTTCTTCTGGGAACTTGTATTCAGTGTGGAGTCCCCTACAATTGAATAACCCCAAGCTGCAGATAGGCTGAAAGCAGCTATCACACAATAATAGAACAGTCTAGGGCAGACGGTACAGTTCTTACTATCAAAACAAACTTATTTTTTATTTCTACTTAAGTTCTGTGTTTATTTCCTTTATTATCAAAACCTCCTTCCCCAGACCTTGTTGTAAGCACTGCATGGATTGTCCTTATACATGATTAGCTAATATACTTCTTGATGAGGTGGCAATCGGAAACCAGTTATTTCTTCCTTAAAAAAAAGTGACACACTTTCAGGATTTTAATTTACACCTTTGTATGGGTAACTTCAGAATCTTCTTATTTTCTCAGGGACCAGTTATTTCCTTAAATATTTGATCAATATTTCACTTGTCAGTTTACAATTGTCCAAAACTAATATGAATTATAAACATTAATTGCATTATGTTGAAATTTTTTGATTTATCAAGTTTACAACCAGTCTTATGTGAATAAAGACTATTTTATATGTTTGTTAGAAACAAATCTCAAAATTTTGATAGTTTTTATTTTTAAATAATTAATATTGTTTTCTTGAACATTTGTCTTTTCTAAGGCATTACCCCTTTACAGGTAGGGTAATCCTGTGACTTTTATGGGCTTCTGTACTAATGAGAAAACCATTTACACTCAAAGACATGATCATGGACATTTTTATTTCTTCAAAACATAGGTTTAAAAGATAATAATTCTAAGTATCATAAAAAAATAGTTAACCTTGGCAGGCATTTTGACCCACATCTGTAATCCCAATATTCTGGAAGAGTCAAGGTAACCCAACAACGTTAATACAGCTCAATCTATAAAATGACTGCCAGGCCAGCAAAGGATGTGTAAGCAAAACCCAGTCTCAAATAAATAAACACAGACATAAAGATACCACATTTGCTCAGAATTCATGGACACTTTTCTCTAGCATAATTTAATCTAAGTTAAATTTAAGTGTGCAAGCAAAAACTAGTTCATAAATTGGGTGCCACTCAGAACTGAATTTCAGAAAATTCCATTCAACTGTATGGTCAGCAAGTAGATGTAGACATCGCAGACAGAAAGAATCTGGTTATAGTGTAGCAATTGTTTTATCTGGACATGGTTTGATTAGCCATTTACTAGTGATTGGCTGAAGGACAGCTTTTACAACTGTCAACACCCAAGACCCTTGTAAAATTCCTACGTTCCTACGTTTCATTCAAATTACAGAGAAGATGTAAGCTGTATCTCATTACACAGCAATGGGAAGACCTAGGCTCTGGAGACAGTCTTAGTTAAATGTTCTCCTGCTTATTTAATCCAACAATTTCAACTTCCCTTAGTAAGTACCAAGACTCTCTGTCCGAGCTAGTTGATCCATATAACAGATACATTATCATTAAGTTAAATAACAGTCTTTGTTCCCTTGTCCTTTTGTGAAGATTTTCCTTGTCTCTACACCAAATCTTATTTGCCTACCTTGTTTTCTTAAAATAGCTAGTTATGAAGTCATCCTTCATGAGACACTCCCAATGCAGCAATTGGTAGACATAATTAACTCATTTAAGTAAAATAATGCAATAGCTATGGTGCAGTAAATACTGAGAAATGCACAATAGACCATACAGAGTAGGCACTTTTCAGACCACTGTGGGCTGTTTATTCCCTTAACCTTTTGCTCCTCCAGAGGACTAAGTATTGCAGGAAGTGCTTGCCATGTGTGAATTCTTCTTCAGAATCTTGACTTATAACGCTGTGTTCCTTTTCATTGGAACTGATTTGACATAGCACAGCAGCATATCTGCATTTTGTAAGTCTAAAGATATATATATATATATATTTTTTTTTACCGGAAGCTCAATATTTTTTTGAATCTGATTATTTGGGTTTTTTGTTTTGTTTTTTTTTTTTTTTTTTTTTTTTTTGCATCTTTGGCATCTTCAGAACTGTAGAGTGAAAAGGGAGACATTACTCCCTGTCTGAGTAATTTGGGAGGATAGTTGATTCTCAGTTGAGATGTTAGACATCTAACACTGATCTTTGCAACACTTTGCCTTTTTATCAGCTTCCATTTACTCATGAAAGAACTTTTGCCAGAGGCTTGCTCAGTGCCACAAATTGTGCTAGAGACTTCAAGATACAGGGAACAATAAGTCATGTTTCCTGTGGATTTCTTTCACGTATCTCCCACTCCTTGGTAGTTTCATGAAAATTAAGGTAAACTTAAATTTGTATTGGTTCATAACATTTCTAAATGGAGAATGTGAGGTGCTTTCCACTTTCTAATAAGGCAAAGAGCAGGGTGATGATGTTCACACGTGCTGGTTACTAAGGTAGAGCCCTTTTTCTTTTCTGTTTTCCTAAGTGATGAACTTAGATCACATTGTTCTAACACACTAGTTAGTGGGGAACCACTTCTCTTTTTTATTGGCAGAATTAAATATTTTATTTCACTCCAAAATATTTTAATGTGCATTCAACAAAAAGTAGACCTTAAGACATATGATTAAGTGATAATCATTTTATGTACATAGACCTCAATAGCAACTGAAAGAACTCTCTCAAAATAAACCTTTGAAAATGTATTTAGGCACATCTGCAAAGCTTTATTCATAAGGTGAAGAAAGTATTTAATGTAATAATTAATTAATTATGGTTCCCTATAACTTTTCTTTTCCATACTTAGAAATGAAAGGCTAGTTAATTCCCACCAACAAATTATAAATTTCTGAGATATGAGCTTCAGGTAAGTTGTAAAATGGCATAGAATGCTCAATGAATTTTTTTCTGATTTAATTTTATTAATTATTTGGATGTGTGTGAGTATTTGTGGACATGTGCATACCATGGTGCACATGGTGAGGTCAGAACACAACTTTTGGGAGTTGGTTCTCTCATTCCATTCTGTGGGTCCTCGGGATTAAACTTAGGTTGTCAGACTTAGTGGCAGGCACCTTCATCTGCTGAGCCAATTTGCTGTAAATAATAAATAATAATAGCAATAATAATAGTAATGACTATAATATTATTACTGAGAGACAAGATCTTTCAGGTTCAGACTCCATCTTAGAGAACCTGACCTAAAGTTTAACTCAAGTTAACTAACAGGCCGGTATCTAGCCCAGTTTCCAGGTTACCTCCCAACAAATCTTATATCTAGCGCCAGTTTCCAGGTTCACCCCAACAAATCTGCACCTCCAGGTTACAAGTCTGCCCCCGATACTTCACTTTCTACTAACCACCAATCAGGAGAAAAGCAGAAGTTAAGTTTATGGATTGGTTCCCAGCACCAGCCAATTATGTTTAAGGCCATAATGGTGCCCCCAATCAGATGTGTGCCAGGCTCGATACCCTCTTCTTTCCTCTGTAAATGCTTGCCTAAAGTAGGCTCTGTCTTCCTGTCTTGCTGTGTCCGGGCTGGCAGGGGGCCCAAGGTCTAGCTTGTAATAAAGAAAACCTAATGTGATTGTGTCAGAATAGGGTCCTTGTTAGTGCATGCTTATGTGGGTGAATGGTTGTGCACTTGTGTAAAGGCCAGAGATTAAGTTGGAGGGATTTTCTTATCGACTGTCTCTTTGTTTTGAGACAGGATCTCTCCTACAATCTTGTTGAAGATCTAATCTGAACCACTGACCTAGCTTTTTTCTCCTTCCTATATGCCTATAATTAGAAGATTGGTCTTTTTTCTCTGTATAGCCCTGGCTGTCCTGGACCTCACTCTGTAGATCAGGCTGGCCTCGACCTCAGAAATCTGCCTGCCTCTAACTCCCGAGTGCTGGGATTAAAGGCGTTTATTCATATTCCTTGCTTGTGTGAATTAATTCCTCTACTTTATGTCCAGTCTCTAATCTTTGTTCTTCCTCTTGATCCATTCTACCTGTGAAGGTTTCACTTGGGTTTTCGTACTAGGTTATTGAATCCTCAATTCCATCTTCATTTCAGTTTGTTTCGTTTTTTTATTAATCATTTTATTCGTTTACATTTCAAATGATATTCCCTTTCCCAGTTACCCTTCCAATCCTCCCATCTCCCCACCCCCCCAACTCTCCCCTCCACTTTGGCTCGATGTTGCTGCTCTTCCACCCACTCAACCACTTCCGCCTCACTGATCTAGCATCCCCCTACTCGGGGGCATCAAGCCTCCCTTGTCTCCTTCCCCACTGATGTCAGATACAGCGATTCTCTGCTATGTATGTATCTGGAGTACTCACTGCCTCCATGTATACTCTTTGGTTGGTAGTTTAGTCCCTGGGAGCTCTGGGTGGTCCAGTTGGTTGATGTTGTTCTTTTTATCGGGTTGTGATCACCTTCAGCTCCCGCAGTCCTTCTCCTAGCTCTTCCATTGGGATCCATGGTCTCAGTCTGATGGTCGGCTGTGAATATCTGCATCTGAATTGGTCAGGTGCTGGTAGAAACTCTCAGGGAACAGCCATCTCAGGCTCTCATCAGCAGGCACTTCTTGACATTAGCAATAGTGTAGGGGTTTGTTGTCTGCAGATGGGATAGATCCCTAGATGGGGCAGTCTCTGGATGGCCTTTCCTTTAGTCTCTTCTATTTTTTTGTCCCTGTCTTTCTTTTGGATAGGAACAATTCTGGATTGAAAATTTTGAGATGCATGGATGGGCCCATCCCTCAACTGGGAGCCATACCTATCTTCTGTAGGTAGTCTCTACAGGTTGATTCTCCTCTTTGTTGAGTATTTTGGCTCCTGGGAGCCTCTGTCTTCCCCGGAGTCCGGAACTTTCTAGTGGCGACTCCCAGTTCTCCATCCCTCATTGCTACATGTTTCTATTCATTTTTCTGACCCTCTGTACTTCTTTTCTCTCTGTTACAGTACCTGTTCCTGCCCTTCTTTTCCCATCTGCTCTCCCTCCTAGGTCCCTCCATCCCTCTACCTCATGTAATTGTTTTGTTCCCGGTTCTATGGAGGATTGATGCATCTGCACTTTGGTCTTTCTTCTTCTTAAGCTGCATATGGTTTGTGGATTGTTTCTGTTGTTATGTCACCCTTTTCGTTTCTGATTTTGTTAATTTGGATACTGTCTCTGAGGTCTTGGTTAGTCTGGCTAAGGGTTTATCTATTTTGTTGATTTTCTAAAAGAACCAGCTCCTGGGTTTTTTGGTTTTGTTTGTTTGTTTTGTTTTTAAATTCTTTTTATAGCTGTACTTTTTTTCTACTTGGTTGATTTTAGCTTTGAGTTTTATTTTTTCCTGCCATCTTGTATTTACTTCTTTTTGTTCTAGAGATTTCAGATGTGCTATTAAGCTGCTAGTGTATGCTTTCTCCAATTTCTTTATGGAAGCACTAAGAACTGTAAGTTTTCTTCTAAGCACTGGTTTCATTATATGCCATAAGTTTGGGTAGGTTGTACCTTCATTTTCGTTAAATTCTAAAATGTCTTTAATTTCTTTATTTATTCCTTGACCAATAAGTTATCCATGAGTAAAGAGTTGTTTAGCTTCCCTGTTTGTGTGGGTTTTCTGTTGTTTTTGTTGTTATTGAAGGCCAGCCTTATTCAGGGTGATCTGATAGGATGCATGGGATTATTTCAATCTTCTTGTATCGGTTGAGGCTTGTCTTATGTCCAATTATATGGCCAATTTTGGAGAAGATACCATGAGGTGCTGATAAGAAGGTATAGTCCTTTCTTTAAGGTGAAATTTTCTGTAGATATCTGTTAAATCCATTTCGTTCATAACTTCTCTTAGTTTCATTGTGTCTCTGTTTAGTTTCTGTTTCCTTGATTTGTCCATTGTGAGAGTGGGGTATTGAAGTCTCCCATTATTATTGTGTGAGGTTCAGTGTGTGTTTTGAGCTTTAGGAACCTTTCTTTGACAAATGTGGGTGCCCTTGCATTTGGAGCATAAGTATTCAGGATTGAGAGTTCATCTTGGTAGATTTTTCCTTTGATGAGTATGTAGTGTCCCTCCCCATTTTTGATAACTTTTGGTTGAAAGCCTATTTTGTTGGATACTAGAGTTGCCACTACAGTTTGTTTCTTGGGACCATTTTTTGAAATTTTTTTTCCAGCCTTTTATTTTGAGGTAGTGTCACTGAGGTGTATTTCCTGTGTGCAGCAAAATGCTGGCTTCTGATTTTTATTGAAAATTGAGTCTATTGATGCTGAGAGATATTAAGGATCAATGATGGATGCTTACTGCTATTTTCATTGTTAGTAGTGAAATTATGTTTGATTGGTTCTCTTCTTTTGGTTTTGTTGTGAGAAAAGTAATTTTTTACTATTTTTACTAATTTTTTAGAGTATTTTTTAATATTTTTACTATTTTTGGGCGTTTTAGAATTTTCCTTCCACTATCCTCTGTAGAGCTAAATCATTGAAAGATTCTGTTTAAATTTGGTTTTGTCATGGAATATCTTGGTTTTGTCATCTATGGTAATTGATATTTTTGTGGGACATAGTGGCCTGGGCTGAAATTTTTGGTCTTAGGGTCTGTATGACATCTGCCCAAGATCTTCTGGCTTATAGTCTCTGTTGAGAATTCTGGTGCAATTCTCCTAGGTCTGCCTTTTTATGTTACTTGACCTTTTCCCTTATAGCTTTTAATATCCTTTTTGTTGTTGTTCTGTGGATTTGGTGTTTTGATTATTATGTGATGGGAGGATTTTCTTTTCTGGTCCAATCTGTTTGGTGTTCTGTAGGCTTCTTGTATGTTTACGGTCATCTCTTTCTTTAGGTTAGGGAAGTTTTCTTCTATAATTTTGTAGAAGACATTTACTAGCCCTTTTAGTTGGGAATCCTTGCTTTCTTTTATACCTATTATCCTTAGATTTGTTCTCTTCTTTGTGTTCTGGATTTCTTGAATGTTTGAGTTAGGAGCTTTTTGCTTTTTGCATTTCCTTTGACTGTTGTGTCAGTGTCTTCTATGATATCTGTTTTACCTGAGATTCTCTCTTTCATCTCTTGTATTCTGTTGGTGGTGTTTGCATCTGTGACTCCTGATCTCTTTCCTAGGTTTTCCATCTCCAGGCTTGTCTCTATCATCTCCAGGCTTGTCTCCATCTCCAGGATGGTCTTTTTGTGTTTTCTTTAATGTTTCCGTTTCTGTTTTTAGATCCTAGACAGTTTTGTTTAATGCCTTCACCTGTTTGACTGTGGTTTCCTCTATTTCTTTAAGATATTTATGTGTTTCCTCTTTAAGGGCTTCTACTTGTTTACCTGTGTTCTCCTGTATTTCTTTAAAGGAGTTATTTATGTCCTTTTAAAAGTCCTCTATCATCTTCATGAGATGGGAATTTAGATCTGAATCTTGCTTTTTAGGTGTGTGGGTGTTTCTTGGGCTTGCTATGGTGGCAGAACTGGGTTCTGGTGTTGCCAATTATCATTGGTTTCTGTTGCTTATGTTCTTGTGCTTGTCTTTTGCCATCTGGTTATGTCTAGTGCTAACTGGCCTTGCTGTCTCTGACTGGAGCCTGTCCCTCCTGTGATCTTGTGATCCTGTGATCCTGGTTTTGTCATAATTCCTGGGAGTCCAGATGATTCTGTGATTCTGTGATCCCGAGATTCTGGGTTTGTCAGAGCTCCTGGGAGTCAAGCTGCCTCTGAGGTGCAGGGTGTGTCAGTTCTCCTGGGAGTCAATCTGCCTCTGGGTGTGGATGGAGACCTAGAGCCCAGGGTCTGTTTCAGGCCCAGGTACAAACAGGAAGGAATATGTGCCTCTGGCTGGGCAGGGGTTCCTGGGTTCCCTAGGTCCCTAGAAGGCTCTTTGTTACACATGGTATTGGGGCAGACTTTGGGCCTCACCTGTGATTCTGTGTGTGTCAGAGCTCCTGAGAGTCATGCTGCCTCTGGGTGTCATGCTGGGACTGGGTGGTGCATGCTCTATGAATTAATGTCATTTGAACCCTTGCAAAGAACCACTTCTTACTCCATGTGTAAGTGGTAAACTAGGGTCTCGGCCAACAGAAGCTTTTTTTTTTTTAGATTTATTTATTTTGTATTATACTGTTTCTCTCTTCAGACACACCAGATAAGGGCATAGGATCCCACTACAGATAGTTGTAAACCACCATGTGGTTGTTGAGAACTAAACTCAGGACCTCTGGAAGAACAGTCAGTGCTCTTAACTGCTGAGCCATCTCTCCAGCCCCAAAGCTTATTTGCTGCTTACCATCGACAATTTACTTGGAAAACATCACTAAAAGATCAGAAATATTGTCCTATGTGTAAACAGTCACATTTATATATAATAAATTGGTGTGATTTTATTTTAAAGAAATGCTTGCTTTATTTTTCCTAAAAGAGACTGAATCAGAGGGTGTGATGAAGCTCTTTACCCCAAGGCTGAAAACCAGAGTTTGACCCTTGGGACATATATGATGGAGGAGGATAACTGTCTGCCCCTATATTATTCTATAAGCGCTGGATACATGCCATAACATATGTGTACACACACACACACACACAGACTCCTACACATGTAAAAACACACAAGATAAATAACAATTTAAAATGTACTAAAATTTTTAAATAATTCAAATTAGCCCTAAAATTCAAGCTAAGAAAACAAGTCAATCATTTTGGAATGTAATGTTCTTCCAAATACAGCATATATTTTTTCTTGCTTTATTTCTATTAGAAATCTAAGGACAATTTCAATTTCTAGTTAGTTAAAACTAAAAGCATATGCATTTTGTAAGAAAATCAGCATAGCGTGTAAGGTCAGCCTACTTGCTGTTAAAATATTGTAAAGGAGAATGTAATAATTACTGAAGTCATTTTCAGTGGTAAAAATAATCTACTATCAAAGCAATATGTGTGTACCCTTTGCATAGTCTCATTTAGGCACAGGGTTGCAGATGAGAGTAGAAAGGTCCTTAATGATTAGCTGGTGCTGTCTTTGCTTTATACAATACTCCTGAATCAACAGCCCTCTACCACAGGTATGCCTCTATCTGGAACCCACAAGAGCAGTGGTGCATGTCTTTCTTATTTATTTATGCTCTCTCTTGTTACCTTCATGCTGTTGGATTTTCTTGGTCTCAATGAATTTCATCCTCCCCTTAGATATGTGAAGTGGTTTAAAGATTAGAAAACTGAACGATACCAATGGCTCATTGGTAACTTTGTATTTAATTACAAAACTTTCTTTGTTTGATCTTTAAAATACAGTCAATTTAAAATTGTAATTGGTTAAAAATGCACCACCCCCCACTTATCCGATTCAGACACCTAGGTGATACACTCATCAGGTGATACTCTCCAATCATCTGTCTTCCTATAGTTCGTTGTCTCCAGTACTGCGGGGAACTGCTGATGCTTTCTCCACAATCTATGAGTAGCTATTTTTATCTTAATGTTTAACTGAAATATCAAAGCCCTTTTTCCTCCCCTCAAGTCAAGAAATGTTTAGGATGATTTCAGTGAGAAGAACATCGTTTTGATTTCTTAAAGGAACTGTTTTAACAGACATCAGACAGACTTATTTTTTTTTCCCTCACCTGTTCACTGTTAACCCATCTAGAGCTATTTAGATTAGGGAACATACAATAATGAGTTGAGGACTCTCTGGGGGAGACAGAAGAGTTGTGGCTCAACTGCATTACCTTGTGTAAATGGTGCTGCTGGGTAATTTAGATTTTTGTAACCTTTAGCAATAACAGTTTGTTCTGATAAGTTATTCACATTTCTGTATTTTTACAATTTGCATATCTGGCTGCGCATGGGCCATCCTTTCAGACTTCACGACCCTTGGTCAGACAGAGTGGCGAAAGGCTGCCTCCTTATTAACTTTATCTCAAAAGGGTGATTATCAAACTAAAATGAAGTATGATCCCAGAGATATGCTTCCCCGGAGCAATAAGCACAAGAGGCTTTACCTAAGAATTTGTAAGCACATAAATTCTTCTTTTAAGTTTTAATCTTTCTCCAGTTGAGTAGTAGTTTTATAAGAAAATAGGAGGCTCTAGTTTTATAAGAAGAGAGAACAACAATTCAGACCTTGGTAGAGCAGCTCATTGGACTTCTAGCATCTCATTTTTAAAGGATGTGTACCCTTTGAGGGTTTGGAAAGTGTTATATTGTTGGTCTAATTCTAACTGTTGTTTTCATTACTATGGATTTCTCTAGAAGTTCCAAAGTTTATTTTTTATTACTAGGACGAGTGTAAATGTTTTCTGTAACTTCTTTCATTTGCAAGCATGAGCAGTGAGGTACCTGTGTCCACCCTGGTTGTTCCCGAGGAGGTCTGGTCACCGTATGCCACCACATGAGGGCAGGGGAGCAAGTCCATTCTAACAAGAGGCAAAGCTTCAGACATTACCTTCAAGTGGTATTTTCCCCTGCCCTTGCTTAACCTTCTGCTCCCAGCCGTCCACGCTCAGTTTCCCCTTTTCTCTGTCTCCTCTCCTGTGTCTCTGTCTGTCTCCTCTGTAGCTCCCTCCCTCCCTTCTTCCCTTTTTCCATTTCTTCCTCCTTCCAAAGTAATCAGGATAGAATGCTTTCCCGGAAGGATGCTCTTAATTTAAGCACCAGTCTGGAACCTTATAGTATTCCTATCTCTCGTGCCAGGTGCCCCCAGGAAAGTCAAGAAAGATATAGGGCCTAGGATGCTGGTTTTGCCAGATTCTTTTCTTCCTCCCTCAGTAGCTATGATACCTTCACTATATCCATCCCATTGGTGTGTTCTTCAAGCCGAGTGCTCCACTAACAAGCAAAGTAGCAGTGCACTTATATACACTTAGATAAAATGGCATCCCCATCTGCTGGTGGCTGAGGTAGGCTGGAGGAGCCAGAAGATCACAGCAACCCACTCAGCATCTAGTGACGGGCTCTATATTTAGTTTCCAAATTTAACCTTAACCTAAATGTCTGTGCATTGTAAAACTAGAGAGGGACCGACTTTGAATTTTCTTTTCTTGCGAATCAATAAAAGGAATTTGGTTCATAATTAGCTTCATAAGGTTCTAGTTTCTTTGTGCTATAGTGAGACATTAATAGTTTAATTGTACAAAATTCACCAATGTTTTCTGGTTCCTATATAGTTGACAATCTTCTGAACTTTAAAACAAAAACACTTTCTGTATAATATACATTTAATATAAAGATCAAGGGGGTTTTGTTTTGCTTTTTTTGTTGTTTTTATTTTTGTTGTTGTTGCTTTTTTTGTTTGTTTGTTTGATTTTGAGACAGGGTTTCTCTGTGTAGCCCTGGCTGTCCTGGAACTCACTCTGTAGACCAGGCTGGCCTCGAACTCAGAAATCCACCTGCCTCTGCCTCCCGAGTGCTGTTGTTTTGCATTTTTATATCAGTCTGGTCAATTAATTTTTCCCGTTATTATCATTAGTTTTTTTTAAAATACAATTTCTTACGGGTTTATTAGTGATAATCTTATCAGTAGTCTTCTAAGTGCTAATTACAAAGATGAGTAAGTAATAATTAGTAATACTAAGCGATTTGTAGGCTAGTGTGAAGAAAGTGTAAGTAATTTTAATGTATGACTTCTTTTTTATTTTAATTTATAATTTTTATTTTTATAATTTCATACATGAATATGCTGTATTTACATCATGTCTGCCCTTCTTTCTCTATTTTCTACTACATTCTCCCCTTCTGCTCCCTCTCAGATTCTTCTATAAACACACACATACACACACACACACACACACACACACACACACACAGGGTGAGAGAGACAGAGAGACAGAGAAACAGAGTGAGAGACAGAGAGAGAGAAACAGACACACACACAATGTCACAATGTCTGTTCTTGGGATATACATCCACCAAAACCAACTTCATGGAGGAAAGCTCTTTTTTATTTATTTATTTTTTTTAGTTTACAAGTTACATATAGTTCATTACCAAGGGAACCCAGAGCAGAATGTATGACTTCTTTGAGACTCAAGTTTTCACTGCCACACGCAGTAGACTGAGATTGAGAAATGATGACTGAGTAGACAATGGTACTGATTCTCATTTCTTGGCCTTGCACTTGGTTGTATTCATTCCATTTATTGTGTCAGGTTGTTCTTTTATTTAATGCACTCTTTATTTTCTATTTTATTGTTATTTGCTGAAGTGAAAGATCTAACATATTATTCAAAGATTACTCATTGCCACCTTTTTTGTGCATTTATGGTCTCAGGATTGAGTTTCCTCTTTAAACCACATGGTTTTGAAAACAGCAGTGCTGTGAACAAGCAGATGTCAGACCTGATAGTCTTTGAATGTGTTCTTGGTTGCTCTGTGGCTGTTGCCGAGTGGAAGCAAATTGGCAGCATTGTTGAAAAGACATTTTGGTTTTAAGCTATTAGTTTCTCATGGGATGCAGTTCATGTAATAGGTTGTGAATTAGCACATATGTACTTAAGAGTTTACTCAGAGAAGGACCACATGCTATTGTGAGAAACTCCCACTGTCATTATGACCCTGAGATTTGCTTCTGTTAAAATCGCCCCTTTACTAGTAGACATTGAAGACTGTTCTCTCCAAAATGAATTTGGGGATGTTTAAAGATGCTTCAGCCACTTGTTAAAAGCACTTTATGTTTAGCAGAGGGCCAAGCATCCACATGACAACTCACACCTGTATGTAACTCCAGTTCCAAGGGACTGAACACCCTCTTCTGACCTCAGAGACATTCAGGCACGGATGTAGTACACATACATACGTGCAAACAGAACATTCATACACATAAAATAAAATAATTAAAACTTAATGTTCATCTCTTAATGTACTTTAATCCACTAAAAGTATTGACAATAAACCAGTGTGCTTTAATAAGGTAATGTGCTTTTCTGGTGAAGAAACAGATGCAGGCAAGTCTCAGAGAGAGATCTGGGACAGAGCCTATGGTCTTAAATTTTCCCATTCATGTGTCACTGACCTTGCAGATAAATGAGTCATTTGAATGAATCCTGATCAGCCAGAAGTCAGGTCTTGAATAAATAAATATAACTATGATGATGATGATGGTAGATAATGGATAAAACAATACTCTTCATTTAAAAATACTGAAGAATTAGTATGTTTGTAATGATGGCTCTGATATAAATGAAAACTTATCTCTGAAAGAAAAGACAGAACAAGTTTGTTTATTGCAGAATATGAAATCTTTTTCCATCATCATCATTATTGTTTTGATGCAAGGGTATATCTATGGAGGGAGGGAGGGAGGGAGAGAGAGAGAGAGAGAGAGAGAGAGAGAGAGAGAGAGAGAGAGAGATGAAGGAGAGAATTAACTTATGTAGGTGTGTACATGGGTATTTTTACATAAATATGTATCTGTGTGTGTATGTGTGAGGCCAGAGGACAGTTTCCGGTATCCTATACACATAGCAGCACAGTTCACCTACTTTGAAGACAAGTTCTCTCATTGGCTTGGAACTTGCCAAGTAGGCTAGACTGCCTAGATAAGGGATCTAACTGTGTCCCCTAAATACTACAGTAATAAGTGACTGCCACCATTCCCAGTCATTGCCTGTGAGTTTAGCTTATCATTCTGTGCATTGTATTTTGATTATATTTGTTCCTTCAACTTAACTCCAGTTCCACTGGGGTCCTCCAAGACAACACGTTTCCCTCCCAATTTAATGTTCCAATTGTTTACTTTTGATGATTTGTTTTTATTATTTCTAAGTGTGTGTGTGTGTGTGTGTGTGTGTGTGTGTGTGTGTGTGTGTGTATGTGTACATGCATGATTCTGAGCAATTATCCTCAAAGCCTAGAGTCAACCAATCACTGGGAAACTACAGGAAGCTGTGATCTTCTTGTTTTATGTTCTGGGAACAAAACTCAAGTTTCCTGGAAAAGCAGTACATGGTCTCAAATCCTGAACCATCTTTTTGGCCTTTATTTGTTTGGTTTTAAATTAGTAATGTACTGAATCCAATTAGGGATGCCTATTTGTTCATGTGAGCAAGGCCATGCAATGGGTAGCTTATCAGAAGCCACATCCCCAGAGAAAAATTATTCCTCCTCTGCCAGAAGCTATAAACTGCTAATAGTTTCTCAGCAATGGTGAGCTTCAAGGTCCCAACCCACTCATGCTTCAGCTGACTTGATCATGTGCAGGCAACTACAGGTATTCATGAGTCTGATGGATCTAACATGTAGAGAAGTCAACATTTCCAAATCTCTTCTCCATCCACAGGCTTTTACAATCTTTTGCTCTCTATTTCATAATGTTCTCTGATCCTTGGGTGAGGAAGAGGTTAATACAAATGACCACATAAGGCTGAGCACTCAGACGCACTGTCAATGCTTTGACCAGTCAGTTATATCTTCCTATGATGCTCTTATACTTCTAACCAGTACAATTTAAAATATGTTGATATAAAATGAAAGACTGAAAACATATGTGTCATCCTCATGATATTTACATATAGCCTAAAGTATGCACATTAAGTCTTAAATGATGAAAATAGTTGACCAGAAGGGACAAATCTTTCTGTCCATATTGCTGAATGATTTAATGAAAAAAATGTTAATAAAGGCAATTATCTATCATGCTAAGTAAAATGAATTGCTTTCTGAGATCTCATTTTTATTATTTATTCTAAAATCTCTATTTACATGTCTGTCATATAAGTGGAGTTTTGTATGTTGTTTGTTTATAAAAATGTCGAACAAGGAATGGAGAAAAGCAATGACAACAAAAATCTCTAATATAACAGGGAAGAAAGACTCAAATGACTCTTCTCCTTCATAACATATATTTTTGCCTAAGGCCATGCTAAATGTAATGGACAGGACAGCAATGTGGGAAATGGCACCTTAGTGATATAGGCAGGCTTCAGATTAAAAATGATTGTCCTGGGAATTATTCTCATATTATCTTCAGTGACTTTCAGTGTACCCATTTTTATCTAAATATAAAGGGCTGGTTATACAGAATTAATTCATAAAGGAATTTGTGAGTCTTTGATTCTTGGTGCTAAGCAGAGAACAATGAGCTTGAAAGGTGTTGAGAATCTCTTATGCTTTAATATATTTCATGAATTTTTGTTTTTATATGTCCCATTGTTTGAAATTCCATTAATGACTAAATTTATTAAGAAAAAAATCTGAGTATTAAAACCAAAGCTTCTACTAGTAGAGGAGAACCTAGAAGTATCATTTTCCTAAAGCAAAATTATTTTCACATGTATTCTTAATAGTTTCCCTTATATAAGAGTATTCCAGATAAGAATAGTTCTCTTGTCTCGTCAAAGGATCTTCATTTTTCAGCAGTTGAAAATATTACAGAAACACACAATGGGTCAAAAACTCATTGAATAAGCCATGATGGGACACCTGGCCCCATTTGGTACATCAGTAATGCAGCCCTATACTCAAGGAACATCACAAAAAAGGGGAGAGGACATAATGTAAAAGCCAGAGGAAGAGATGCTAACGGAGAGTTGTTGTCACGCAGAGATGACAGGAAAGCTGCTCCCATAAAATCTCAGCAATGTGGCTGCCTAAAAAACCCACCTGAACAATGAAACCATGACAATATAATCAGGTTCTTCAATTCCAAGTGGTCATCTATAAATCTGTGAACATAATAACAATACTAAATGTAGTCAGTAGGGGTGTGTGTGTGTGTGTGTGTGTGTGTTTGTAACACTAATGATTAAATCTGAAGACGTCATGAATTTTGAGAGCGTATTGGTGCAGGAGGAGTTGGTGAGGGGAGTGGGAAGACTAAGAAGGATGTAAATACAATACTCATGTATGAAATTGTCTAAAGAAAAAAACAGAAAAATCAAAGTTAATAACCATTGTGCGATGTTTCATCTTTTTTTGTGCATTGTTCTGAACTGCTTGTGAATGGTAAATAATTCTTCTTCTTCTTTTCTTGAAGAGCCAGGCAAACCTCCTGAAACCAAACAAACGACCACCAAACTCACAACACAAGGTAAGCAATTAACTCTTTAAACACACTACTGCCTTTTCCTTTCGTAACTTCATAGCATTTTATTGACACAGCAAAAGCTGTTTATTGCAGAAGGGCACCATCTGCTGGCTGCTCTGCGTCAATAAACAAAATTGCAAGTATTAATTTTTATTGAAAATAGAACTCGCCAAACATTATATTCTGGTTGCAATTTCTACTTTCCTCAACCTTTCTCAGATCTTCCCCACATCCTCACCCACCTAAATCCACACTCTTTTTGAAGGCATCTAAAAATAGTAATAAAATAAGAACAAACATATGTGAATGGAACAAACACAAACTAATGAACAGAAATACAAAGAGTCAAATAAAAAGAAAAGAAAACACATAGAAACATAGATATACACACATAGGAACACATAGAAATAACCCTAAAACACAAAATCAGAAACCTTAACATATAAGTAAAAGAACTGTTAGAAAAAGAAGAAAAAGAACCTAGCCAAAGCCTTGTGATATAAAACTACCCTCAAAGATACCACGAAGGTCTTTGTTTGTTTGTTTGTTTGTGTTGGCCATCTATGGCTAGGGATAAAGTTATGACCTAAGAGTAGTGTGTATACTCAGCGAGACCCTGTAAGAGAAACACTGTTACTTTTTTATGTGCATGTAGTAACCAATTGGAGAATGCTTCTAGGTTAAGGATGTGATCCTTTGTTCAGTTCCACTCTCAGTACTGGGACCCCATATGCTACAGGCCTGTGTAGACTCTGTGCACACTGTCACAGTGTCTGTGACTGCATCTGTTCGTAGGTTTCCTGGGCTTCCTTACTGTTGGCTTTGATTCCTTGCTGTCCTTTCTTCCCTCTGGCTCTTACCAGCTTTCTCCCTCCTTCCTTGCAGGCTTTCCTAAGCTGTTAAGGGATAGGGGTTATCGGAAACATCACATTTAGGACAGTGCTTCAAAGTCTCTCACATTGTCTATCTGTGTGTGTCTCTGTATTTATTCCCATCTACTGCAGGAGGAAAGTCCTCTGATGATGGCTGAACGAGTTACTGATTTATTAGTATAGCAGAATGTTGGGGTTTTTTTTTTTTTGTATGTTCCTTTAGCAAAGCAGAATTATTTGGATTATCTAGTCTCAGGTTCTTGGCTACCCATGCATGTTTCAACTTATGGGTTGGGCTTAAATCCAGTCACATATTACTTGGCTACTTCAACAAGCTCTATGCCACCATTGAACCAGAGTATCTTGTAGGAAGGTCACAGTTTTAGACTGAAGGACTAATGGCTAGGTTGGTGGCTATTTTCTACTCTGTTACCTTATTGAGCTCCTTTCATTACCAGGAACACAAGTCTTAAGAGCAAGCATTTCTTTATCCATTTGGAAAAGTTGATAATAATGCTAAATTTACATATCAGAAGAAATAAAAATCCACTGCATTGCCTCCAAGTTTTATTCATGATGCTTTAATACATATTTTAAAAAGTAAACCTCAGATGAGTATATAAAAATACACAGATCAACTATTACCACACATATTTCTAATGGTTTAGCTAAACTAGTTATATCTTATGATCTGTTTCATATTAGAAGAGACTATTGGAATGTTATAAAATCAATATTGCTTTCTAAATGCTCACATTCAAAAAGCTGGCTTCTAGAAATGTTATGAAATTAATTACGTTAACATTATGAACCATGCAAGAAAATCAGTTCCATCGCTCAGTGACATCCTTAGGGCTTACAAAGTTGAAGTAGTATATTCTCAAATCAGAAGTAATTTGACAAAACAAAACAGGGTTACAAGTATTCTACTGTTGTTACCTCTGAAAAGTTTAGAGAACACTTTTAAAAAACAATGGGGAATACATTCATTGGACAGATTTTCCATTTTCTCTTCTACACTAGATTATTCAGTACTGCAGTGCTTAGCAATAAAAGAGATGTATTTAGACAGTAATATGATTGTTTCTGAGTAGAGGGGCCTAGCAGCAAACTTATTAGCATATGGTGTGCTGTGAGATATGACTGAATGCATTGCATCTGACCAAAATCTTATTTATGAGCAATTTATGCTAGCATAGTTAAGAATTATAAAACCAGTTTTAAGTTTTCTTGCTGATTACAAGTTCAATAAAATTGTTTCTTCTTTATGAAAGTTTTGATGTGGAATGCAATAAATATTATTTGAGATAGAAAGACAGAGTGAGTCTACATGAAAATGTATATCAGGGTAAATTCCACAGGCAAATGACTTTTTGTAAAAATAGTTATTTTGCTCATACATAGATGTGTATACACATGTGTATACATGTCAAAGTGTGTTACTTTGTTATATAAATTGTAAGGTTTTTATTTTCTTCTATTTTGCCTGGAAGTTTTGATGACCACACAATAGTTGAAGGGCAATTTGAATCATGAATCAAATATACATGAACTTGATATTAATGAAGTTGAAACAGAAGTGTTGAAAAGATATGTGGAAATTCTCTTAAAATATCAACTCAAGCCTATGGGCTCAGTGCTTTTACACTAAACTACAAGGGACTCTCCACCCTTGATCACTAATTGAGAAAATGCTTTACAGCTGGATCTCATGGAGGCATTTCCTCAAGGAGGTTCCTTTTTCTGTGATAACTCCAGCTTGTGTCAAGTTGACACACAAAACCAGTCAGTACACAAGGTGACATCTGAAATTTTGGTTTTCAAAGAAAGTATTTACTGTTGAATGACCAGTAACCTAGAGTCTTGACTTTGTGTTAGAGAGCCCTACTCACTAGAAAAGTGGTTGCCCATATTGATTTAACACAGTGGATGATACAGTGTGGGATTGAGTGTATTCAGAGAAATGACAGTGATGCACCAATATAAGAGACAGCACAGTGAGAACAATCAGCAGTGCAGAATTTACATAGAGCTTTCATTCAGTAGATAAGCAATTAAAGGCTATACCGAGACAAAGAAATAATTGGTATTTTCAAGTAATGCATGAGGAGATAAAGTTTATGTACAAGTGCCAATAATTTCATAGTAAACAATTTTGAAGTAAACAAAATGAAAATGAACCAGAAATGTAATACAAAACTAAATTATATGTGATTCTCTACTTATGTGATTCTTGCTTTTATTATTAAAATTATAGTGTTTGTTTCTAGATTATTTTAGAAAGGATTGATTTGATCTAACTATAGATTATGCAAATTTTTAAAGAAGCATGTATTTCAGAGATGTTCTTTGGAGAATTTCTAAATGGTAAATTTAAGATATTATACTGCAAATGAAAAATAACACCAAAATCCAAATCATCAGTGCGGATATTTTTGTAGAGAATCTTTTGCATTCTTGATGGATACAAACATGGATTATATTTTATGAGCTTCTAAGAGTATTTGTAGTATCTCAGATATAACAATGTGTAAAGCTTATGTGAAAATATGAAAAATGATTTACTCTAAATAAAAGTGTGTGTTCTTGTCTGTGTGACTCATTATATGTATTGTTTTTACTATATTCCTAGTTATGAGTTTTAAGAAGTCCTCATGCACAGAACTATATATACTTATAATCTTACAGTTTGTTATGGGTTAAAGAATTCATAGGTGGTCCAGAATTTATGAGTTCCTGGGATGAATTTCCATATTATGGGGTATATTCTAACGAATGTTCAGCTAGTGTTTTAACACTGTTTGCTTTCCTTTATTTCAGCTGCACCTAGAAAGGATGAGAAGAAAGAAGGTATGTTTTCAAGTTTTATGTAAAATATCACTGGGAGTTTTGCTAGAACAATTTACTAATATGCAGAAATGGATTTGACTTCTCCCCTACCCACATTCCCTTTAGATTACTGGGTCTATTATGTGCAGGCATTTTGCATGAATGTGCTTTTTCAATTTCATCTCACCAAAAGGGATGATGTACTCTTAAAATAATTTTAGTATAATCATTTTCAAGACAAAGAATAAAATATAATCTGTCTAAATCTTAGTCCTCCTACTCAGTTGGAAACTCGATAAAGTTTTATATAATTATAAAATGCAGAGCTCATTCTTCTATATTAAGTCCTTTCACATTGTACATAAAAGTACCCTGATTTTATTTTCTTCTATTAAACTGCAAATAAGTAATATTCAATCCCTCAAATATTATGTGCATCCCTGCTTTACTTTGACACAATATAGAGTGAAATATATTTTTGTTTAAGAAATTACACCGAATGGACTCGTTCATTCAAAAATATTGAAATTCAGGTAAAGTATATTTGTAACAGTAACAGAATGATAGAAACACAACCCCAGAAAAACCGAGGACTGGAATATTCTGTGTATTGTGGTGAAACAACTAAAATTACTAGAAGATACTGACCAGTGATCAGTAGAATTAGGCCATTTGTATCTCATGATAGGTACTAATCAGACTCAGGCTCCTATCTTTCCAAGAGATTAAGAGATAATGGTGATATCTTTTCATTATCTCATCATTATTAGTATTAGAATTAATTATTATAATTCAAAGGTTTTAGGGGGTTCATATGTTACAAAGGTTGACAGGATATTTTCAGTGGCAAGAAATTTAGAGTAAAATATCTAAAAGAACACAAGTTACAGTCATGATGAAATCTGGCTATGTTTTAAGAAGTGTAGGATTCGAGAAGACTGCTCTAGTTCCTATGATCCTCTTCTGAGAATTGTTTCTAATGAGCTCTCACACAACTTTGTAAAAGGCTGCACTGTTGATAATTAATCTAAGCTTTTTTCATGGCAGTAGATACAAGAAAATACTCTTCATGAAGGAATGACACCTCTAATATAATTAGTGTTCATCAGATCCAAGAATGATAAAAGAAAGCAAGGGTTATATTTTATGAATAATTTCCTTAGTACCTGATCACAACATCTTGAAGCCTGCATTTTGCTTCCTTTAAACAAAAAAACTAAGAGTTACTATGTATGAAAAAGGAAAACAAACAAATAAAAAATCTTGTTTACTATTTTAGAGAGAATGGAAAAAGAACGACCACTAGGACACAGTGTGGTTTTCATGTCGTTTCAATCAGTATGAATTCTCCACATATCTGTAATTAACCTTCTCACTCTATTCTTGGAAAGCATACCATCATGCTTATTTATGTTGTAAACACTTTGTGGTCAGAAATTTCTTGATAACAATGAGGTAGTAAGTTGTCAGCACAGTTTTAGACATACTAGAGCCTCAGAAATGTTTGTTTGTTCCTTCTATAGGATCTCAAGAATAAATACAATTTATCATTTAATTTGGGTAAAGAAGTAATATTAATAACTGCTTTTTAAGTAGTCATACAAATTTAGCTGTGTGGTATTTCTGTGGGTTCATTATGATGATATGATGAAGTGATTTTTACTTTTAGAAGTTATTTTAATTCATTAACACTAAAAACACAGTATTAAGAAAATTAAGTAATAGTCACATTATAATTTCATATATTTAAGCCAAGTAATTACACCCCATCAATTGTTATGCCTCTATGACTTTCTTTTTATTTTTGATTTTGCTTTGTTATCATACCTCAAATCACTATTCTTGAGAATTTCTCCAAATATAGTAATATGATTGTCTTAGTCAGGGTTTCTATTCCTGCACAAACATTATGACCAAGAAGCAAGTTGGGGAGGAAAGGGTTTATTCAGCTTACTCTTCCAATTGCTGTTCATCACCAAAGGAAGTCAGGACTGGAACTCAAGCAGGTCAGGAAGCAGGAGCTGATGCAGAGGCCATGGAGGGATGTTCCTTACTGGCTTGCTTGCTTCTCCTGGCTTGCTCAGATTGCTTTCTTACAGAGCCCAAGGCTACCAGCCCACAGCTGTCACCACTCACAAGGGGCCTTCCCCCCTTGATCACTAATTGAGAAAATGCCTTACCACTGGATATCATGGAGGCATTTTCTCAATTGTAACTCCTTTCTCTGTGAGAACTCCAGCTTTTGTCAAGTTGAAACAAAACCAGCCAGTACAATTGACCCCTTGTCAACTTGACACACAAACATATCACTATTAAGCCTCAACCCTTAATTTCTTATTTAATCCCCAAGATCTAAATAATTTTAAAAGTCCCACAGTCTTTGCAAATTCTTACATATCAAATTTTCAATCCCTTTAAAATATTCAATCTCTTAGAATTCAAAGCCTTTTTTACCATTAGAAGTCTCCTAACTGTGAGCTCCACTAAAATACCTTCTTCCTTCAGGAGGAAAAATATATCAGGGCACAGTCACAATTAAAAGCAAAATCAAACACCAACCGTCCAATGTCTGGGATCCACTCACGATCTTCTGGATTATTCCAAGGGCTTGAGTCACTTCTCCAGCTCTGCCCTTTGTAGCACACACCATTTCTTCTAGGGTCCAGATGCCTGTACTCCACTGCTACTGCTGTTCTTGGTGGTCATCTCATGGTACTGGCAGCTCCAAAGCACTGCTGTCTTCTGCTGCAACTAGGCTTTACCTACAGCCTCTCATAGGCTCTCTTCATGGTGCCAAGCCTCACCTCCTTTGCATGACCCCTTCAGTCCTGGGCTCTCAATTGCAACTGAGGCTGCACCTTCACCAATGGCCTTCCACGGCCTCTCACAGTGCCCAAGCCTCAGCTGCTCTTCACGATTCTCCTTCATGCCTTCAAAACACCACCTGGGTGACTCTTACACATTACCAAGTCCAGCCACTGCACAAGGTACAACCATGGCTATCTCGGGAATGCAGCCTCTGTGCTCTCAGAAAACACTTCTCAGAAGATTTCACCTCAATGATGCTGGTCTCTTCCCGATCACCGCCAATTTCCCAGCTCCAGCTAACCAGCATCAATAGTCCCAGTAATGCAGTGATTTTACTTTAGAAGTTCTGGTATCTTGTTAATCACAGCTGATCCTTCTGCCCCAGCTAACCAAAACCAGAGAATCTTCACAGTCAAAATTGCAACCACCCTGATAAAAGTCTTTAATCTTCCCTCTGAAATTTCGCAAGCCAGGCCTCTATCATCTGCACTGTTCTCAACATTATATTCCATGCTCCTACACAACATCCCACAGAGCTCTTAAGACCAAATGGCTCTTGTAGCCCAAGGTTCCAAAGTCCTTCCACAGTCCTTCCCAAAACATGGTCAGGTTGTCACAGGAATACTCCACTACGCTGGTACCAATTTGCCTTAGTCAGGGTTTCTATTCCTGCACAAACATTATGACCAAGAAGCAAGTTGGGGAGGAAAGGGATTATTCAGCTTACACTTCCATACTGCTGTTCATCACCAAAGGAAGTCAGGACTGGAACTCAAGCAGGTCAGGAAGCAGGAGCTGATGCAGAGGCCATGGAGGGATGTTTCTTACTGGCTTGCTTGCTTCTCCAGGCTTGCTCAGCTGGCTTTCTTATAGAGCCCATGACTACAAGCCCACAGATGGTACCACTCACAAGGTGCCTGCCCGCCTTGATCATTAATTGAGAAAATGCCTTACCACTGGATCTCATGGAAGCATTTTCTCAACTGTAATTCATTTCTCTGTGATGACTCTAGCTTGTGTCAAGTTGACACAAAACCAGCCAATACAATGATACACAGAATAGGTTGAAAATATCTCATTGAAATAGAAAACTCTTTTTATGGACTCCAAGACTCTGCTAACCTATGTTCCAATTTTCCATTGACCCTTGACATTTACTCTTTTATACAATTCTCAGTGACCTCTTCTTGACTTCATTCCTACTAAAGAAATTAAAACTATAGTCTTAGGTATAGTCTCCAGAAATGTAGTTGCTGCTTACAAGACTGCTGAAATCTCATATATTTCTAACTAAATTCTCGGCTCAACTAGCATGATGACTTCTAAAACTCAGACATTTTTATAAAGAATGTAGTAGAATGACTTCAGAGCATTCCTGAGACCTTTTCTATAGCCCCCTGGACAAAAATGCATGTGCATGTTAGTATGTGTGTGGGGGTATGTGTGTGTGTATATATATATGTCTGTGTGTTTGTGGATACATATATACATACACACTATATATATATATATATATATATATATATATATATATATATATGCACATTATATATATATATGAATGTTTTGTTTCCTGGATTTTTCTAGTAGTTAAAAGATGCCTGACTTTGCAACAAATTAAGTAGCTATGAAAATATACAAATCCAACTGTCTTCTAATTAGACTAGACATTAACAAGATTTCCAGAAACAAAATCATTCATTTCACTATTTTTGTCAAAGGAATTAAATGTTATAAAGTATGATGATAATGTTCATTGTAATCTATTTATTACTTATAATATGTCATCAGCATTCTTGATAGTTTCTCAGCTTTATTTTTTAAGGTTACAAACATCAATTAAAACATAAATAAAAAGCTGTTTGTGGTCCTTAATGGTTGTTAGGAATTTTAAAGAATCCTGAATTAAAAATGTTTAAATAGAAATATAAATTCTACCCATAAATCTTATTCATTATAAAGTACTAAATCCAGGCACACAAATGATCATAGTAAGCCCAAGACTAAAGATTGAATAATTCAGGGGTCAGACATGGGAAGTCCATTGAGACTGGGACAATGTATTACCTTTATAGATGCAAAAAATAAAACTAGCTAAGGGTACCTGCCTTCTGTTCTTCTCCCACCAAAATACAAATGAGGTAAAAAATTAATTTCAGAAAACAAGTTAGAATCACTTCTAAAGAACCAGTTCCACACTAAGGCAATATAATTTTATGAGTTAATGCTGTGTTCCTAGGGTCCATGGCTAAGTGACTCTGGTGGAGGTGAAAAACTGTCTTCTTCATAGTCACATGGGAGTGATGATGTTGGACAATGATGTCATACCAGCTCCTCACAATCCTTCCATGATGCTATGTTTTAGGGGTTCTAGTAGGCATCCTTCTAAGGTTCAAGTCAACAAAGTAGGCACTTTGGCTTCTATAATTAGTGTCTATGTACAAGGTTATGTGGGGACCACAGTGAGGCTGTCACCCTATATTCTCACTCCTGCTCTTCCTTTATGTTCCTATACAAAACTGCTCTCATGGTTATGTATAAAATGCTGTCATGAGTATGTTATTGTTATCTGAACATATCTCACCATTTCTTCTTCCTCCTGTGAATATGCAACCAATTTTTTTAAGGCTCCAGATTCCTCCTTTCTGTAGGAAGTTTAATTCTCTCACTTGGAAATACTGAACTGAAATCCAACACTGGAGTCTACTGACAATCTTCTACTATTATGTATTTCTGAACATCTTATCCTCAATGTTATTTACATTCATGTTTCCTTTGCTTTATCTGATTGAATTTTTTGACTAAAAGGGCCATATCCAATTTACTTTAATGGCTGTAAAGATTAACATCGTTTGTCTTTGTTTGTTTGATTCTCAGAGATTAGGACTAAACCCAGGGCCTTATTCTTACTAGCTAAACACTACTATTGAGCTTAAGCAGTTAATGAAGTCATGTTGTTGGCACAATGCTTAACAAACAAATATTCTGTAAATAAATAAGTCATGTCTGTTCTCTTAAACATAATACCCACCAGAACAATGGATGAGGACCCATTTTTCTCACACCCTAGTTTCTCACATTATTGTAATTAGAACAATAATGATTATTATTGGGTATTATATGTTTATGAAGTTTAAAATTTTATTTGTTATTTTGTTTATTTACACTTCAAATGTTATCCCCTTTCCTGGTTTCCTCTCTGAAAACCCTTCCTTCCACCCCCTCCCCCTGCCTCCACAAGGATACTCTCCAACCCACCTGCACACTCCAGAGTGACCACCGTAGCATGCCCCTATGCTGGGTCATCAAGCCTTCACAGGACCAAGGGCCTTCTCTTCCTTTGATGCCATACAAAGCCATCCTCTGCTACACATGCAGCTGGAGCCATGGGTCCCTCCATGTGTATTCTTTGGTTTGTGTCTTAGTCCCTGAGTGCTCTGGGAGGGAGGTGTGTGTGGTTGATATTTTTGTTCTTCCTATGGGGATGCAAACCCCTTGAGCTCCTTGAGTCCTTTCCCTAACTCCTCCATTGCAGTCACTCTGGTCAGTCCGATGGTTGGCTACAAGTATCATATCCATATCTGTGTCCATAAGACTCTGGCTGAGCCTCTCAGGAGACATCCATATCAGGCTTCTGTCAGCAGGCATTTCTAGGCATCAGCAATAGTGTTTCAATCCAGGGCACTGCCTAATCTCTGGATATGGTCTCTACCGTTTCTCTTTCCCCTTTGTTGGGTATTTCAGCTACTGTCCTGGGAGCCTCTTGCTTTCCTGGTGTCTGGGACTTTCTGTTGGCTAGCCCCAGTTTCCCATCCACCATCACTACACACCTCTATTCTATTTCCTGATGCTCTGTACATCTCCCCTGTCTCCTCCCACACCTGAACCTGCCCTTCTTTTTTCCCTTACCCCATCCTCTCTTCCTCCCAAGTCCTGCCCACCCTTTACCTCCCATGATTATTTTGTTCCCCTTTCTAAGTAGGATTGAGACATCCATACTTTGGTCTTCCTTCTTCTTGAACTTCATATGGTCTGTTATCCACTTATCAGTGAGTACATACCATGTATGCTCTTTTGTGTCTGGGTTACCTCACTCAGGATGATATTTTGTAGTTCCATCCATTTGCCTGCAAATTTCATGAAGTCATTGTTTTTAATGACTGAGTAGTACTCCATTGGGTAAATGTACCACATTTTCTGTATCCATTCCTCTGTTCAGGGTTGTTTCCAGCTTCTGGCTACTATAAATAAGGCTACTATGAACATAATGGAGCATGTATCTTTATTACATGTTGGAGCATATTTTGAGTATCTGCCCAGGAGTCCTCAGGTAGTACTATATACAATTTTCTGAGGAAATGCCAGATTGATTTCCATAGTGGTTGTACCAGCTTGCAATCCCACCAGCAATGGAAGAGTGTTCCTCTTTCTCTGCATGTTCGACAGCATTTGCTGTCACCTGAGTTTTTTATCTTAGCCATTCTGACTGGTGTGAGGTGGAATCTCAGGGTTGTTTTGATTTGCATCTCCCTGATGACTAAGAATATTGAACATTTCTTAAGTGCTTCTCAGGCATGTGAGATTCCTCAGTTGAGAATTCTCTGTTTAGCTCTATATCTCATTTTTAATAGAGTTATTTGATTCTCTGGAGTCTACCTTCTTTAGTTCTTTGTATATTTTGGATATTAGCCCTCAATTGGATGTACAGTTGCTAAAACTCTTTTCCCAAAACGTGGGTTGCCATTTTGTCCTATTGACAGTGTCTTTTGCCTTAAAGAATCTTTTCAATTTTATGAGTTCCCATTTGTCTATTGTTGATATTAGGGCATAAGCCACTGGTGTTCTGTTCAGGAAGTTTCCCCTGTGCCCATGTGTTCAAGCTCTTCCCCACTTTGTCTTTTATTAGATTCAGTGTATTTTGTTTTATATGGAGGTCCTTGATCCACTTGGACTAGAGCTTTGTACAAAGAGATAGGAATGGATCAGTTTGCATTCTTCTACATGTTGGTCACCAGTTGAACCAGTACCATTTATTGAAAATGCTGTCTTTTTTTCCATTGAATGGTTTCAGCTTCTTTGTCAAAGATCAAGTGACCATAGGTGTGTGGGTTTATTTCTGGGTCTTAATTCTATTATACTGATCAACCTGTCTGTCTCTGTACTCATACCCTGTGGATTTTATCACAATTGCTCTTTAGCAGAGCTTGAGGTCAGGGATGGTGTTTCCCCCAGAAGTTCTCTTATTGTTAAGAATAGTCTTTACTATCCTGTTTTTTTTTTTTTTTTTTTTTCCTTTCTGTGAGCAGTCATTGCCAACTACTTACTCTGTTGGCGGAAATGTATGTGTAACTACTAGCTGCTACTTGTACTGTCAGTGCAGATCAGGATCAATATGCTCCATTTAATCTTGGCTTAAACTGATGAAATTCTTGAGACCAGAATTTTAATAATTGGTTTTTGTGTTCTAAAGTACAGAACTCAACCAGGCACCAGCCAGACAAGATACAATGCTTACCAGAACTATTTCATGTAGACTTGAATGCATATGAGAATCTCCTCCATTTCTGCTATTCAAGAATTGATATTTCAAGAATAATCTTTCTGAACACAGATGTAATGTCTGGTGCTGTAAGTGATAAGAGATGTAAATTAGGCAAGAAGAGGGGTACTCATGACCAATGTTAGTATAGTATCGCAGTTAGTTTCCCTTTTTAATATGTGAGTGTTTCATGTACTTCTGGCCCAAGTACAAATGTAGTACAGTATACCAGATATGTTCCTAAAGACGATGAATAATAGAGCAAACAGTGAAAAACATCACTGTAAACCACAGAGGCTAGAGCCTCAATGTTCTTCAAAACACGGTCAACCATATAAACAGAGCACATGGTCTTCGTTTGCCAAATAAACCTTGGCAGTATTTTAAGCTGACAATAGAAAAGAATGACAGGAGGACATAAGGAGGTTTAATAGTATTAATATTAATAGCTAGCACCGATTGCCACCCTTTGGGATCAGTCTGCGGTCTTTCAGTAAAAGGAACATACCTTTTAGCTTCATAGATAGTTATCATGTATAGGTATTTTCATCTGTTGTATTTAACCAAATAATAGTTTAGATACATTTTACTGCACCAATTCATTTCATAAAGCAAATATACTTGGTAATATTGGTTAAAGAGCATGTTGTTTTCTATATTTATGAAATACTTTATTTCTTTCAACAGACATCTACTTTATATTCATGTTATCATCTTAATAACATATATATTTAATATAATGCATCATTGATACACAGAGCCAGGAAGGAAGGTAGATAAAAAATAGCAATGATTCCATACTGTATGATTTTACCTGCCTGAGAACAGCATTGAGTTATCTACACAATCTGCACCTTTTCTCTCATACAAATTTAGCACAATGTCTTCAACCACCTCCCCTTACTGTTTTAATATCTCCATACTTTGATGTTTAAACCCACTGTCATTCCAGAAGCATCTTCTCACATGTCGTTTGTGAATTTATGCTTTTTAATCTCTTTAGATTTCTAGAAATGTATGTATTAAAAGGAAATGTATTTTTAAGATGCTGGATTCTTTCTCTTGTTGCATTTTAAAGTATATTTCTAGCTTACAGTCCTATAGAAATATACTAAATTGTTAGCTGCATTGGCTGTCCCTTAGATGGAAAGGACCATCTAAGTTCCTTTCATAAAAAAGATAAAAGTATATTGCCATCCTTCAATTATATCTAGTGCCTTGCTTTGTCATTAGAACAAAGTTATGATACCATCATAGAGCACACAAACCCCTAAGACTATGACAGTCTACTGTTCTACCTTCTCATGCAGATAAGCATTAGAGAGAAAACAATGTCGCTACCCTTTTTAAATAAAATTTTTGTGCTTATTATTATGTTTCTAATTTCAATAAGAACAAATTTAAAAACTATAGTTGCAACAAAGAAAATATGAAATAGGATAGTTTAAACAAAAATTTTAATTAAGATGCAAATTTCTAAAATAATTGTGTTCGAAACTCATATATATATTTTATATATATGAATATATGAATTATAATATATATATATAAAATATATAGGCATACATTATGTATGTATCTATATATGTATTATATATATATTATAATTCATATATTCAGTTTAATTAAACATTTATTTTAAATATTTTTGAGGCTATAAAATCCTATTATTAATTATTCAGTTGTTAATTTAATTATGTTTACATTATCAATAATTTATATTTGCATTTTCAGATTCCAAGAAAATGAAAAAACCTCCAGAAGGTAAAAGAAATACTTAAAATACTTTATTTTGGGGGGTAGAGGTGTCTAGTACTTGGTACTTAATGAGCCCTTACGTTGCGTTTTTACCCCTTAATGATTCACCTAGAAGAAAATTCTGTATATGGAATTGAAAAGAGGACAAGAAAGAGAGCAAGAACAAGGGAGTGAGGGAGGAGAGAGAAGAGACAGAGACAGAGAGAGACAGAGAGAGAGGGAGAGAGAGAGAGACAGAGAGAGAAGAGTGCTTTAGTTCAGGGACAGCACACTTGTCTATCATGTGTAAGACTCAATGCTCAAATTCTAGCAAACACAAAACAATATCAATAATAATAATAATATCAAGTTATGATATATTTCTATATTTACCTATCATGGACCTTTTCAATTGTTACAAAAATATGATTATTTTATGAGACACTGAACAATGTTACATATCGAGTACATAAATTTGTTTACTTCAATTTCGTTTCAACATAGTAACTTCAGTCAAGAGTTGACGTATACCTTCTCTTTCTTGACTTCAATCATGACACATTTGGCAAATTACCCTCTGTCTTCTGAACTTGAAGAAGGTATTTATTCATGTGCACTAAGACTACCAGGCATAAATAGTTCAGGTTATTAAGCAGTATAATTCTAGACCTTTTAATTATTGAATGCTGTTTCTGTCAATAAAGTTATACATCTACCAGGGATAATTAGTATACCTCAAAGCAAGACTCACTGTGAAATTCAAAAGGAGAACTAGTGAGGAGGTAGGTTGAGGGAGACTGTATTCTAGCCATTGTTTGTGTATTCAATGTATCTCAAAATCTTTTAAGAGTAACAGTTCCATGCTTCTTTTTCTTTCAACAGAACAGCCCAAGGGAAAAAGTAAGGACATACATGCGAAGTCTATTTGTGCAAACTTGCTTCCTCTATATAGAACTGGCCTACTGGTGTGATTATATTTCAAATTGCAGTGTTCAATACATGTGGACTCTATTTCTGTTTTGCTTTGAATATTTTAGGGGGGGATATCTTATTTATTGATTTTTCTGCATACTTGAGAATGTGTAAACCAGAGATCAGAGTAGGACAGAAACCATACCAAGCATTCTCACACTCATCTGACTCATAGAAGTAGCTAATAAAACCTTGAATTTTTTACCCTACCTGCATTCCGTTGACACCCATGATGTAATGTTTGTGTAAGTTTAGTGTTGACATCTAGTTACTTCTCTATTCAGAAAGAACAGTAAGTATTGTTTTCTAGACTCTTTCCTATTATCTAATTGTTGAGGTCTAGGAATCATCTCACAAACTACATGCTCACCGTTATCAGTCAAAGATAGTTTATTGAGCATATGCCCCAGGACTGATTGATCGAGACCACAGTCCAGATTCAGGAACTGAACTCTGACCTTGAGTTAAGATCCTACAGGATTTTTAATCCTAAAATCTATGGATATCTATGTCGAGTTATTCCACCAATCAAGATTTAGGGATAGGGAATTTACTTAGGAACATGTCTTTGTTGTACATTTATTCTGTTCCCATTGGTTGGGGTGTTCAACTGTGGCAGGGGACTTGCCTTGTCTAATATTCATGTAGTAACTTGCAAACAATGTCATAAGTTACCTATGTACATGTCTCTTTCTGCCAAATAGGATGCCAGCTCCCATGGAGGGCTTGGGAGCTTAAACTTTACTTGACCATAGCTCAAAATCTAAGTCTTATTCAAGATAGTTTCTTATATTGATGCAGGTGTCTCTTCTATGTTGGAGTCCATCCCAGAGGCAACTTGTAAAAGAAAATAGCATTAAAAGCTTATACATCAGTGCAGGAAGTGATGCTGGGTGGTTGGTTTAGGTCCAAGCTTATTATTCCAAAGGAACATAATGTAACAGAATATGTAATCAACTTGGCCATGAGAAAGCTTTTTAGTAACAGCAGAAATAACATATGAGCAAGTTTATTTATAATGGCAGGCTAGCCAGGTCACAGTTACCTAATACTTAACATTCCTTCTAGGTTAAATTCTTTTACCTAGGACTTAACACTTGTCACCTACAAATATTTTGATATTCATATTCAATTTCCATAAAAGTATTTTAAGCTCATTGCAATAAAATTGTTAGGGATGCATTTCTTAAAGATCATATACAATTATACAGTGCACTATTGATATTGCTCGCCAAACAGTTGAGTAAAGCTATATGCCTCTAGGTCTGTGTTTTTGTAAAAGTATAGATAGCATGCTTAAGGGACAATTTAACCGTCATTGAAATTAGCACACTTCTAGGAAGATAAACACATGACTCCATTGACATTCAAAAACTCTGCTTTAAAATGTATGTCAGCTTAAAATATGCATATTTTGGTTGTTAGGACATTGAAACATCCTATCATAAAACTGCTCTAAAGTATCCGTGGAATGAAATGTGAAATTATACTACAAACCAGCCATATGGAGAAATTGATCTACAGAGCAGTACACTTTCCTTCATGCTAGGATTGATGAGTGTATACAGCTAGTGTAATATCTGGCACGCATATAGAAACCACACCATAAAGTATTACCCTAGAATGAACATAGAGGCAGCTAGAGATTTGAGAAACGCTATTATTTGTATATACAAATTTAGTATATTTAGTGTTGTGATCACTGTGCAGCTTTCAGAAAACACTCAACAGCTCTTGTATTCCAGACTATTCCATATTACATTATTATTACTGTTATTGTTATTGTTATTGTTATTATTATTATTATTGTAATCTACAAATATTTTGACATGCTCACATTCCTTCTCCCTACAAGCATTACAGACTCATTGGAAAAATTGTTAAGATGAAATAGATAAAATAAAATAAACTTCACAATTGTTCAACACAATGCATAGACTTCTAGGAATGCATTCAGTATGTTTAAAATTAGCTAAGTGACACACACTTTTAGTTTTGCTCCTTAACATCTCTTCAACCTATTTGTTTATTTATTTCTCTGCTAGCAACTATGTCAGAGGAGAATTTGTTGCCTAAAATACATATGTCAGTACAAGCTTGAAAAACAAAATTGATCAAGGAAAGTTTGGTGCATTGGTCAGAGAAGATTCTGTGATACTCTTTTATCCTAAAATGTGGAATATGGAATTCCTTTAATTTAAACATCTTCTTATCTTCTGATTGAATTCACTACATAAAATATTAAATATTTTCCTTGCTTTTTAGTTCATTGGTCCTATTTATCATTACTGCTCAAGGACAGTCCTTTGATTAAATCGACAAGTTGTCAAGACAAAATAAGAACTGGAACATAAAGATAACATTAAAAATATCAAATTATTGCCAGACCATCCTATAAAAATAGTACTTATTAATGTGTCAAATTATCTTGAGAAGAGAATTATTCCTTTTTCTCACAGAATGTGGATAAGGAAGTTTCTGATGGAACCACCACCTAAGGAGTATTCTAGTGTAACATATGGCCTGTAATGTCCTTGCTTTGCTTGCTCCTACCTGCCTCCTTACGCTATCTTAGTGCTTAAGCATTCCCATCAAAGTCCTTATTGTCACTACATAAATCCCCAAGAAAAGGATTGGGAGAGGAATTTATCCAGATTCAACTTTTTGTAACTTATTCTAAAGAAACTATAGTAATTATACTTCACGTGTCTTTTATACCCAAACGTTAATTCAAGTTATTGCAAAATAAAAGCAAGCTCAAAGTTTTCCTCTCTTAAGGGATCTACATTATGTTTCTGGTTTGTATTACCAAAAAATTTTTTCTTAATATTCAGTATATTTCATTGCTATGCTATAACACACTCATTGAACTAGGGAGAAAAAGCAATCCTGAGGATGAGCTATTCATCATTTTGTGACACTCACGAGTTGCTGTGGTCTAGCATCAACAATGCATGTTTGTCTATATTAAAACAACTTATTTAGAAAACATAAACTTATAATCATATTAACAATGATAATCTGTTTTAGAACAGGAAAAGAAAGAAAAGCACACAGAACCAGGTAACAATTTTAATGTTCAATTTTTATTTTTTGTTATTTAATTCATCCTTGAATACTGAATTTTAATGGCTGTCACAGATTGTTGATTCACCTTCTCCCCTCTTTCTTGTTTCGTACAGCAAAGACACCAAAAAAGGAACATCCAGGTGAGTGAGACTGCTATACCTCAATTGATTTTCCCAGTAGGCAGATCTGAGATGAGCTTATAAAGGCAAGCCAGGCAAAGACAGAAAATCTCTCCATCTCACTGTCTGTGTTCTGAGCTCTTGCCAAAATCAATATCCATACAGTTTGAGAGAAGGAAGAGCAAATGCTGTGTTGTCTCCTTGTTGCTAAACATGTGTCTGTGAACTGGCAGCAACAGATCCCCTGAGACATCAGTGGTGCCTGCATCTGGTTCCACCCCAGACCAACTAAATAAAAATCTGCACCTTAGTAAGATCATTGGGCATCTATTTATGCAGTGTCTGAGAACTTACATCATATCCACAGTCAGTCTTGTGAAAGTAATGACTGCTGTTTTTAGCTTGGTTTTTTCATTTTCATCAGACTAGGAAAATAGCCCATGGATGCCCACAGCTATTGTGTGTTTTCCCACTTCCACTTATCTGACTTAGGTTATGGCTCACAGATATGCACGAAGGCTTGTATTCTCAGTGGTTCTAGAGTCTATATGAAGCTGGTGATCAGGGATAACCATTAGAGACACTGTTTTATAGATAGATACATTTATAATTGAAGCTAACAAGATAAAGTAAGAATAAAACTTTTTTCTGTAAATGTTTTTCAGCTTAAAAAATACTCTCCCCATGTTCATAATGTTACTTAATAATTTTTTTTTTTGCTGCTTTGTGGTGTTGCTCTCAATATATCAATATCCTAAGATTAGAAAGTTGAAATTAGAACTAACAGACCAGACAAATAAAATAACAAAAAATGTAAGTACAGTTAATATGGACACAAAATAATTTTATAAAGTTTCTAAAATGTAAGCAGTTCAAGTAAGTTATTATTTCTAAATACTTTTTATTGGATCTTGCAATAAACACCATCTATAAATTTTTCTTGATGAAAATCATTCAATGTTCTTGAGGCTTCTCTCTCTCTCTCTCTCTCTCTCTCTCTCTCTCGTGTGTCTGTGTGTGTATAGGATATGTGAATGTGTCTTGTATGCATGGTATGTGACTGTACATGTTTGTGCAGACTGTAAGCTCTAGCCCTTGGATAGTATAGGTGTTAAGCTTTGTGCATATATGCAGTGGATATGCGTGTGTGCAGGCAGATGTAGCCTCAATTATTGTCTGCCAGCTGCTCCTATCACATTTAATTATAATTAAAGTAAACAACATTGATTTAATATTATGTCAATAACCAAGTAAATATGGCTAAATTATAGCCTAAGCTCTTGCTTGATAACAGTTTATTAGTTGAAAAGAAAAACATGAAATAGAATAATAATTGGTTATAAAGTTTAAAAAACAGAGTAATTTTCAGTTACACAATTTAAGAGATGAAATAACAGTATGTTTTATTATTTCACATTAACGGTCAAGCTACTGCATCTCAGAAAAGGAATATTTTGTCTACATTATAGAGTGAAGCCTATTTATGTAGAAGTACATTTCCACAGTGAATGAGACAACACATACTCATATTTATATTATATGAGGAAAGCTAAAATAGAGCATAAAACATTGAAAACATGCATAAGTATACACAAGAATCAATATGAACAATTTAAGTGTTTAGCAGATCAGTATTACTGTCAGTGTACATTCATTTCCAGGTGTGAATAGAATACAGCAATTTACTCACACTTGGACATTTTTATTTTATTTTGCTTTGTTTTTAGACACAAATATGTAGCTCTGGCTGTCCTGTAGCTCACTGTGTAGACCAAGCTGGCCTCAAGCTCACAGAGATGCTCCTGCCTCTGCTTCCCAAGGCCTGGGATTAAAGGTGTGAATCAGCATGCCTGGCTACTTAGATTTAAAGTGATGTTACTGAATCATCAACTTAATTTATACCTTTGGGGCAATGTTATAGATTTTGGAAATATACTTCCCTAAACATGGCAGCAGTCAGGCCACTTGATAATTATTGAAAGCTCTGTAAATGAAGCATGAGCACTTTTGAAAGATGTGTGGACTCTTCTGACAAATCTCTGGGCTTTGAAATACGTCTTAGAGCATAGCAAAGAAAATCGGAAAACTACATTTTCTTCTCAGATGTAATTTTCTTCAGTTTCTAATATTATACTTTCTATCTTTCTAACAACTAAGCCTCAAAGTTATTTTTAATGATGGTAGACTATTAATTAATGAAGACCTGCTTCTCTTTTGTCATTGCAGCTCCAAGTGAAAAACAGAGAAAAGCAAGTACGTTGAACAAAGCTTGATAAGAATAGTATGGGTTAGCAGCCTACTCACTTACAGGTTCTTCTGTAGACCTTCTTAATGCTGATTTTTGAGCCCCACTTGTCTGCATTTCTATATGATGAATTGTTATGGTGAAATAACATATAAAATAAGTCATCTTCTGTGCTGTGTGTTTGTTCTTATGAAAATTTATCTTGAGAGCTTAAATTTGTGAATAGTATAGTAGCTTTGTCTACTATGAAAGTTTCATTTTTAATGAAATATAGACATCCTAAAACTTTATTAAAATTTTTTAAAGAGTTCCAATTCTTTTTTAATGTTTGTATCCTCAGATTAATTTTTTCTGATAACTAATAGGTTATCATGATAGATACATCAGTGACAGCTCTCATGCTTAGGGAGAAATGCTGATTTTTTGCTTATTATTTTTGATTGGATAAAGTACAGTTATTTCAATATTATAATTAATACACTTATTAATAAATATTGAGGTCAATAACAATCATTTCCTTATAACTAATTTTCTTATGCTTTATATATAAGATTAATGGTAGAATATAAGCAGCATATCAGTTTCATTCTGTACATTTTCTTGATTATATTTTTGTTTTGAGTTAAAGGTGCATGCATATTGATCCTAGTGCTGATACATAAAGGAGCTCTATAGTTTATTTTGAAATAGTATATTGTTGATGTCACAACAAGTTAAGTTGGTATTATTTAAAAATAGAACATTGTGGCTGCAATTGTCACAAAGGTATTTAAAAACCTATAGATTTTTTTTTTTTTTTATAAAAAGAGAAAGTTATGTTAGGGCTAGAGAGATGACTTATCAGGGAAGAAAACACTTGCTGCTCTTCCACAAAAGTTGAGTTTTTAGTTCAGTTTCCAATACTCATGATGGTTTACAGTTGCCTATAATTCCAGTTCCAAGGCATCCAATGCCCTTCTTTGCCATGAATGGATATACAAAACCATGAACATGTACACACACACATACACACATATGCATGTGCACACACACACACACACACATGATCATACACACATACACATACTCACATACAAACACATAAAAAATTTAAAACATAAAAAAGTAGTTATTCATGACTTCATATTTTCATGAAAAGCTGGAGTTTAAAGTTGAATATAAGGCTAACTGGAACTTTGTACCATAGACTGTTTAGTATGCTAAGCCATGGAAATGCATAATCAAGAAAATGTACAACATGAAACTGATAATTTTGCATCACTCATAGAAAGCTTTAGATTGAAAATTACTCTGAAATTTAACATTTCTCATGAAGAAATATGACACACAGATAAAAATATTCATCTACATTAAAAAAGCCTGGAATTATGTCCATCTGTAAAACACTGTCGAATCACATTTTGAAGAGATAAGCATCTTTTGCAGTAAACTATTAAACTAGCTTGTCAAATTATTTCAACCCAAATTAAAATTTAAAGAGGTCATATTCAACCCTTTATGTGATGGAGAGCATTGAGCTTGATGTGAACATTGTTCTTCATTACAAAATTAATTTAAAATATTTCATAAGTTATCTAATATCATTATGGTTATGTATTTATCTAGGAACTGGCCTTTTGACATTGAAATCATAAAACATAACCAATTTTATACAGTTACTATCGACATTCAACAGCTAAAAGGCTAGTGCTAAGGTGAAACTTGCATACTATAGATAGTTTTGAAAACACTTTAGCTTGTCCATTTTGTATCTTGCAATTTATAGGTATTACCTGACTATCTGTCATATGGTTTCTATTATTTTAGACCACAATGGTATGTATGACAGTTAGATATACAGATAAAGTAACACTAATCAAGTATGTATGTGAGTCAGTGTGATAACATTGAATTTAAAAGGAGATGTAGGATTGACAGGAAAGAGAAATTCATGAAAAATTATTGTTCTTTAATACTGGGTTCATAGCTAGAAAATAGATTGAACTAGTAGGGAAGAACCATTTACCTCTGCTCCTACAGAATAGTTAATATCACTGTAGGAGAAAACATGTATTGGTTTGAAGTGAAGGTTCTCATGGGCACTATGGACTTGACAAAAATAGAACCCCTCCATGTTTCAATGATACAATTCTAGTGAAGGGTTCTTAGTACTCCAACAATATCATGAAGTGAAGTTGATGGAGAAAGAGTCCTCAATGAGGCAGAATCTCCAAACCTAGATTCAGAATGTCTACAGGTTATTGATTCTTTTCTCTATCCCAGCACAAACCAAAAATGTGTCCAAACATCCATTTTTTCACCTCTTATATTCACTTGAATGTATGTGTAACTTTTAACATTGGATAGAATTGTGCTGTGGTTGACAGTATGACTAGTTATCTCTAAATAGGAAGATGATAAGACAGGTGGGGTTTTAGACTATCGATTATGTAAGAAATGTAATACTATCCATAGTGATTCTTCAAAAGGACATTAGGTTCACACTACTTACTAAAAATATTGTGAATAGTTATACCACACATCAGTGCTCTAAATGTCTTTGGAAACACTGCTGTAGTTAATCTTTCCACATTGAGTAATTCAGGGTGCAGATCACATAGTTTTTTACTATCTGCAAATAACCTCCTGTCAATTGATGTATGAACAAAATATTTACCTTAGGCCAGACAAAACTGAACATTTGTCTATATAAATTAAATTTAAAATGCCAACAAACATTTTTCATCCTCTGATTTTAGCCCTGCACATATTTTCATATGTTCAGCCATCATTAGGTTGATCAATCTAATTTCAGTATCCTGATATGTATAATATCCTCCTCTACTAAAATGTACCTCAGAAGTATTTGGGAGTAGCCCAGATAAGGTGCTGAAGAGTCAGGGAATTTTCAATTTAAGTATTTATCATTGAAAGAGTGGCAGCCATTTATACCAAGAGAATGGAATATTATTTGAAAACCATTAAGGTATTTCTGGAAGAACAAGGAATATAGTCTTATTCTGGTTTACTAAATTAGTAGTTGTAGAGCCTTCTGCAGTAACCATGACTTTATAAGAAAAGTTAGCTAGGTTTCTAATACCAGACATGGTATACCTCTTGTTGAAAGGGTATTATGTCCAATCTGTACAGTTGTCGGGCCATTATGATCATTGACATGATTTGTAGGCATCATAGCTGGGTGGAGCAGTTCATTGTTTCTCTTCTTTGGAAGGCTGCAAAGTGCCTTCTGGTACTATGGAATCGAGAGCAGGGAGAGAGCATTCAGGTAAATTCTAGCTCAAGTGCCTCTGGACCCTGTTTCTGAAGTGCATAGCAACTTTGGCAGTAGTAACTTAGCTTTCACCTCTGGGCTGTAGCCAATGACATAAGCAATAGGTTGTTTATTTAGGGATTATCTTACATAGCTCTGGCCAGCAACTCAAAACAGTACTTCTCATGTCTGGTATGCAGCTTTATGTTAGATGGTGTTTGGCTCTTAAGAGGGAGTGCTGTCACCCCAGATGAGAAAAGTTCATTAAAATATGTATATAGAGAAGTATAAAAGCATTTTCTTGAAACACAGGGAGAGGCTTAAAACCCTCTAGGAAAACATCTAAGCTGTAAATTTAAAAAAATTCTGTATTTTTTTTGCTAAAATTAAGATCTTTGTCAATAGATACTATAACAAGTAGTAGTAATATACAAATGCTAATAAAACTAAAAGTATAAATATATGATGATAAAAATTACCTCAAATAATGTGTTTATAAAATTAGAAGAGAAGCATTACAAAGATTTATTACCTCATCAATGCTTTCTCTTCCCCACAAACTGTAGAAAGCTTAGAAGCATTACAAAGATTTATTACATCATCAATGCTTTCTCTTCCCCTACAAACTGTAGAAAGCTTTATCTAGTTTTGCTTCAAAATGAAATAATTTATTCTAGGTTCAGATTCCATATTTTATCTTTAGTATAGTTTTCTTATTTTCTTTATTAGATATTCAAATAAGCACCCCCACATGGCAAATATTTTGCCTTTCAAATTGTTACTATTTTTTAAAGAAGTAATGTGGTTTTTTAAAAAATAATATTATAGCTAACATTTAATACTGCTCACACTTAGCTTCCCAAGCCAAATATTCTTGACCATCTACCTAATTAAAAACAAAGAGCAAAGAAGGCCTTTATAAGGTCTTCTCCAAAATTCATAAATCACCTACACTGTGATTAAATACTAATACTTTAACAACTATTTTTTGTTAAATGAGACACTTTTTATCAGCACTAAGAATACATAAGAATACAATTTTGATATCATAGAGTTATACCATGGAAGGAAGTTTACAAAGCATTCATTTATCAAAAAGCAAAAATGATACAAAAATTTTGTCTCTTTCTCCTCTCCTCTCTCCCTCCCTCCCTTCTTCTCTCCCTCTCTCCTTCACTTCCTCCCTACTTCCCTCCTCCCTGTCTACCTCCCTCCCTCCCTCTGCACTATTTGCATTTTATGTCTCCTTCCCTCTCTGTATATTTTCATTTTATGTTTTGATTAAATGTATTCTGGTCTGACTAAAATACTATATGCTATTGTTCTGAAAACTCTGATAGCCATTGCTTTATTCTTTAAATAACTGAATTTGCAGAAGCTGAACGAGCCAAAGAAGAGATTGCTGCTGCCTCAACAAAAAAGGGTAAATACAGCTGAGAACAAAAAAAAAAAAAAGCTGATAACTTGATCCTGAAGCTTTTAACTAGTGTCTGTGTAGTGTGGTGAGAGGAGCCTTGCTTGCTGATTTTGCTATTTCACTAACACAAAAACGAACTTTGCATGATTATTATCGCATTTACATTAACAAAGTTTTGTGGTTACTTCTCTATTGCAGTCAGTTTTTGCCCACTAGATCTATAAATCAACGTTTGTAATTATACCTAAATTGAAATACAAATTTTGAAAAATTTCATATGTATGCTGCTTAAATGCAATGTGATTTCATTTATCCATAGGACATTTAGATTCAACACACAACATTAAAAGACTAAGTATTGAATAAATTAAAATTTGGCTAAGAAGATGCACATAGTGTGTTCATTTTGTATGAAAATTTTATAGGACTGAGAAATATATTCCATGAGATGCTGACATAGGGAAGTTGTGCTTTGAGAAGCAAAATGGGAAGCTGCAAGAGAAAACAGAAATTCTAACAATGTCTTTAAAAGCAACTCATAAGGGGAGGTTCCAAAGGGGAGATCTGGAAAGGGGGAAACATTTGAAATGTAAATAAAGTAGGAAAAAAAAGAAGAAAATCAGGGTAACTACATTACTAATGTGAGAGAAACTCTAATACTTAGTTCTTCTGCTTAATCTGGGTTCATTAAAAATATATACTTCAAAAAAAAGAAGCAACTCATAAGAATGTTTAATAAGTCTACCTTAATGATACATTCAAGACCGCAACAATTCACACTCACACTTACACACATATTCCACTAAAATGACATTACATATACTTGTAAAATTTACACTATATAAGTACAAAATAAAACATACATAAAATTATAAAACTAATAAAATATGCATGGCATCAATTTAATGCTGCTTCTAACATTATATAGATAAGCAAACATATGCACCACATTCATTAATGCATCCCATATATTACTATTAATTGATTTGTATCTATAAACTGGTATATATTCATATACATGATTATATGATGTTATGTAGGTACATCACATTATGTTTAATTGATGTAATTTCACCATAGCTGACAGAAGCTTAAATTAAAGTAGCTTCATGTTGTATCATATTCTTTTTAAATTATTTACTTTATTTACATTTTAAATGTTCTCCCCCTTCCTAGATTTCTCTCTGCAACACCCCCAACCTATCCCCCCTCTTTTTTGCCCCTATGAAGGTGCTCCTCCAGCCACACACCCACTCTCCCCTCACCATTCAAACATCCCCCTATGCTGGGGCATCAAGCCTTCACAGGACTAAGGGCCTTCCCTCCCATTGATGCCAGATAAGGCCATCCTCTGCTAGCTGGAGCCATGGATCGGTCCATGTATACTCTTTGGTTGGCTTTGCCCCTGGGAGTTCTGGAAAGTCTGTTTAGTTGATATTGTTCTTCCTATGAGGTTTTAGTCCTCTTCAGCTCCTTCAGTCCTTCCCCTAGCTCTTCCACTGGGATCAGTTTGATGGTCGGCTGTGTCTGTTTCTATATTAATCAGGTGCTGGCATGGCTCATTAGTACTGTGTTGATGTAAATAATGAGAGATATCATGGTAGTATGAATAGGCTGGAGGTATTAATAGACAATAAGACAAAATCATTAATCTGGGCACTAGTATTTGGGCCTCATATGCTGTCAATAAGGCCAAGTTATTGATAAATTTAAAAGGAAGATGAAGGCATGCTGCATTTATATTTGTAGCTAAAAGTAACACCAACACTGTGCCCAGAAAACAGTAGATGCTTTCTTGTGTACTCTTTGGGTAATTAGTGATGGGGGAGAAGAGTAGAATTATGTCTACAGAGGCAAATATTGAACTACTAACATTGGATACATGTACAGATTGAGGCATTTTATTTCTGTTAAAAATTAATTTTTTAAAATTCACTTAACATCATGATCATAGTCTTCCTCCCCCCCCACTTCTTCCAGTCTTATCCTTACAGATGCATCACCCCGTGTTCCCTTCCCCTTCTTATCAGAGAAGGGGAAGCCTCCCTCTGGTACCACACCACTCTAGGGCATCTGTACCAACAGGACTAGGCACATCCTCCCCCACTGGGGCCCAAGCAGACAGTCCAGATAGGGAAAGGGGATCCAAAATCAGGGAAGAGCAACCTAGATAGCCTCTGCTCCACTTGTTGGGGGACCCATATGAATACAAGCTGTACATTTGCCACAAATGTATATGTGGTCTATGTCCAGCCCCTGCATGCTGCTTGGCTGGTGGTCAGTCTCTGTGAGCCCACATGGTCCCAGGTTATTTGACTTTATCGGTATTCTTGTGGTGTCCTTGATCACTCTGACTAGCTCAATTCTATCCCCCACTCTTCCACAAGACTTCCCAAGCCCAGCCTGATATTTGGCTATGGGGCTCTGCATGTGTATCTATCTGGGGCTGGATCTCAGGAAACAGCTATGTTAGGTTCCTGTCTGTAAGCATAGCAGAGTATTTTAAATAGTGTCAGGAGTTGGCTTTCTCATATGGAATGGGTTTCAGGTTGGGGCAGTCATTGGTTGGCTGTTTCCCCAGTCTCTGCTCCATCTTTATCCCTGCACATCTTGTGTGCAAGACAAATTTTCAGTTGAAGATTTTGTGGGACCTCCTCTCAAAGTCCTTCCTGACTATAGAAGATGGCCACTTCAGTCTGTGTCTCCCTCTAGTAGGAATCTCAGCTAAGGTCGCCCTCATAGACTCTCTATATCATTAGCTCAGACCTCCAGCTAGTGCCAGAGATGCCCCCAAGTGATCTCCATTTTCCCTCTCAGCTCTCTCCTGTTCCCCTTCTCCTCACATACGATTGCCACCAAGTTTGCTTCTTCATCCCTTCTTCTATCCACTTCCCTTTCTCTATCGACTTCCAATAACTATTTAGTTTCCCCTTTTGAGTGAGATTCATGCCTCCTCCCTTGGGACTACCTTATTACCAAGTTTCTTTGGGTCTATGGATTGTAGCATAGTTATCCTGTACTTAATGCTAATGTCCACTTATAAGCTAGTACATACCATTCTTGCCTTTCTGGCTCCGCGTTACCTCATTCACGATGATATCCTCAAGATCCATCCATAGAGCAATAAGAAAACTAAATCAATGGTATTCAAATTCGAAAGAAAGAAGTGAAAGCATCACTCTTCCCAGGTGAAATGATAGTATATGTAAGGGAACCGAAACCTTTCTCAGAGAACTCCTACCACTGATAAACACCTTCAGCAAAGTAGCGGGATAAAAAGTTAACTCAAAAAACTCAGTTGCTCTCCTTTATACAAATGATAATTAAGCTAAGAAATTAGAGAAACAACACCCTTTAGCCATAAATAACACAAAGTATCTTGGTGTGACTCTAATCAAGCAAGTGAAAGATTTGCATGACAAGAACGTCAAATCTCTGAAAAAAAAAAAAAAGAAATCAAGGAAGATATCAGAAGATAAAAAGATCTCCTGTGCTCATGAATCAGTAGGATTAACATAGTAAACATGGCCATCTTACCAAAAGCAATCTACAGATTCAGTGCAATTTGCACCAAAATTCCAACACAATTCTTTAGAGACCTTAAAAGAGCAATTATCAACTTCATACGGAAAACAAAAAACCCAGGGTAGCTAAAACAATGCTGAACAATAAAAGAATCAAACATTGGGAGGAATCAACTTATCTGACTTCAAGCTGTATTACAAAGCAACAGTGATTAAAAACTGTATGGTATTGGTATAGAAACAGACATATTTATCAATAGAATAAAATCAAACACCTGGAAATAAACCCACATATCCATGGACACTTGGTTTTTGATAAAGAAGAGGAAGCATTACAATGGAAAAAAAGAAAGCACCTTCAACAAATGCTGTTGGTCTAACATGATGTCTGCCTGTATAAGAATACAAATAGATCTGTATTTGTCACCTTGTACAAGACTCAAGTCCATGTGGATCAAATATCTCAAAATAAAACCAGATACTCTTAATCTAATAGAAGAGAAAATGGGGAATTGACTTGAATGTGTTGGTACAGGAGACAGCTTCTTGAACAGAACACCAATAGCTCAGGCTCTAAGATCACCAACTGATAAATGGAACCTCATGAAACTGCAAAACTTCTATAAGGCAAAGGACACTGTCAATAGGCCAAAACAGTAACCTACAGATTGGGAAAATATCTTCACTGACCCCACATATGACAGAGGGCTAATATCCAAACTATATAAAGAACTCAGGGAATTAGATACCAAGAATCCAAAGTACCCAATTGGAAATGGGTTACAGAGCCAAAAAGAGGAATGTTGAATGGCTGAGAAGCCCTTAAAGAATTTTTCAATGTCCTTAGTCATCAGAGAAATGAAAATAAAAAGGACCCTGAGATTTTATCTTATACTTGTCAGAATGGCTAAGGTCAAAAAGTCATAGGTAGTGGATTGAGGTAAAACTTTGCTGCCTGTTTGTTGGTCAAAGCCTTCTTACAATGATACAACATATGAAGACACGGTTGACAGCTATATTTGTCACTGCTGGAAACACAGTTGCTCTGCATGAGACAGACATAAATGAATACAATGGCAGCCCTGCCAATTTGGTGGGGGGAGGGGCATGTGTGGAGAGGTTCTCAGAAGATCTATATGGACACATTGCTGGCCTGCCTTTCGTTTCAACTACAGTGGAGCCTTAGGCTATATCTTTATCTCTCAGCATGGGCTCATAGACAGAAGCCTAATATAACTATCCTCTGAGATGTTCCATCCAGCAGCTGACCTAAACAGATACAGAGACCCACAACCAAACATACTGAGCTCCAGGAAGTCTTGTGGAATAGTTGAGGGTTAGGGCCTCCGCAAGAAGACTAATAGATTCAACTAATTGTTCTCATCTGTTAAGTTGAGTACACATTTGCTTTCCTCTCACATGCAGACAAATATCTTTTTATGTTTTCAAGGAAGGAATAAATTATAAATTACCTCACAAACAGTCAACTAACCTGTACTTCTGGGGACTTCCAGAGACTGAACCACGAACTAAAAAGCATACGTGTGCTAGACCTAGGTCCTCTGCACATATGTAGTAGATGTGCCTCATGGTCTTTACATGGGTCTCCGAACAACTGGAGCAGAGGCTTACCCTGACTCTGTTGCCTGCGTCTGGATCCTTCTCCCCTAACTGAACTGACTTGTTTGGTCTCAGTGGGAGAGACTGTAGAGACTTGAGATGCCAGGGTTGGTTAGTACCAAGGGGGAACTACCCCCTTCCTAGAGTAGAAGGAGAAGGGGTAAGGGGAGGGAATGTGAGAAAGGGTACTGGGATGATGGGGCAGGGCTATGATTGGCATATAAAATGAATAACCAAATTAGTGGGAAAAACTCAAGACAGCACATGCTGATGAGGATGTGACACAAGAGGAACACTACTCCGTTGCTTGTGGAAGTCCAAACTTGTACAACTATTCTGGAAATCAATTTGGTAGTTTACCAGAAAACCAAGAAAAGTTCTACCTTAAGACACAGCTATACCACTCCTGGGTATATACCCAAAAGATGTCCTACTATACTTCAGGGACACTTTCTCTACTATGTTTATAATGGCTTTATTCATAATAGCCAGAAACTGGAAACAACCTTGATGTCTGTCAACTGAAGAGTGGATAAAGAAAATGTTATATATCTACACTATGGAATACAACCCAGCTATTAAAAACAAAGACAAGATGAATTTTTCAGGATAGAGTCATTTTACCTTGAGTATTTAGGACATAAATGCAAACATTCATAGAATGCTGTTCAACTATGTCAAAGTAGAGTAAACAGTGATATAAAATCAAAACTGTACAATCAGTTATGGACCTCATAAGATACCTCAACTAAGGATGTTATGAATTTTTAACATAGCAAATATTTTTGTTAGAATGAGCCTGCTTAGTAAATTTTTAGAGTCATATGGCAGCAAAATGATCTATTTATAAACAAGAATTATAACCAACTATTTTGCCAATTAATCTTATATTTCTGTTTTTTTTCCACATTCTGCTTTGCTTATTACTCACTATCGGTAATTAATTTATTACTGATTTAGTAACTATTTAATAAGGTTCTGCACATTGGTTTGACAGATAATGAAAAGAATGAGCAGAGTAAAAATTGCTTCCAAAGCTCTCAGAAACAAACTCAGGTAGGGACTTACATAACTGACAAATTTACAAGACAACATTTAATCTGATTTTTCTCATCAGTTAATATTGTACACATTCCCATTCCTCTCATAGTCAGTGCATTTATTGTTCTCTCATGCATTTGCCATCCATAGTGCTTGCCGCTTTCTAATCTCCATAGTTAACAAAAACAAGAAATTAAATAGTGGTTGTTTTTGTCTGCAAGTTGACTTTGAACAAAGGACTGTACACGATACAGTGAAAACTGTTGATTTTGTGATTGTTCTAATATTTTCAAAGTTACAAATAATTCAATTACAACGTAGTAAATAAGATACAATGTACTAATTTATATTTTTATAAATTGTTTTACCTTAATATTTCATTTGAAGAGGAATAATATTAAATCCTCATTTGACACCATCTGTTTTGAATTTTAAAAATTTCTACTTATTTTCACTGTCACTTAACATAAACTTATGGCTGTCATACTTTGTATAAAATAAAATATGGGAGATAATGCTACTCTTGAATATAAAATACTTGAAAAATATGTACTCTGTTTTCACTAGCAGTTAAAATGTTTTAGCATAGCTGTAGCTCAAGGCAGAAGTCCAAAAGGAAGATAAATTCAGATAAAGTGACATGGCCATTTATAATTTATTCTTTCCTTGAAATCATCAAAAGATTTTCTTTGAGGTGACGTCAGAAGCAAGCCTTCAATAACAGATGTATTTGCAATGTGATCCTGATGAGAACACTCTGTGAGAGCAACTTGTGTCTCAGCAATAGAGCAAGGCAAGGTAGTGGGGCTTTGCAGGTTGTGTATGAGGATCCATAACTCAGGAGGGGACCTTCCTCTCAAGATAAGTCATGACACTGTTGCTGTGGTAAATGCTGATGCTATTTCTTTCTAGAAGCAATGAAACCTGTTAGTCTGTGAATAAAGTCCACAGCATGAAATTTCACTTTGTCTCTGCTCCTTGTCTGGTGAGAAGTTTCTAAGGCAAAATATTCTTTAATTTTCAATCAGACTCTGAACTTTACTTATGAAATCTTTATATACTTTTACTGTGTAGACACTTAACAGTTGATATCCCAGAGATTCCATTATTAACTTAGACTTCAGATTCTATCTTGACTTGTGGTGTACATATGTCAAGATCACAAATCTACCCTAAATTCTGAATATCCAAATAGTATCTCCATTTCTGATTTTACTATGCATTTCAGACTTCCGTTCTCAACTGTTCAATTAACAACTTAAAATTCATACCTTCTCAACTTAAAGTAGCTACTCTCTCTTCCCCACTTGTTTTTCATTATCTTTACCCCCTAGAGAGCAATGTTCAGTTTTCGTTTTATTTCTACTACATGTTTATTCAAATAATCTTAATATATTTCCATTTTTACTTCATAAATATTTCCTGTGTATGTGTTAGTATTCATATCCCTGACTGTCAGCCAAGTCATTGTTTCTTCCTGAATTACTCTTCTGACCCATGACTGGCCTCAGGTGTGTATATTTATATTAAAACTCAGCAAAGTCCATAGAAAATCATCAGAGCCGTGACATTGAATAAATCGCCCTATTTGAAATTCTTTCCTCCAGCTATTTATAAGGTCCAACCTCATTAAAATGGCTAATAGAATCCTCACAATCTATCTTCCATATTCTTTTCTAAATTGACCTTCATACATAATACAGATTTATATATGCAATAACACTATATTGCACACACTTCTAAATATATCTGTGAAATGTATATTTAGATTTGGATGCAGAGGGATGGACTTACTACGAAATATTTTATGTACATCTGAGAATTGATGAGAAAAACCACATTCCTACCTTTCTACCATGTGCACACAAGAATCTAAAAATTACTACTTTCTCTTCTACGGATATTTATACACTCTGTCGTTTCAGTCCATTTTAAATAGTACTTTTAACATACAAGTGATCTTGGACTGATGTTACTACATACATCAAAATATTATATTATTCCAAGGCTAGGGGACTGCATTCTAGATATCTATGTAAGTGCGACATCAGGGTCTATGGAAATTATGTATAACTCACCATTTTAGCGGTATCCTAGCATCCTCCACATTTAGACGATACTCGTTGCCTGGGATTTTAAGGACATACATTGAACTATGAGTGATGGGGTGTAAAAGGAAGATGGGTAACATTTAAGGTCTTGAGGTATCTTTATAGAACAATGATAATATTCAATGAGTAATGGAAACACAGCAAACCTTCTTTTCTTCCTAGTTCATCTCAAGCCCAGCTAACTCCATTATTAATAGTCTAAGGGTAAAAACAGTTGTCCATTACAATTACACAACAGGTAGAGGTGCCTGCTGCAAAACTGGGATTTTCCCTGGCACTCCATGAGGGAAGGAAGGAAACCACTCATGCAAAGCTGTCCTCTTCTACAAACAATGAGGGCGGTGTGCATGCCCCGTCCCCTGTAATAAATAAACGAACATAAAGCCGGCTTTTGGTTCTTTTACATTGATTGCATTTCTGTAAGTGTTATAATACCATGATTGCAGCTTCTGAAGTTATATAACACAAATCTACTTTCCCCCATCCTTACAATAAATATCTTCAAAAACAGAGAAATGTAAATGCATTCTTTCAACACCAAAGAAAGTTTGCGATGATCTATGTTATTTGAAGAAAAATTGATTGTGGCTTTCTTTTGATTCCTGTCAGGGAGAAAAGTCTTCTTCCTTAAATGAATCATTTATTTCTAAAGTTTATTCACCAAAAACAAGGTCTGATGAATTTTGCATTTAAATTTGAAATTAAAAGATAAACATGATATTCAAAATGTCATTTTTTTCCCATACAGATTCTCAGCATTTTCAGTGAGCTTGTTGAAATATATTGGACAAGATTTTCTAGAGATCCATAACCAGTAGAATATGCATAATATAAAAGAAGATTCACTAGACTGCAAGATACAATAGGAACTGTAAAGTCCAGGGACAGGCATCTATACAGAGGTAGAGAATCCTTTAGATGGTTAGTCATTTAAGCTCGCAGCCTCAGCAGACCCAACCTGAACCTGAAGACTTGTGAGGCTCCTCCATGGTACTAGTATTTCTAGTTTTCTGTTTTAGCTGTTCATTTCATATTTTCTCCACCCTTAATGGGCACCTCAAAAAATCTTTCTTCTTTACCATCAAAAGTGTCAGTCCATGGATAGTAGTCCTGCAGCAGCACTGCATGCAGGAAATGCCAACACATTCCAGATTTAAACATCTTTTAAAATAAGGACAAAATGCTTCTCCTTCTATTGTGGAAGTGCTCCAATACAATCAACCCATTACCATTTCACTGGCTGCTCACCTTAGAACACAGTACCATATTAGGAGCTTAGTTATAGTCTTTGCTGCTGGCAGATTTGGCACTCAGCAGTATCCATCAGTTCAGCTTTGCTGAGTGGAAATCTATGTTGCCTGCCACCAAGTCAACTTTGCTTATAGGCCTATAGGGCAATTAGGGATAGCCAAGAAATCTTTCTTTGCTGAGGTCACCTTTTGGTGAGAATTTACACAATACATTAATATTTTCACATTCTTTTATGTCCTCAACCATACAGCCAAACAATTAACTACAACTCTTAAATCAATATGTAATCAAATTCTTGATCACTTTTTCCTTCCAAGAAAAATGTATGGGCCAGTGTCATATGCTGACCAGTGTCTTGATTTCTCTTAATTGATGCCTTTCAAGATTGTCCTAGAAAGGGGTATAATCCCATCACTCTCTACTTCTGGGTGGTGCCTGCAGAACATGTAGTATCATCTGTTGAGTACTAATCACTCCTACCTCAGTAAACTAATCATAAGGCATATCTGCTGAGGCCATAGGCATGGCTGGGGACAGAAGACATCATAGCAAGTGTAGGCACAACAGACATTTAAATAGTCTCCATGAAGCTCAATGAATATTCTCCTGAGGGCAGATCATGTATACTACTTACATTTGATGATGGCCTACGGCTGTGTTTATCCAATGTTAAAGCTTAGTGGATCAGGTAACACAGAGTTCAGGGGCATCTTTAATTGCATGTTAACCTGGTGGCTTGTTTGCTTATTTTCAGATGTTTGTTTTTCTTCAAGATCAAGAAGCAGATCGTGAGCTGTCTATTTAAGAGAGATTAGTTTTCTGTAGGTGATGGCCAAACATTGTTCACAAATTCTACTGGCCTCAACTTGTTTTTCCCTATAGAGGTTGATTAGATCCCCTGAATAGCATTGCTAATTGCCATTAGCAACTCAAATTCTATCAGGTCTGCTGTACGATGTAGCCTGGATATATAGCCTTCCCTTTTTCTGGGCCTACATGACAACATAGAAACATCTAGAGTCTCTTGGTTTATTGAAAAGAGTACCACCCAAAATTGTGACATGTGCTGCCTTCAAATTTCAAATAAGCCTTTTAAATGCTGCAGTTCCTTATTAATGGTAGCTGGTCCCATATGTAGCAATTTATCCTTCCCCTTAAAAAGAAAAAGAGCACTTAATTGCTGAATATCACTGGAACTCCAGAAATTTTTACTGTCTTTTCTTCCCATCTACTTGATACACATGAGATTTATCAACAAGTAAACAGTAGCTGCTACCCTTGTTTACATGGTTGAGTCAACATAATGTCATTAATACGATTGACTTCTGTAATATCCTGTTGAAGATATGGGGAAGTAGCATCCCTATGAAATAAGTTGTGATACAAGACTAGAGAATTACTATATTCTTGAGGTTGTCTAGTCTTTCCAGTTGAAAGCAAATTGTTTATTTGATCATGGACAGGAATGAAAAAAATAGTGCATTTGCAAGGTTAGTAGATACATGCCAGATATACTAGGAGATATATGAATCTCCTTAGTAACCGCATGAAGTAGAAGAGATTCAACTGGAGTAACTATTTGATTAAGTTCAATATAATCATCTATTATTCCCCATCCATTTTATGCACAAGATAAATAGAAATAAATGGAAACATGGTGAAAACTATGAATCAGGTCCTTAATGACTACACTAATTTATGTAAACTTTCTAGGGATGAAAGGCAGTTTGTGGTTCACTATTTTCTTTCATAGATTTTGTTTTAATGCCTTCTACTTAGCTGTTTCAAAAATAGGTCAGGCAACCAACATAATTTTTCAAATTCAAAGTGCATCTATACAAATTATGCATTCTGTAACTGTAGAAATAACCACGGATGAGTCTGAAGATCCTGATGAACTCACTATTAGTCAGATATTGGCTAAAGAACTCTAACCTCCTTATCGTTTTGCTCCAACCAGGGGGATATGACACTATGTGTAGTCATTTGTAATTAGTGTTGACTCATTGCCAGTGTATAGCAGGCTCCAAGAGGTTAGACTATTTTATTTTACTAATGTACAATTACCCCAGGAATAGGTATCTTTGAGGATAAGTATTAATAGCAAAACCAGTGTTATAGGAAAGTGCTTTCTTAATAGAACCTAGCCTCTCTTATATTCAATATTCTGGGCCTAGAAACTGGCTCAATTTGTTGAATAGTCACGATTTTCTGTTGCTGTGACCCAAAGCAGCCTTTAACTCATTAGTCCTGAAGCTTTTCTGCTTATCTAGATGGAGCACACATTTAATAGATTCCCCATCGACTTTACTTCTAGAAATACAATGATGAATTAGCCAGTGGTATAGGTAAACCAGCCCATCTTGATGATTTAATTTCCTATGTTTTCGTATATGGTAACTATATTTATTTTGTTGCCTTTTGGAAGTTTAGTGCCATTCCCCTCCCACTGCTAGTGTGAAATGCAATTAGATTTGTTATATTTTAATTATCCAGTTGAACAGATGTGGCTCCTACTATAAAATATGACATAAAAGAAGCAATAAAATATTCTACTTAGAAAGTTGACACAGTACTTCTCACACAAGAATGAATTCCTGAGCTTGGATCCCATCAACTATGGAATGTCTAGATGTGCATGCGTCTATATTCCAAATGCTAGAGAGACAGAAACAGGCAGATACTTGGTGTGCACTACCTAGTCATGCTAGCCCACCATTGATCTCCTGCATCAGGGAATGATCCTGCTTTAAAAATGAAGTGAAGAGCTATGGAGAAAGGCAACTTATGTTAACATCTGTTCTCTGTATGCATACTTTCATGCTCATGTGTACACAACCATATATATATGTGTGTGTGTGTGTGTGTGTGTGTGTGTGTATGTACACACACACACATATGCATATATCACATGTGTGCATGATTTTGCATGCACACACACCAGGAGATATATACTCCTTATATACATAATACATGCATACACGTACACACATACAGAGAGAAAGAGAGAGAGAGAGAGAGAGAGAGAGAGAGAGAGAGAGAGAGAGAAATTTTACAAAGAGCAATGACAGACTTTATCAACCACGCTGGTGCTCCTATCACAAAGCTATTTCTTATAATATCAATAAAAGGAAAATCTTCTTGACCCTCCATTGTGGAATGTGAAGTTCTACATAGTAAGTCCATTCTAACATACCAATTTCTCTGAACGCTGAATGTTCAACATTTCTTCTTCTGTGCAAGCTGTGACATTACACCCAGTGATCCATACCAAAACCTCCACCTGATCGAGTTGTATGTTCTTTTTACCATTAGCCGTTACCATGCACCCCTAAATTGCATCCCCCTACATATTCTACAAACTTCTGTTTGTATGAATTAGAAAACTCAAGAAATTCGTTAAGAGTTTAGTATGCTTCTTCATGTAAATAATCCCATGAACTTTCCCTCTTCAGCATGTGAGACATGAAACGGTTTCAGGGATAGAAGCAAACAAGAGTGATGAAGATGGGTTCTGAAGGCATCAGCATCATTTTGCTTTGTATCCCATTCAGAGAACCTCATTGCTGGTTTGATTGACAGTAGATTAATTCCCCCAGGCAAGTAAGTCTGGAGTACCGCATAAAAAGAGACAAAACTTGCTTTAGTCAAAATGATCCACAAGAATCTCAGACATCAGTATCTTCAGTTTCAGCAGAGTCTTCCCATAATCTCCACCTCAAGTTACTGGATCTTATTTTCTTTATTCTTTGAAGCTAGGACATATACTGTGTTATAACTCAGCAAATCATATCAGAAATTACTGTTTATGTTTCGAGGGGTTTTACTGTTATTGTTTGACTTTTTAAATCTTCACCTTAATTTCTATGGGAGAGTTGATCCTTTCTCAAGACACATGCAAAAGTCTTTATATTGTTTAAACATATATCATGAGAAATAAGTTTTATTTCTATTATGTTTATTCCTTTTATTATTTTATGTGTACATGGTAAAAGTAGTTGATCAGCATCATTATGTTCTTTAGACTTCTTGAAAGATTTAGGAGATTCTATATGTGTGTGTGTGTGTCACAAAATTGTTTGGTCCTCACAAGGGATGTGTCAGAAGTATCAAAAGCATTTATCAGGCACATTGTTTTTTAAGAGAAAAGTTTTAATTTTATTTACTTCTTAAATACCGATAAACAAACATGTAAAAGAATTATCCTTTGGCAAGACGTTGTTTGTTCGCCATAATACAATTCACAGTTTCACACCTGGATGTTATGTCCAAGTATTCTCCTCCTTGGCAGGCTTATCTGTTAAAGTGAGCATTCACTTTAGATTGGGATGGTCGTCCGAGTCTGAAGTGGCAAGCACAGCACCTGTGAGGGTCTATACCAGGTGCTCTGTGTATATGTTAAGACTGTGAGCTTGGTGTTCTTGGGGGACTCCTAACATTGGGCGTGGGCATATCTCTGACTCTTTTGCGGGCTCTTGGGACTCGATTCCTTCTATTGAGTTGCCTTGTCCAGCCTGGATATGAGGGGTTTATCTGGTCTTATTGTATCTTTTTTTTTCTTTTGGTCCTGTGTAGCTGTTGTCTCTTGGAGGCCTGCTCTTTCTGAAGAGGAAATTGAAGGAGCATAGATCTAGGAGAGAAGGGAGTTAGGGAAGCTAGGTGGAGTGGGAGGGGGGAATATTGTGGATGTAATGTGTTGTATGAGAGAAGAACATTTTAAAAAGAAAATAAGTCTATTAATTTAAAGGAATTTTTCAAGTATTCCAAATTTTATTTTATTTTTAATTTTTTATTCATCTGTCATAGACTATATCTTGACCACAGCCTCTCTTTCTTCTCTTCCCAGTTCTCCACTCCACCTACCCTCGCTCCCAGATCCATTATTCTTCCACTTCACTTTTAAAAAGGGCAGCCCTCACAATAATATCAATGAGAAATGGCATAAAAAGATTTAATAGGACTAGGAATAAACCCACATAAGAAGGCTGGAAGAGCCAAACTAGAAGAAGGAAAAGAGCCTCAAAAGCAGGTTAAAAAAAAAGAAAAAAAAAATCAAAGACAGCCCTTGTTCTCATTCTCTGGAATTCCACCAAATCCCCAAGTTAACAACTACAACATGTATGCAGAGTGCCTAGAACAGACAAATGTAGGTTCCGTGATTGTCACTTAGCCGTCTGTGAGACCCTGTGAGCCCTGCTTCGTTGATTCTGTGTGCTGTGTTCTCTTGAGATCCTCAGCTCCCTTCCCCGGCTCCTATAATCCTCCTTCCTCTACTTCTAGGTTTCCCAAACTCTGTCTAACCTTTGGGTATGGGTCTCTGCATCTACCTCCATTAGCTGCTAGAGGAAGCCTCTCTGATGATGATTGGGCTAGGCACTTATCTATGAGTATAACAGTATTATTAAGAATAATTTTTTTACTTTTATTTTATTTGTTTGTTTGTTTACTTATTTTTTGTCAGTAATGTTTGCTTCTACCCTCGGACTCTGAGTTATCTGGCTCGGGCAGTGTCAGGCATGGACTCTCTCTTGTGGCATGGGTCTCAATGTGGACAAATTATTGACTGGCTGTTGCCCCAAGCTATGAGCCACCTTTACCCCAGCATAGATTGCAATCAAGAATGGTTGTTGGTGGAAGGTTTTGTGGATTAGTGTCTTGGTTCCACCACTGGGAGACTAGCCTAGTTACAGAAGATAGCCTGTTCAGGCTCCATACCCTGCATTAGTAGGAGTTCTAGCTTGAGTCACCCGGATAGGCTTCAGGAAGTTTCCATTGTACTAGATTCTTGCATTTCCCTTTAAAAGCTCACTTTTTCCAATCTTCTAAGTTTCTCCCTCTGTCACTCTCTCCCCTACCCACTTCCTCCTCCTCCTCCTCACTTACTCATAATCTACAAAAATCTCAATTTCTCTTTTCCTAGGAGATCTATGCCTCTTTCCTATACTCCTCTTTTTAACCTACCTTCTTTGGGTCTGTGGATTGTAGTGTAATTAAACTTTACTTCTCAGATAGTATCAACTTATAAGTGAGTACATATAATGTTTGTCTCTTTTGGCCAGGGTTGCCTGACAGAGGATGACTTTTTTTCTATTTGTATCTATTTGCCTGCAAGTTTCTTGATATCCTTTTTTTCTAACAGCTGGATATATTTTGTAAATATAACACATTTTCTGTATCCTTACTTCAGTTAAGGGACACTTAGGTTGTTCCCAGCTTCTGTCTATTGTTAATAAAGCCAGTAAGAATATAACAGAGTTGAGCAAGTGTCTTTGAGGGAGGATGGAGTGTCTTTTGGGTATATTCCCAAGAGCGGTAGAGCTGGGTCTTGAGGTAGATTGATTCCCAGTTATCCAAGGAACTGCCATATTGATTTCCACTGTGGCTCCATGAGTTTGCACTCCCACCAGCAATGCTGGAGTGTTCCTTTTACTCCAAATCCTTGGCATCATAAGTTGGCCCTTGTGTTATTGATATTAACAATCCTGACAGGTATAAGATAGGGTCTTACAATAGTTTTGATTTGCATTTCTTTGATGACTAAGTATATTGAGAATTTCTTAAGTTTTTCTCAGCCATATGATATTCCTCTATTGAGAATTATCTATATAAATCTATACTCTATTTTTAAAAATTAGACTGATTTGTTTCTTGATGTCTAGTCTTTTGAGTTCTTTACATATTTTGGATATTAGCCATCTATGAGATGTGGAATTGGTGAAAATCCTTTTCCATTCTGTAGGGTGCCATTTTAATAAGAAATATATTTTTATCATATTCATTCTCCTCCTTCCAGATTTAATCCTAAACCCCTACACATATAATAACTTAATAACTTTGTTTTCTTTTATTAAAAATATTTTTTCATATAATGTATTTTGATTGCCATTTTCTCTTCCCTTACTCTTCTCAGCTCTTGCAACTCTACATTCTATTTTATCAACACTGTTTCTGTCTTTTTTTAGAAAACAAGCAGGCATCTAAGGAATAATTAAAATAAAGTAAAAGAAAATAAAAAACAAAACAGGATAGGAGAAAACAATCAAACAAGTAAAAGGGTCGAGCAATGGAGGTGGCAAGAAGCACATATAGACACAGAGATACTCATGGAAGTCCACTGAACCATCCCCATTATGGATTATCAGAGTTGTCTCTAATACTAGGTGAATTTTTAAAATATAACTGAATTGGAGAGTTAGCTACAGAAACCATAATGCACATTAGAGAAGTTCGTCCCTATAACTCTATTCTTCTAGAGCCATTCGCAATATATCAATCCTTATTGGACAGGATTTTCTATAGAAAGAGAACCAATTGAAAATATACATGTTATAAATGGAGGTTTACTAGAGTAGATTATATGGTAGGGACTGGGAAGTTCAACAGTGCCATGAACATATGGAAGACACTGAGAACCTAATAGTTGCCTGGTTCATTATAATGAACCAGGAGTCTCAATTTGCTGCAGAAAGTATGTAAAATTCCTAGGGAGGTCTCTATTAGAGAGCCAAAGAACTTGGAGGCTGAAATCAGTGAAGAATGGAAGTAACAATAGCCACAGTCACAATTGCAAAAATGGATAGACACATTTACCAGCAAGAAGAATGAGGGAAGAAGGAGCAAGGGAAGGAATATAAGGAGTGGCAGCTAAATCAAAGGGCTATTAGAGGGGAACGAGCTAAACCTAGTACAGTAGAAGTTTCTAAATTATATACATATGGAAGGGTGCTATAAATGATATTGCTGAATAATGGAGAAGACAGAACCCCAAATGGCCAGTTCTTGTCACCAAATGAAACTTCCATGTGCAGAGGAGGGTTACATCTAATTGAGTTGTTAGCCAAAGGGGTCTCATTGGAATCTCAAGCAACCCAGGCTGTTGCCAAGGCTATTTGTTGTTCCCCACAAACTGACCTCAAGGTTCCATTGCTAAAGACATCATCTACACAACTCATTGAACATGAAGAAGGCAAGCTGGTGCACACATATACCTTTACTCTTACTGATTAGTGTTCATGGTTCTGGAAGGTTCTCTGCACATACTACCAAATGTAGTCTTCAGAAGCAATTCTTTCTGTTCAATGTAAGAGCAAGGAATTATCTCACTTCTGTTTGCTCTATAAGAATTTCAAAGAATATATATTACTCCTATGTGTTGGATATGCACATTAACTTTCTTATGGGACATTAACATTATTTTTGATGTAGTTAATAGTAATTATTGATTTGCTTATCATTTTACTGGATTAATTGAAAATGAGTTATCTTCATAAACTAAGTATTCTAAGAGCAAAACCTAATGAGAAATAGTCAACAAGGAATACATACTTGCAAGTAAAAATTTATGACTGTTCAGAATATACAGAATATACAGAATATATATATGCATTATTAATGGGGAAACAATTAATGGGGAAAAGCTATGAATTTGAAGGGGAGTAGATAGTTGTATATCGAAGAATTTGAAAGAAGAAAGGGGAAGGAAGAAATTTAATTATATAGTAATCTTAAAAATAAAATAAACATTGAGTATGGAATAAAATCAAAATTATATTCTTTTACAAAAACGTGTGCATTAGAAACATATCATTATTAGGCAGAAATTAAATTCCAATTAAATCCACAATTTGACAATATGCCTGGGAAGATTTGACCTTTTCAAAGAGATAGTTCTATGATGTGTACCTTCATTTATTTACTTATTTAATTTATTAGTTAGTAGGTTCCATAGGCTTTCAGTATACAGTCTAGGCTTTGTCTCAAACTCAGTTCTTAAGCCTTAGCCTTCCAAATGCTAGTATAAAAGTTGTACACCAAGCAGACCTAGCTAAGGAAATTTTAAAAAAATATTTATCTGGGTAAGAAACTGAGGAAAACGTGTAAATTTAGGAGCTCCCTCTTTAAGAACCAAGTGCTTACAGGATGTGAACATCAATGCCTGCAGTTCTGTCTTGTTTTTTTCCTCTAAATATTCATTCTTGTTACTCTTTTATTTTGAAAATCTAATTTTATTTATGTTAAAATTTATTCTTTTATTCATGGTTGTTAAATTATTGTATCTGTCTCCACTTTTTGTCTGTCTTAATGAATTTCTATCATATTATTTCAGTACAGATTAATAGAGTCCTACTTAGTTTTTAGCTTTGTTAGATTCATCTACATTTCATTATAATTAATTATCTGTTACCTTTTTAAGTAACATTGGAAAAATAATACAAAGATTTTTATGAGAAGGGATGATTGTGTTTAAGGTCAAGTAAACAAAAATGAAGAAAACTAAAAGAAACAATGCAAGAGTTACTTCTACCTACTCGGCCTTGTGCTTGCCATGGCTGATCGAGCATTTCTTTCTTTTAATAAACTAGAGGCATTACCTGCATTATCACTTAAACATTAAGGCTCAAGATTAGATAATGTGCGGTCACTGCAACAGCATTTATATAACAAAGAGGGAGTGTACACTGGAGAGCCTTGCTCATTTTCCTGGGTCACATGACCCCCTGTACAATTTGTAACAAAAATCTAAACCATGCCGTTCGTTTCTTAGAGCAATTCAGTTCTTAGGACTTGTCACTGTAGGGGGACTACAGCTTTCCTTATCCTATATGATAGGATATATGACCTCCTTCATGTCTTAACCTAACACTGACTACAGTTTAACAGGATAGAAAACAAGATCATAACCTCACTGGTATCCCCTGGAAAGCCTGTAAGTTCCTTTTCTTCAGAATCTTTCTGTGCAAGTGGGATTTGTGAAACTCAGAAAACCTAATTTGCTTAGAGCTAAATATTTTCCTCACTCAATACTTCCATTTGGAAGTTAGAGTACAGTGCTTGCTTAAAACCTACTTGTTTTTATTTCTAATAAATAGTAACACACTTTTGGGTGTTTTTGAAGCAGATGCATGCAATGATGAAATTTGTCACATCTTCCTTGGGTTTTGTTTTGATTTGTTTTACTTGTTTTGTTTCTTAAGTCTTAATTTGTCCCTCCTTTCTTCTCTTCTCTATTCTTCCCTCCTACTTTTCCTTCCTCCTTTATTTAGGGGAAGTTACCAATGATGTTCTTATGTGCCTGATATCTTCTTTCTAATATTATTTAACGTGCCCACTACACTCTGCATTTGATTAAAATGAAAGCCAGACCTCTGGTTTAACTTAATTTCACTTAGATGCTTTGACAGGAACCCTGCGGAATATTCAATACATTGCATGTTATCTCAACAGGAAGCAGAATCTCTCTAGAGGCTCCTATGAATAAACACATCTGTTTCCAAAATGATTAAAACCAGTGAGAGATGAATTTATTCATTTTAAAGTTATGCTTTCCCCTTTATAACTCAACTCTCTGTAGAGCTGTGCATGATTGCGTTATTCAATTCCACATCAGTTCTTCATCTAGTTGTTGCTCAAATTCTCTGAAGATTCTTTTGTGAATCAGTTACTTCAGCTGCAGGCACTGACTTCCTATGAAAATTTCTGCTTATTTCATGTTTAACTAGGTAAACTGCAAATCTTCCACGGAAAGCAATAAATCTTAGAGAAAACTTGAATTGGGATGTAGTGCTTTCAAAGATCTCTTTTTGTCTACTTGTGATGTAGAATGGGTTCATTTCATACTTAAATGCATCTCAAGCATGAAGGAATGGTCCTTTCAGTTGATTAAGACTTGCTAAGTCTGAATTTTAAGGAGTATCTCATTGACATTTATAAAACACTAAGTAACTACGGCCACAAACTGAATTGTAAGTCAATTAATCATAGTCCTGTCAAGTGCAATTCTTCATAGCTTGCTTATCAAAGCACAGTAGAAAGGAATAAAAAAAAATTTAGAAAAGAGTGTGGAAGAATTAGCCTGGAGACTGAAGGGATTACTGCCTTTTGTTTTTGTTCTAATTCCTTACGATTAGATTTAAACCAGATTTAAATTGTGTTATAGAGATGAGAAGTATTTTTTAAAGCATTAGAGAATAGCTTGTTTGAAGCAATATCTGGTATTGAATGCATCCTCAAATGCTTTTATGTGCAGAATAAACATTTCAAATTGGAACTCTTATTTAAACCTTATCTTTGCTTTGCAGCCCTGCAAGGAAAGAAAGAAGAGAAAGCCAAGACAGTGGAGCAAGGTAAAAAAAAAAGTGAAGCAGGTTGACATTATCTTCTTTAGAAAGAAAACTACATGAGGAGGAAACCACTGGATTCAGACAGGCAGAAGACAATAACCTTTAAATCTCTTGCTCTATGGCTATGTCCTTGCATTTTTTTCAGGACAGGGAGGACAGGGGATAACTATCTGGCCTTGTGTTTATATTGTGTATCAAGCTTTGAGTATAAATTCAGAAAAGGAAATCTGTGCAGACTGCTTCCTTACATCAGCAGAGATGCTGAAGAGTGATAAGAAGAAGATAAGCTAAATAACTGCTAGACATTTTTTTCTGTTTGGCCTTTTGTCTTCCGTACCACCTCGGAGATAATAGTCCAAAGAATAAACACAATTCAACCTTACTTGTGAAAAAAATAATTTATATTGCTTTAAAAATAATTTGTTATATTAAGACACTGGGGCAAATGATATAAAAGTTATTATAGTCGATAGGGTGATTTTGATGGTTGATTCACCCATCAGGCCAAAAGGCCTGAAAATTTATTGTTATACATTGTAAAGTCATGAAAGATATATAAATGTGTTTCTGTGTGTGTGTGTGTGTGTGTGTGTGTATGTGTATATATATATATATATATATATATATATATATATATATATACCACAATATTACTCCAGAATATGCTCTTGACCACTGTCTTAAATTATCAAAAGTAATATTTTGCCTTTTCTTAAAATTAAACTAAACGAAAAGATTAAGGATTTGGGAGCTTTGAAAAATGAAAATACTATGATAATTATATCAATTAAGTTTTTCTCCTTATTTTGGCTTCTGGGTACCACCCACAACTTTAAGAATCAATACAATATTTCAAGCAGCTCAATCTGAGCAAAATGTCTGTGTTAGTGTTTGAAATATAAAGCACAAAGACAGGGTTGTGTTTTGGCTTTGACTTGCTCATTTATAAAGCTTTTAGGACTTAAATTTCTTAAGTCAAAATGAAGGAAGTCATTTCCAATCTGCTTTTCTGGCTTAGATATTATGTAGCCCAAATAAGAAGTCATATGTTTAAAAGATGCAACAAATTATAAATTCTTAAATTGTGTACATTCTTATTTAGTTCTTTTTTCCACAAAAATAATTTTGATAGGTTGTCAAAGGATTCTTTAATACACTGAGCTTCATGATTTTCTGTCTTCTAGTCATAACAATTACTTATCAGAACTTGCTGTTTGTTTGCTTGTTTGTTTTGTTGCTCAGGGTCTAAAGCATGTCAGGCAAACACTGCACAATTAAGCAGCATCCCCATCCTAGAAGGATGCTTTAAAATCACTATAACATGTTAAAAATACACTGACTAATACTGGAGACAATGCAATAAATACAGTGGTACCTAACATGATTGACAGGCATACTGAATGTTTATTTTTGAAAGTGTCATTAACTCATTGATGTTTCCTCAAATGGACAATGACTCTTTAGAATGTAAACTTAATATTTCAGATGAATTTTACTATAAATTTCCTAAACTTATATTTTATCTTATGAAAACTCAGGTTTGTTGGCATATATAAAACAAAAGACAATTATTGTTATAAATTTTGTAAAAGATTTTGATTTTAATTGTGACAGTGCACTCTCATATATTAAAGTATAACTATAAAAGAACATAATATATTTAAACACAATGCTCCTCTGAGGTGGTTTGGCTAAGGCAAATAGTTGATGAGTAAGATAGGTATTTTAAGACATGAATAAAGCCAGGAGTTCGCGTGGAAAACAACCTCAAACCTAACTTTGCTCTATGTTTCATGATGGAATTCTAATTTTTATTCCTAAAAGGATGTTTTAAGACTATATTATGTTTTTGCTCTTATGTAGGTTCAGTTAACTTCAGAAACATTCATTATCTAAAATGTGTTCATAATTTATTGAAGAAATTAATTAAATATCATCAGAGATGCCTTTTTCATTACTTTAAGCTATAACTTGTGGAAATCTTTATGGAATACATCATGATTGTTCTAATTGTTATCAGATTTCAACGTGCTTTGAGGTCTGAATCTAGTTGTGCACATTGAACGTCTCCATGTAGATTCATCCCAGCATCTAAATAACTAAATAATAAATTAACTCAGCACCACTTTACTGTAAAGGAAATACATTGTTTGGAAAAAATGGAATTAAATTCCAGTGAACCTAATTTAGAAGAGCTCTGATCACTGGAAGACCTAAGATCTACAGAACTAAAATATATGCTATTTTACTTTAATTTATGGCGCTTTATTTTTATTTTTCTCATACAGATCTTATGTTAGGTGGATGATAGATTTGAGAGTTAAGATTTTATACATCCTTACATTTAAAAGCCATTTAATTAGGAAAGCAATAACAAGGTTATATGTAGGTTGGCTCTCATGACATGTTTTCTCCACCTGATACAGCTGTGCTTATGGGGAGAAACAGCAGGCCAGAAATAAAAATGCTACACATGTGCTGCATCACCACAATTCACATGATGTATTTGAAAGAGTGTATTGTGGTTCATTGATGTAATGCTCATTACTGAAAACTACTAGTTTGTTGATTTTTAATATATTGAAATTATATGGTTTTTTGTATGTGTTCTTTTTCAAAATAGAGCCAGTCTTAAATACTGCTTCGCTATTTTTCAGAAGGAGCAGAATGATGTGATTTTTCTTAGCACTAGCTGAGGGAGGCAAAACACCCACTCTCAAAAAGTGCTGTGAAGAACAGGAAGAGGCTAATTAAGAAAATTTTTATGGGTCCCAAGGAAAAGGTGGGGAAAATGGGAAAATGGCTATAAATTAACCATTCGCAAGTTTTTATTTCTTCACTCTTCTGGTTCATGATATTATTGATGTCTTCTTTAGAATTTGTTCTAAGAGCCTATCACTATGGCCTATAAACAGTAAATGCCCAATTTTTTTTTTAAATGGTTAGTTGATTGAACACACAGAGAAAATGTCAAGAAAAGAATATTAGCTGTCCGAGAATTTAACACTTGTGCCTAACACACTGTGAAGCTAAAGTATATCTATAAGTCAAAGTACTAACACTGAAGGTAGGCAGTTCTCACACATTTGTAGTTGGTTCTTGTTCTTAAGAAATCCTATGTGGTTAATGGTGTATGGAAAAATATGGAAATTGTTATTACGTTTACTAGTTGCACATATGTCAATGTGAACATATTAACAATGACAAATGGAAGACAAAGTTAAATAATTATTTAATTAGGTCAAATGATATGCCATATTCAGAAAAGTATACCTTATCTTTAAAACATATTTATGAAGTTTGGCAACTATAAAAGGCTAATACGTTTTTCAAATGAAAAAATTCTGACCAAAAAGTTGTTAAATGGAGTATGCTTTGCATTAGTATATTGTTATTTTTTTTAGGAGGACTAGTAAAGAAAGCCTCTCATTTTTTAATTATAACATTGGAATGAAAACCATACTTTATAATCTTAAATGCTTACGAACAGTTCAGTACCTCAAAGTTAGTTTAAAAGTGATCACAGAATTACTAAGCATAGCATTCTATCCTCTTAAAAAATAAATATGACTTTACAACCCAATTAATCTGAAACATGACAAATTTTTAAAAGATAACATTTGATGTCCAATTAGCTAAGAATATGAATTTGAACAAAATTACTCATCTTATGAAGGGTAAAAGTGGAGGGTATAAATCAAAACTGTATCAAAGTTAATTTCCTAAAAAGAAATTTAGTTTTGCCATAGATTTAGAAACATTTCAACCCTCATGAGTAATCTAAGTTCTATGCAGTACTGAAGGATCTCTGTCTTTCTTTGGAGTGGATGTGATTCTGTAAATAGTGTTACCATATAATTGTAAAAGCTTTGAAATTTGTCATAACAGGTGGAAAACAAGTCCATTGTATGGGAGATATTACTTTCCTCTATTGCAGTAGACAGACATTTCCAATATCTGTTCGTGTATATCACTTTTGAATCTCCCCTGTAAAATTATTGTAGATTTATCCTGTAGTTGTAAGTGATTGTTAAAGATTTCTGAGGACAGTGATTTCTGAGAAAATCCTCCTTATTTTAATAATTGTATATATATTTCCTGATATGTCAAATTTAACCTTTAAAAATTCATTGGAGTAAAGCTAAAGGCCTACTTGATCCAATTGTATTTAATGATTTGTGTGAAGTGTGATTAAAATAAGAAATTTGCACATGTGAATTAAGTCTTGTTGTTGACCCTCAATAAATTTTAAATGATGACAACATTATGATTTGATTTCTGTGAATTTCACACGTTTGAAAACAATTTTTGCCATAATTGTTTAATATTTATTGAGCGCCCACAACAGGCCAGGCGCTGGGGAAGGGATGTGAGGGGAACTGGGTTGACTCAAGAGAGAAGCTGGTCTACAAACAACCCCAGAAAACACACTCAAATAAGTCCGCCATGCCTTTTTAAATGTATTTTTGCATATGTTGACAGAATACTTAGCAGTTCATTGTTTTCCCTGCTCATATAAACATTTTACCTCTTCTTTTCCTTATTTAATGTTTTTACAATGACATCATCTGTAAGGAATTCCGTTCCAGTTCTTGCTCTCTCACATTTTCTCCTTCTTTAACCCTTTAATAAGCAATCAGGTCTAAATTCCACATATCACAGAATAACACATCACTCAAGGGAATTTGTTTCCCACACAGTACCACTATATGGCATGCAGTTTTTGATGTGTGTGACTTTTCATTGATATCATCACCATCTAACTCTGAAGACAATTTTCCCCCAGGAAATTGCCCACCTGAGTCAATGATGATTAGGTTTAGAGATCATGATGATGATATACATCAATGCTATTCATTTCTTTCAAAACATAAAGATATGAGTATACTTATCAGATTTTTTTCCAGGACATTTGCCTTGTCCTACCTATGTGAAACACTATTATTTACATCCAGGAGCCTCAGTATCAAGAAGATGAGAGGAGATGGTCAGTAGATGGGTTAACTAAGCACATTGTTTATCAGGGCAGAAAATACAATTATGAGAAAAGCATCAATCCTACATTGCCTCCATTTTGCACCTTCTATGAGTCACTAGTGCAATTTCTTGATAAAATATTTCAGTGTTTTTGGTTCTAAAAGTAATAAACATTCTGTGTTAATTGTGTTTCCCTGTACCACTTATCAACCCTATACTTTGAACAAATGTGAAAACTAAAGATTACAAATATGAACCATTTCTTATTGCTATTATAATTAAAAATGTGATGAGGAATTTCATGTGACCTCCTAATTTAATGACAAAATATTTTATATTTCCCTTGACATTAGAGACAATATACTTTCAGAAATTTTTCATCAATGCAAAAAGTAAATGATTTTGATCATTTTCTACACCCTAACCTCAGGTCCAGGATCAGGTACAGGTTCAGTTGCAGGATCAGGTACAGATTTCCTTCTCATTTTCCACAAGGAAAGTTATCTCACATATACTGTTTTCCCTCAAATATCATTTTAATGACCATTGGTAAGATTTGGCACATAGAATCAACAGTAAGCATTTGACATTGATAAGTGAGGATTAAAGGACTCAGGTCCACATAGAAATCTCAACCTTGCATATTCTTTGTCTTTCTAAAGTGATTGGTATGGAAGGCTGAAGAAATACATTGTAGTCGTTATCACTCAGCACAGCAAATAAATTCTACTTTATGAACTCAAGAGAAGTATCTAACTGCTTCTTATGTTTTCTTTTCTATTAAAATCTATTTCTTTCATGCTAATAAACTGAACCCATATATTGGTTATATCCTTTGAACAGAAAATATGGCACAATGACTGCACTATAAAGTTGATTGGTTATATAAAAAAAATCTTTGATTTTTTTAACATAAGGTCTTAATTCTTTTATGTACATATTGATTTGCTACTAAAGATCTACTTGTAGTAAAATGAAGTAGCTTTGCAATTACCATACTTTTGCAATTAGCTTATGTGACAACCTTTGTATGAATGTGTGGATTGCTAGCGTAATCATCTAGAATCAATGTTCAGAATAATTCTGAAATTTTCAACCCTTCTACTTCATCACACTAAAGGAAATTACACATTTTAAGTTATGTCAAGAGCTAGTGTGAATTCTAGCATCAAAATAATTTGAACTTGTGTATTCTTGCTTTACTTTTGGATAGACTGATAGTATAAGGATGTTAAGGAGTTCTTGAAATGTCAAGAATCAGTTCAGAGTTTCCTGTGTGAGTTTATATTGGCAAAACACAGCTCTAAGGAAAGTTTTTCATCATTATAGTGTGAAACATTTGATTTCATTCATTTGCATTTTAATTGAGATAAAGCATAGCTATATAGTCTCCAACAGTTCCATATTCTCCTCAAAAGCCCTGAAAATAATATTTATGGAGAAAAATTATTGAGTTTGAACTTTTGATTTATGTCTTCTAAGAAGAAAAAATTATGCAATTTATTTATAGTTAATTCAAAATAAAGCTACCCCAAAATGAAACTGACATTAACCTGTCCTTATTAGTAACTTCTTCTGTGACATTGGCTAGTCTTGTCCTAGTACTTTAATAGATCAATTATTTTATTAATCAGCCCTTGAATGACCTTTCATTTTATGAGAATGTAGTGACATTATATAATTCTCATTTGAAAGATGAATATCCTATATCTAAATCATTCACATTTTCCATAAATGCTGAAGATTAGTTTGAATTATTGATCCAAGAACAGTCTATGTGAAATATAAGCATCAATGTCAGATCCAGATTCCAAAATAACAATAGTTTAAAATATTGTAAGGCCAACAAGATGGCTTTGTGGATAAGGGCATTGCGATGAAAGCTCGGAGATCTGGGTTTTCCCCCTCAACCTCTGTGAAGATTGAAAAAGACAATTCCAAAAGTTATCCTCTTGCCTAGGCACACAAATCATAGCACACACACATGCACATGCATGCACATACATGCACATGCACATACACACACGCACTATCCCACCTCATGGAAATACACACAAGCTTACACATAAACACACAAACACAAACAATTTTAAAATAATATAAAATGAACAAAATTCTAGAAATAATCTGAATGAAATGCTAATATCTAAAAGATTTGGATATATTTTGCTTATAATTAATTTCAAAGGAGAGCAACAAAACATACTATTAGATATTTAATAAATTATATTAAATTCCTGAAAACATGAATTCAAGCATGAGGTTCAGTAATAATGACATAAGTTTTATTACAGATGTAATACCCATTATATAAAAAATTAAAATAATAAAATAATTCCAAAAAATATTGTCTCTGGAGGGAGAAGGCTGTAGGTGATGTAACCATGAGTGGATGACTACTTTTGCAAGAATGTAATAATGAATTCCTACCAGTTCTTCAGTTTATACCACATTCTTTCATCAAAAGTGTATTGAATTAATATTATGAACAAAAAGAAGGTTGGAATATGATAGTATGCATAATTGACCCATAAAAGCTCTACCAGGACACTCCTACAGCTAATAAATCAATTCAGCAAGGTGCTGGATACAAAACCAACTAATAAATATCAGTAGCCCTCCTATGTACAAATGACAAACAGTCTGAAAAGGAAATCAAGGAAACAACACTTTTCATAGCCTCGAATAATATAAAATATCTTGGGAGTATCTCTAAACAAACAAGTAAAAGACTTATATGATAAAAAAACTTCAAGTCTTTTAAGAAATAAATTAAAGAAGATATCCGCAGATGGAAGGCTCTCCAATGCTCAAATCGTCATCCTACCCAAAGCAACCTACAGTTTCAATGAAATGCTCATCAAAATTCCACAAAAAATTTTCACAAATCATGAAAATTTTCAGCTTCACATGAAAACACAAAAACCCCATCTAGCTAAAACAATACTGAATAATAATAAAAGAACTATGGGAGGCAGCACCATCTCTGATTACAAGTTACACTAAAAAGCATGTTTGATAAAAGAGTAGTAGTGGGAAAACAGACACATTGTTAAGTGGAACTGAATGGAAGAGCCAGACAGAAATCCTCACACCAACGGACACTTCACTTATCATATGAAAGCCATATACATTCTGGAAAAAAGGAGCATCTTCTATGAATAATGCTGGTCAACTGGATGGTTGCATGTAGAAGAATCCAAACAGATCCATACTTATCACTCTGTACAAAAATGAACTCCAAATGGATAAAAGACATAAGTCCATATACCCTGAATCTGGTAGACGAGAAAAGGGGAACTATCTTTGAACTCACAGGAACAGAACTTTTTTTTTTTTTTTTAGCAGAATGGAGTTTGCACAGATACTAAGATCATCAATTGTTAAATAGACCTCATGAAACTTAGAAGACTCTGCATGGCACAGGACGCATCAATTGGGCAAAGCAGCAGTCTAAAAAACGAGAAAGGATTTTAACCAACTACACGTCTGACAGAGGGCTAGTATCCAAAATATGTAAAGCACACAAGAAGCTACACTTAAGGAAATTAGCCCAATTATAATTGAATAACTGGACTAACAAAATTCTCAATAGAGGAAACTTAAATATCTAAGAAACACTTTTTTAAATGCTCAACTTTATAGTCTCATAGAAAGGCAAATCAAAAGTACTTTAAGAATTCATCTTACACTAATGAGAATGGCTTAAAATTAACAAAAAACAGTGACAGCTCATACTGGATAGGATGTGGTGTAAGAGGAACACTCATCCATTGCTGGAGGGAGTGCAAAATTGTACACCATACCCACTATGGAAATTAGTATGGTGATTCCTGAGGAAGATGGGAATTGGTCTACCTCAAGATCCACCTTAACCATTCTTGTGGTAGCTGCTTCATCCTACCATAGTGACACTTGTTTAACCATGTTTATTGCTGCTCTATTCACAATATTCAGAATTTGGAAATAACTTTGATGTCTCTCAACAGTGGAATGAATAAAAATTGTAGTACATTTATACAACATAGTGTTGCTAAAAAAAATGACATCATGAAATTTGCAGGCAAATGTGTGAAATTAGATAGAAACCTTCCAGAGAGAAGTGTACCATACTCAAAAAGATGAATGTCATATGCATTCATTTATGAGAAGATAATGGCTATCAATTTAATAATATTCAAGCTACAATCTGTAGAATAACAGAGGATAGGTATAGAGAAAGGAAGTAGAGGTAACAGATAGATCTCTTGAGGAAAGGGCAATAGAATAAATAATGATGGATGGATGGGGACTGGACTAGGAGGAACAGATGGGGAGGCAGAGGGTTTATGGTATGGAATACAGGGAGAGACAGCTAAAAGGGGGCTATTTAAGGGACAGTATGAAGGCTTAATTCAGTAGAAACTTTCTAAAATATATACATATATGAAGCCAATACAAATAAGATCACCAAATAATGGAGGAGAATGATTCTCAACTGGCTATTTCTTGTCACCAGATGAAGCTTCCAGTACTGGGATTGGGTTACATCTACTCTTTGTTGGCCAAAGAGCTCCAAGAGAATTCCCCCAAACTCAGAATGTTGCCAAGTGTATAGATTGCTCTATACAAACTGAAAGCAGGGGTTCATCATTCAAGATAATACCCACATAACTCACTGACCATAAAGATGTTGAACTGATGCCTACATAGATCCTTATCTCCTATTTTCCCTTGTCTTTTGTATTGAAAATACTCTACATGCTTTCCAAAGAGAGGCATAAACACCAAGTCAGCCACGAATCTTTTATCTACAATGATGTACTGCCTACAAAATATGCTGGGGCAATGGTGGCACAAGATTTGTGGGAGTAACCAACCAATAACTAATTTGACTTGAGGCCCACTCTAAGAGATGGAACCCATACCTGGTGCTGCTTAGGTGATCAAGAACCTGAGACTACATAGCCCAGAGTCATAGGATAAAACCAAATAAGTTTGATCCAAAAAAAAAGGAAAAAGAAAAGAAAAATAAATGCAATAGTAAAATGATTCCTAATGATATTCACATGGATCAGTTTCTAATTCAGCCATCATCAAAAAAGGCTTCCTTCTGTAGCAGATAGGAACAAATACAGAGACCCACAGACAGACGTTAGGCAGAAAGTAAGAGACCTTGGAAGACTCAGTCTCCATCAAATTCCTCCCTACAGAGCTGAAGAATAGCTGCTGAAGAGTTTAAGAGCCAGGTAGTATGAAGGACACCAAGAAAGCAAGGCAAATCGACATAAGAAAAATTCATGTGAACTCAGACTGAAGCAGTATGCACAGGGCCTGTGTGGGTCTGCAGCAGGTCCATGGTGCATCGATTAAGACTTCCAGTTTAATGTTTTTACAAGGTGCTGACTCTGCTATTGAATGGGTCTCTGATTCTTGTATCTTCTATTAGGCTCTCTTCCTTCTGTTGGTTTATTCTGTCCATCTACAGTATAATATTTTTGTTTTATATTTTTATTATATTATATTTATTAGTAATATTTTTAGAAGTCTGTTATTTTCTAATGAAAGAGAGAGAAAAAGAGTGGATCCAGATGAGAGGAGAAATGGGAAGGAACTGGGAAGAGTAGAGAAGGAAAAAAACATAATCATGATATATTTAGTGAGATAAGAATCCATTATCAAAAACAGGAAGAAAACACACAAAAAAGAACACCATGAGCAAGTGTATGTTTTAATTCTCATTATGAAAGCAGATGAGAAGTAAAGATAAATTATGGATATATTTAATTAGAAATAATGTGGAACATTAAAATTTATGTGTGCCAACACAGTGAAATGGTATATGTTGACTGACTGATTAATTGATTGATTGATTGATTGGATTGATTAATAAATGATTGGCTTATTTCTTTGGGTTTTTTTTTTTTTTGACCATTTCTTACCCTTGAAGCTGACTTGTCCAACTTTGATTTGACAGTTTTTATTTTGTTTTATGATATTTTATTTGGTTATATTTTTTAAAAGTGGGTGAAGGAATGAATGAATGAATTTACTTCTGAATAAAAATTAACAGTAAATATACTATATGAACTATATTTTCATTTTCTTTGTCACCAGTTGATGAACATCTAGGCTGTTCAATTTCCTAGCTATTATGAATAGAGCATGGATGATAATCTTTTGGTAATATGCCCAGAAATGCTATATCTAGACCTACTTCTACCATTTGAGGAATCTTCACACTGATTTGCATAGTGGATGTACCAGTTCACAGGCCTCCAATAGTAAAAAGGGGTTTTTCATTTCTGTATCCTTTCCAGCGTTTGTTGTCATTTACTTTCCGTATCAGAGCCATTATGAAGAATGATGAAATATCAAAATCATTTCAATTTTTATTTTCTTGGTAAGGGTGTGGACCAGTTAAAAAATATTTCCTAGTTGTTGTCTTTCTTCTTGTGAACAAACCTACAGCTAACATCATGCTAAACTATAAAAAAATCTCAGTATAGTTCCACTAAAATCAGTAACAGGACAGCAATGCTCATTTTCTCCATTTTTTTTTTCTATAGAGGTCTGGAAGCCTAATAAGATTGGCTTCAAGCACTATATTTGTATCTCTTAGGAGTCAAATTTTATTGATAATTATACTTTAGGGATGCAAATATAAAAGGGAAATGTTAAAAAAAAATCATTATTTGTAATAAAATAATAAAAAGATAAAAGATAAAAGACCTTAAAGACTATACCAGAATACTGCTACATTTGATAAATGCCTTCAACAAAGTGTCAGGATACAGTACTACTATACAACATATCAGTACCTTTCTATGTACTAAGACAAACATACTGGAAAAAGAAATCAGGAATTCAATCCAATTCATAAAAGTCTCAAAGAAATGAAAAATTTCTTGAAGTAAATGTAAGCAAAGATATGAAAGTATTTTAACAGTTGAAACCATAGAAAACACTAAAGAATAAGCTGACGAAGAAACAAGATGAACAGAACTTATTTATAATCGTGGATTGAGAGGATTAACATTGTGAAAATGGCCAACCTACTAAAAGCAATACAGATTCAATGCAATTCTTGTGAAAACCCAAACTTCTTTCTTCAAAATAATCGAAAAGTTAGTTCATGAGGAAACAAAAAAGCCTCAGATAGTCAAAACAATCTCAAATAGTGAAATCTCTACTTGCAGTATTACCACTCCTGATTTCAAGTTATACTTTAAATGATAAACAGCAATGTACTTGGATAAAACATAGACATCATGATCAATAGAGTAAAGTTGGGGTCCAGATAGATGTTCATGTATCTAAAGCTTTGAATTTCTGACAAAGAGGACAAAAATGCACATTATAGGGAAGATGGTGTAGCTAACAAATTGAGATAGCAAACCTAAATAGCTGTAAGTGGGAGAATGAAACTAAATTCTCATATCATACTCTGCACAAAATGCAATCACAAATGCTTTAAGAACTCAGTGTTAGACCTAAGACTCTGAACCTTTTAGAAGAAAAATAATAGGTGGTGTACTTTAAGTAATATCCACAGATTTTGGCTTTCTGTATAGGACTTTTGTAGCACAGAGAACGAGACCAATAATTGACAAACAGGACCTCAAGAAACTACAAAGGCCTCTATATAGCAAAGAGCAACATCAATTAAGTGAAGAATTTGCCTACTGGGAAATTTTTTGAAAAAATACACATGAGAATGGATTAGTATCTAGAATATACAATAAACTCGAAAACTAAACACTAAGAAAGTAAGCAATGCCATTACAGGATAGGCTACAGGGAGGAAGAGGTTGTCATCAGTTTTATTAGTTGTGATCTTGGACAAACTTCAGAATGCATGATCTTATAGTTTAAGCTATCAGATTAATATCACCCAACTCATCATATATGTGACATGAAAGAGACTTTATGTCTAAATACATAACCACGGAAAGAAAGATTTTTCTTTAGGATGAAGGAAACGCTTAGACCAATTGTGGCTTATATTGTTTGTCAACATGGGAACTTGTTATTGGTGGTTGAGCATGATAGGAAGAAAATTACATGAGTAATAAAGTTTTCTGGAGAATCGATATTTTGTAGTGGGTTTAATTCTCTAAAGATTGAAGTTAAGATCATGCAATCTAAAACCTTATACAATAAAATTCCTATTTTTTGTAAATAATTACACATTACTTAAATTTCTGCAAGAGATGCACAGAGGAAAATTAAATGCACCCATAGGATTTCTAGAATTCCAATAGGTATTCTGTCGAGATCCAGCCTCAGTGTGAGGAGTGTCCTAGGAAAGCCATGAACGGGAACAGTGCTGATTTAATGAGTTCAAGTCAATAGTAGATGCAAGCTGCCGGTTCAGGTACACTCTCTCTGTTCCCTGAAGATTCTCAGTATTCTTTATTCTTCAACTTCAACTTAAGCTTAATAATCAGAGAGATCCTTAACCCAGTCTTTTATTTACTAAAACTCTTCATAGAGGCTTTGATCATTGTTAATAATCATCCAAAATTCTTAGATTTACGTAAATTTCATGAGTCCCGGATCAATAGTTCCAATCCCTGTTTCCTTAGAGCAGAAATTAAACTGAAAGAAAAAGTACATTTCCTTATAGGGTTTATACAGCCTGTTCTTCATGGGTATCTGGGCTCAGCTCTTGAAGTTTCCTGGTACAGCAGACAGCAGTCTTTAGTAACTGCGTCCATGTAAGAATGGAAAACTGACAAACTACTAAAATTAAAATGAGCCCTTACAAAATTTTGAATTTATGTGGTTAAATTGTTATTCTCCCTAATATCTTTCCAGGCATTGTTGTCTCCAATTCTTCAATCAGCTAGAAAAACAGAGCACTAAGTTTGTGTGCTTCTGCATCAGCTTTTAATTCTCTAATCTGCATTTCCCCATCCTCACGACTTCATAGCCTCGTGTACTCTCCTAATGCTATTTATTCCTAAATTATATATAAATTCCTACTTTTTATATCCATGTTTTTCTTCCTGAGACCACTTAACTTGCTATTCTTGATGTCCCCAAGTTCATAGTGGATAATTAATGCAACAGTCATTCGACCGGAGGGTGCATGTGTCTCCTCATCATTCCAAATTCAAGGCCAAGTTTGGCAATGAACTACTTTGACAAAGGACCGTGTCGGCTTTTATGGCCTCTGTGGTTATGTTGTCTAGATCCACTCCCATTGGCCCTGAAGGCCAAGCAGAGGACCTGTTCCTCATCCTCCACATCCTCATGGCCATCTCTGTTCCTCATGCCTGAAAATCACATCTGTTTCAATTATTACGGCATGATTAGTTCTGAGTAATTGGGGGAACTATACTACCCAGAAAGAAAGATTGAAAGTAGAGTAGTAAAGGCAGTACATCAACTTTGGGGCAACAGCAACCGTCAGCACATATGGGGGTCTTGGGATCAACGGTCTGGTGATGCTCCAGGGGCAGAAACTGTGTCACACCTCTGCTTACACAGTCATGCTAGACCGTGCAGTATTCTGCTAAAGGTGATTTACAAAGAAAGCTCTTGTCTGTGGGGTAATGGTTGAGAATTTAGTCAAATTACATGAGTACCCAAATTACTTCAGGAGACATCTCTAAGACAATTTGAAAAATTCTATCTAATAAGAAAATGAGCTACTCAAATGCTACAATTTCAAGTGAATTGAGAAAAAACTTTTTCATCTTGGGTGGCAATATACACCTTAGATTTGGTCCACACTCATCAGTTGCTTTGAATTCTCAGACTATAGTATATGTTGGATTTCCGAAGGGCAAGCACACCCCAACTTTCCTGGAACATGTACATAGTGCTTAAAAGAAGCTTTTCAGGTTTGTTTGCACCATGTTATTTGTTTCACAATTGTCTGAGAACTCACTGTCTCTCCACTCTGATTATGTTACCTACCTTCCAGACACCACTATAATTTTCTTTGTTTACAAGATTCTGTCAGACAACATATCACCACAGTCTCCAAGGACTGAGAGCATTTTGTCAAGGAAATTTTCTTATGAGTTTTAATTGTATTGTCATTCAGAGATAAAGGTTGCATACTTTTATTTTTAAAATATAAAATACAAAGATTTATAATAAATCCAAATTTGGTTCTAATGCTAACAAAATACAATAAGATGGGAATATATTCAAATAAAAACAATGGTAATTAAATGATTCTTAAACATTTCAAACATTTTTAAGAGACCACAGAATATGTGTATCAAGTTCTTTCTGAAAATGGTCATTTGGAGCAATAAATAATGAAATCATAACAGTTATCTTTTAAAACACTTGAATTCATACTGTTTGGGATTGAAAAATGTTTTAATTTTTCCAGAAAGAATGATGTCACTTACCTCTCTTATGATATTTTTTACTGTTTTTACTCTTTTGTCTCTTCCATGAGCATTTTATTTAAATCTTATAAAATGAAATACTATTTATATGCATGCATTTGACCTGCAGAATAAAGTTAGAAGAAAAACTAATTTCAATTTTTTTCTTTCAGTCATGGTCAGACTCAATAAAACATTCCTGGATTCATTGCAATTGAGTGTTTTTAGGTCAAGCAATAATTTTTAATCATATACATGTTGATCTATATAGTTATTTTAATCACAATCTATATATAATATCTTTAAATATAAAGCAATAACATATATAATTTAAAATTACTCTTCTTATTACAAATATATGCATGGAATATCAGTGTGGTTTAGTAGTATGTATGAAACATATAGCTAAATCTTACAAGCCTAGGGTAATAGTGTTTTTTTAAATAAAAATCTGCATGTATCTATTTTTAGGGGAATTATTTTTACCTTCTGTTTTACTATCCTTTTATGTCCTTAGTTTGTCCACTAAGTAAAGTCAATCTATTTGAAGAACCAATAGGATTTGGGGTTGTTGGTAATTAAAAATAACATGATAGTAGTTACATTAACATTTTTCATTTATCATTGGACTTGCTTCAATACAAAAACCTTTGTGTATAAGCTGCACCAATCTGTTTCTTCAGTTCTCTTCTGATTATCTGTTTTGCGGGATCTTGCTAACATGAAAAACATAATACATTTCAAAATTTATGGATCTCTAAAGTTCTTTCATTCCTGTGTTTTGGATCTCAGTTACTGGAATATTATTCTACTGTAGACCTAAGAAACATTCTCAACTTTAAAAGACACAGTATATATTTGCCTCCAGTTAAAGAATTAAGATGGTATTTGTCGTCCAGTAAAATTCTTCTTGCCTAAAGATAAACATACAAGGATTGTCCTCATTTGTCAACTTTAAAAGGTAGATTTAGTATATCCTTCTCATGTCTAAAAAGAGACATAGTACAATATATTTTTGCTCAAGTAACTATTATTTCATTCACTAGCTATATGTGGAGAACAAAATTTAATCGTTTTGACATATGCTTGATTTTTTGCTTGATTTAATCAGAATTCAGAAAAGATAAACTAAATGATTGCCACTGAGGTAACTAATACAATTGCAATTAAATATCAGGTTGGTCAAAGTTTTGTGAAATTTCTCACTATTGTGTATATCAAGAGTTTTTTCATTGGCTGACAATGGATGCTAGCTGGTGTCTAACAAATCAATAAGAAAAAGTACCTGCTCATCTTTACCTATACTTTTCAGTATGGAGTCAGAACTTGAATTTGTTTCGCTGAAATTCCCAGAGCTGCTGTCACTAGATTTTCAAGATGGAAATGGCATAGCCTTTCCAGAGTTGGCCCTCAAGTCACACAGTGTCACTTTTACAGCATTCTGTTGGTTACAAATAACTTACACAGCCAGAAGTCTAGCTGATGGATCTGCCCAGCCTATAATTCCCTATTCACCTAAAATGTCTTCATCTTTCCATCTTGTTTCATTGCTGAAATCTTCCAAGTTATCTCTCTTACTCTAAGACCTGTCATTCCCCAAATCTGCCTTTGTACTGTGTGCATAAAGCCCTTAGAATTTTTAATGTTGATGGTAAGCCAGAAAAAACTAGTTTAAGAGGCAGGTGTCCTAACTCATAAGCCTGAGGAAATTGTTTAAACTTTTCATGGGCATAGCAGGACTAAGAAAACATACGCGTCCTATAGGATTTCTGACAACACGGAACCTGACATAATCTCATACGTAGTTAACATATGATGTTAGTTTTCATATAATATCACATATAGTATTTTTAACTTTTATTTTTAGTTATAATTTAATTATATTTCTCCTTCTTTCCTCCTTCTCAAAACTCCCATGTGCCCCTCCCCTCTCCCCTTCAAATACATAGTCTCTTTTTCAGTAATTATTGTTTCATGCATAAGTCTACTTATACATACAAATATATTCTTAAATACAACCTGTTAGGTTCATATAATCTAATATAGATCAGATGACAGCTGGAATTTGAATATCGATGAAGAGGCCCTCCAATCATTGAAGCTCCCATAAACAGAACTTAGAAAATATCTTATGCTAAAATAATATCTTGTTTCACCATTTCTTTCCCATGATCTCTTCTAGAAATGAAAAAAGAAAAATCTGGGAAGAGTTCTTCAGATTTGAAAGATAAAGGTAATAGAATTCATTTAATATAACAGCATAATTGTAAATTAGAGTATCTGAAAAGGCACCTGTACATTTGAGGCATTATCTTCAAAGTTGTGCAAACCAAAATTACACAGTCTGTTTATAATATCATACTTTTTAAAAATAGTGACATTTATAAAGATGGGGGGAGGGAAGAAGGCAATTAGAAAGGAAAGAAGGAATTTTCTTAACAATAAAAAGTATGATGGATAAGAAAGTAAAAGTATTAATATAGGCTTGTTTCTACCGCCTCTCACTCTCCCCTTCCTAATCTCTCTCTCTCTCTCTCTCTCTCTCTCTCTCTCTCTCTCTCTCTCTCCCCCTCTCTCCCTCCCTCTCTCTCTCCCTCCCTCCCTTCCTCCCTCCCTCTCTGGTAAATGACACTATTGAAACCATTGAGAATCTTTTGAAAAAGGAAAAGGATAAAGCTAAGAAGGGAGAGCAGGACATAGTAATTGGAGCTCTTACTTTTCAATACTCACAGGATTATTCGGTGTGTTTTAGCCTTGTCAGACCCTTATTGCTATAGCAAACACAAAATCCTTTTTTAAACATCGTGAACTCATGACAGATGGACTACTTTTCTACACACCAAAATTCTAGTCTTAGGTTAATTCCAGATAGATAAGCTACTTATGTTGGGATTTTATTGCTGGAAAGAGACTATGGCTAAGGCAACTTTTACAAAAGTAAATGGTTAATTGGGGCGTGGTTTCACTTTAGAGCATTAGTCTATTGTCATAATGGAAGAGTTTCTGAGACTTTATACATTCATCTCCAGGCAGCAGGCAAACAGAGAGACAGTGGGCTAGTGTGGGTTTTTTCTTTAACTTCAAAGCTTAACCACAATTACTCATCTACTTATACAAGCATACACCTCCTTCAGCAAAGACATACTTTCTCCAAGAAGGCCATGCTCCCTAATCCATCCAAATAGTTCATCAACAGAAAACTAAGCATGAAAATATTGGAGCCTATTGAGGACATTCTTATTCAAACCACGGTATTGCACTCTCTGTCCTCCATAGGGTTTAGCCATGTCCTAATGCAAAATGAAGTTGTTTTAATTTCAAATGTTTTCATGATCATCTATAAAATAGTGATTCAAAATCATATCATATATGTTCAACATACACTGGTGCAGAATATATATTATATATCCAAAATGTGAGAAAAGGGAGCAGAAGAAGAGACCAAAGCAAGACTGAAAAGCAGTGGGGAAAAGGCTACATTTCCTAGTTTCATGTCTGATGTAAATTTTCTTTTCAAAACTACAGCTCCTTCCAGCTTTGTTAAGTAGAATACACTTCTCTCACTCCAGCTTCTTTCACATACAGCCTGCCGCTCTTCCTGGCAGGTATCCCATGACTCTGGCATCTCTAACATCTTGGAATCTCCAAAGCAACCTGCTCTTCATTTTCATAACCTCATAGCTTCATAGCTTTATAGCGAGGTGTTTAGCTCCTCCTAAACCATGTAGGAAAATTCTACAACATCTTTCTTTTGTCCTTAATAATAAAGCCCAAAACATATGAAGAAAAACTTGAGCCAAATTCTATTTGCTGGGACTGGAACTTGGGACCCTCCTTGACTTGCATTTGCATAATCTTCCAGTATCTTTGTTTCTTTCACTGCTTAAGCTTTCTTTAAATTCCTTTCACAAGTTGAAAGCTTGGCTGGGTAAGGTCTTAGCCTGAGGTCACCACTCCCTTTATATCATTTAGTGTTAAGTTTTCCTTTAAACTTTTTACCCTCTCCTGCACAGGGCTTGGCTCCAACATTACATTTCCTGGTGGTGTTTTTTAATCTTCAAACAGTACATTTTGCATTTCTCTTTGTTCTACTTTCTCCTTTTTATTATAGATCTGCTTAAGAGTGGTCACTAACTACAGTAGGACCTTCACTACTAGGCTCCCTTGAAATTTCCTCTGCCAATGCCATTAATGCAAATTTCTTCAATTTAACTTCTGAAACTTTTTTAGGATAATGGCAAAAAGGAGCTGTATTCTTTGCCACGCATCACATGGTGGTAAAGTGGGAGAGTCAGAGTAATATTTTTACAGGTTCAGCATTCTCTTCTCCGTCTTTCTGTCTCCTCTCTCTCTCTCTCTCCCTCCTTTCCTTCCTCTTCCCTCATCTTTTATTTCCTCTGATTCCCCATCTCTACTTCTTTTCTATCTTCCTCTCTCAACACGTATTTACATAGACCTCTGTGATTTAATGCACATCTTTAGCAATTCATGATCTACAAAGACTATGCCTTCCTTCTAATACAGTTTGAGATACTTTTATTTTACTTGGTATCTGTGTCATGGGAATGTGGAGCTCATGCATTGCTGTGTTCTATTTAGGTAGCTTAAAAGGAAGATTGGGACTTACCTATAACTCTTCATGTAACATACCTATAAAATATTTAAATTTTATTTTAAAATACTACCTGTGCCAAACCCCAAATTAGTTTGAAGGAGGGGTTGATCAGGGATCACAGTGGCTCAGAGACTGAAGTGATAATCACAAAGCCTTTATGAGTCTGAGCTAGGTTCTCTGCATATATGTTTTGTTTGCATAGCTTGGTGTTCTTCTGGGACTCCTAATAGTAGAAGAGTGTGTGTTTGCGGGTGGTGGGAGGGTGTCTCTGACCCTTCTGCTGCACTTGAGAACCTTTTCCTCATACTGGGTTGTCTTGTTTAGCATTGATATGAGAGTCTGTGACTAGTCTCATTGTAACTTGTAGATGTCGCTGGGAGGCCTGATCTTTCTGAAAAGAAAATAAAATGAAGGAGGAGTGGACCTGGATGAGAGGGGAAGAGGGGAAGACTGGGTGGAAAGGAGGGAGGGGAAACTGCAGCTGGGATGCAATGTGTGAGAGAAAAAAAGAACAATAATATAGCAGGAAACAGAGAAAAACCCTCTCCTAGCAGTGAAATGTGATAGACTTAAGTCTGTATTGATTTTAGTTCACCAAGTTAACCACATAGACTCTTGTAATTTATGTTCTTATTAATGTACAGTTACAAAACATGGTTAATGTCCAGTTATAAAGATGTCTAATGAGACTTGTCCCTCAATTACAACTATCTACTCTTTGCAAATATCTTCACACTGATTAGAAAATCCTATAAATGTATATGTATCTATATACACCTAAATATATAATTTTGTTGCTGAGGTTTATTCATTTAGAATTATGTTAAAATACCTCTTTGTTTTTTAAACAAGTCAGAATAAAGCACCAAAATGTCTTTTAAAGTTGTATTTCAGAGAAAAACATTTTTTCATTTTTTAACATAACATCATTAAAAAAATAAAACTCAAAGAAAAATGTAATATGGCATATAAGATTTGGGAATTTGAAAGTGTCCATCATGATTTTTTTTTCCTGGAGAGTCTCTTTGAAGCCTGCTGTGGCGATCTGTCTGAAGAAGGATGAAGGATCTCACTTGTTAAAAGGTCTATTACTTCAATTCAATGTATTTCAGAAGTTATTTCTATTATGCAGGAAAGAGAATTTCAGCATTTACTAGTATCACACAAACCCTCTGAATTGTATTGTCCAAACCCATGTTGGATTACAGTAAAATTCTAAAAGCAGCATCATTACAGAAAAGTCATTTACAACTACATTTACAGGAAATATCATAGCATGACTAAGTTAGAGAATAGTATCATTAGATTGGCGTCTTTATGTAAGGAAGAGTAATGAGCTCTTGCCAAGGAAAATTAACATACATTGCTGCCTTTTGTTGCTGGTTTAGCTATTAGAATTGTCCAAGAATTAGTGTCCCCTAAAACCTTAATAGACATACAAGGAAGAGTCCTGTTTATGTAGCCTTTGTACATGTAAACAAAAACCAAACCAAGCCAAATCAAACCAAACCATCCCAATGCTGGTAATTGTGGTTATTGGTTAGCTTTCCAGCATATTTGTTTCATGCATTGCTTCTCTCTCCAGTAAAAACAGTCATCCTTGAGGTTTCTAAGTTATGTTGTATAACTACTTTAATTTCATACAAACAATATACCTACCTCCTTCAAACAAGACTATACATATGAATGTGTATGCATGTGTGTGTGTGTACACACACACACACACACACACGCGCGTGCGCACACACACACACACACATATATATATATATATATATATATATATATATATATATATATTGCATTGCTCTGGAAGCACTGACTTATCTCATCTTTGACAAAAATAAATAAATGGAAAAACAAACAAAAATGAATATATCTGGTGTGGTTTTTCATCCAGGGTATTTGATATCAATTTTACACATTGAAATGCAGATGAAAAGCTGACTGTATTTATTTTTAGCATTATAAATAGAAGTAAGGACACTGTCACCAATCAATTTTTAAATTTTCTATATATCATTTATAGGTCTAGATTATGCCCCTGTAAACTGTGGATTTGAAGGACATGATAATTTTTAAATTTTATTTTAGTTGACAAAATTATATACATTTTGGGATATATTGAGATTTTTATATGTGTTTACCATGGGGGATTATAGATCAAAGTTGGTAGCAAACTTGTTACCATGCGTTTACTTTCACAGTAATATGGAAAATCTATAAGATGTGTCTATATTTATTGTAGTCACTTTCCTGAGCAGTAGAGCAGTGCTGCTAATTTCACCCACCTAACTGAAACTGTCCACTTTTTATTAGCTATCACCACTCTCCCCATCCCTTCCACCGGGCACCTCTCCCATAGCATCAAAGATCACACAATAGATACTTGTTGACTTTGCTTAAATGTGTTGGTGAGGTGTGGTGCCTTTATTCTTGTGCCTAGCTTATTTCACCCATTCTTGGCATATTCTTAGCCGCCTTGAATCAGAATATTCTAAGCCATGGGTAGAGTTCATCTCCATAGACCAGAGCTTTGAAATCCAACCTCAAACTCTGAGGTAGAAAGAATAAAGGGGCAACCAAGGTAGGTCTCATGCTTTTTCCATTTCTGTTGCATTAAAGTTATTTTATCTATAAAGGTTTTACTGAGCCTTAATGTTGTAGAAAACCAGAAAAAAATTGATTTACCCTCTGTGTATGAATAGGTGGTTGGGGAACAACAGTGAAGTGCACAGCATTTTTAGTAGGCATGTCTGCAGCCCATTTTATGGAACTACAGCACTAGATTAAAGGTTGTCAAGGAAAGCGCTAATTTTCATTTTTATCTTTCTACAATTGGCTGTATTTTAGACCTTTGTTGCTTCATACATAATACATAATTTTTTACTTAAAAGTTTATTTTTGCTTTAAAGCAAAGCAAAAATAAAGAAAACTCAAGAGAAATAAATGTATTTAGTGTTAATTAAATCCTTTGGGAAGATGTTCAGGTATTGTGGTCCAGTGTTTTACAAAAATCACAAATCAATATGTTCTTATCTTTTCTAATACCTCTTATCTTAAATGAACAAATATAGATTGCACAAAAATATGCTTAATGAAAATTAAAATAACCAAGGATTGTAAGACCCTATTTCTGAAGACAGTACCTACTAAACTCATTGAACATGGAAAAGTTGAGTTAGTGCCTGCATAGAACCTTACTTAACACTTACTGTCTAGGGTCCATGGTACTGGAAGTAACTCTTCACACTACTAACCCAGCTATAAACTTCCATCTACAATGGTAACCTGACTGCCAGATGCTCTAGTACAATAGTACTATCAACATAAAGCTGATAGTAGTAACCAACTAATATTTGATTATATTTGAGTTCTATTTCATAGAAATCATTCCCAACACTGCTTGAATAACCAAGAACCTGAGACTAGATAGGCCAGGTGCCTACACAAAATGCAAATACCAATGTTCTGCCAATGGGATGTAGCAATAAAATTTCCCATGAAGCCTTCATATTCTCTAAGATCAAATAGAATCCTAAAATGTTATCACAAGTGATAAGCAGAAAAATGTTAGTAAGGGCTCTATTTATGAAGTTTAAAGTTTATTTTGAAATATGTAAAAACATATATTACATATGTTTAGCCTGGGGAATATTATATATAAAATATTATGCCATGCATAAAAATTAACCAACCAAAACAAAAAACTATACAACTAAATGAACTTCCACACAGTTAGACTAGTCATTCAAGATGGAAGCTGTGAAGATTCACATTGGATTTTATCTTTTGTCCATTGAATATATTTGTATGTATATATTCACTATCAAAATGAAAAATCCAAGGCAGAGTTAGAACTAGAAAAGCAAGGAGCTATTACACTCTTTGAAAAAGTGTTCATTGTCTGCAATCCTTCAATATCTCTTAATATTTAGCCTTTCTTAGTCTGTTTTCCAAATGTTATACTGTACCTACATGCTTACTTATTTACATCAATACACATGTATTATGGACTACATTAAGCATATGGAAAAGAATATTCCTCATTTTCTTTTTTGAGAGCATGTGACCTCGCTTGCTATTACTCAAAGTCTATCCTTTTTCATTAATATTTTATGATAACATTTTCTATAGGACTGAATGGTATTCTAATTTACATATATGCCATTTTTTTAATAATTCCTTCAGTTTTTTACTTTACGTTTTTTGTTTGTTTGTTTGTTTGCCTCAGCACCATGTAGAAAAATAACTACAAGGACATTAGCAGCAGGTGTCAATGTTGATCCAAGATGCTGACAAACTTCTGTCATTGGCAGTATTCTTGAAGAATTAGTGAAATGGAAAATCTTTGGCAAAACTGACCACAGAGTAGAAAAAACAGAGAGATTAAGAGAAAAGAAGAGGGGACAAAGAAAGGGATTGCCAATGAGAGATGAAGAAAACCAGTAGTGCTTTTCAGACAAAACAGAAAGTTTTAAACCATGGATGAACAGATTACTGAAATTTATGTAAATACGTTTAACATTTAGATAAAGAAGGTTGTTCAGGAAATAAGTTTAAATAATCAAAATTTATTTGAAAAGAAGATAATTTGAATGAAAAAGAAATTATCCTCAAAGAGAAAAATAATGATTTACTAAAAAAAATAGACAATTTGAATAAATAAGAAATCATTATCCTCAAAGTGACACTCAATGGATTTGCTGACAGCTTTGTATGTTAAGCAAATTGCATCAGGCGATAAAATTAGGGAGAAATATACTGAAGTTGCTCTATTATGAGACAATCATGACATCAGTGGAAAACTATACCAGAGTCTAACATGCAAGAAAGTATTGATTCACTATGATTATTAAATATAAGAGAGACTGCTGCCTTAGAAAAACAGAAACTGTTCAACTTTAGTGACTCCAGTGACTGAGTTATGCTATAGTGTTGACTTCAGGAGGCAGAATAACTGTGATTAGCTCACAAAGGGCTTTCAGGGGACAGAAATCAGACTCCTACTTGAAAGGAAGCTCTACTTCTCTCCATATTTTCTTTTTATCTTTTGTACTTTATTTACTTTTCAAATGTTTCCCCCTTTCCAGATCTCCCCTTTGGAACCTCCCTATTCCCTCCCCCCTCCCCTGCCTCTAGGGGGGTATTCCCCCACCCACCCACCCACTCTCTTCTTCCCTCCTTGGCATTCTCCTATACTGGGGGATCTAATACCCTCAGGCCCAAGGACCTCTCCTCTTCCTGATGTCTAACAAGACCCTCCTCTGCCGCATATGTGGCCAGCACCATGGGTCACTCCATGTGTATTCTTTGGTTGGTGGATCAGTCTCCAGGAGTATCTGGGGGTCAGGCCAGTTGCCACTGTTGCTGCCTTTCTAAGGATGCAAACTCCCTCAGCTCCTTCAGTCCCTTCTCCAAGTCCTTTATCTGGGACCTTCCACTCCGCCCTACTGTTTATGTGAAGGGACTCTTGGGTATTTCAAACTTATGGGCTAATAACCACTTAGCAGTGAGTACATACCATGTTCATTTTTTGTGACTGTGTTACCTCGCTCAAGATGATATTTTCAAGATCCATCCATTTGTCTGCAAATTTCATGAAGTCATTATTTTTATTGCTGTGTGGTATTCCATTGTGTAAATGTACCACATTTTCTGTATCCATTCCTCTGTGGACAGACATCTGGGTTGTTTCCAACTTCTGGCTATTATAAATATGGCCGCTACGAACATAGTGGAACATGTGTCTTTATTACATGTTGTAGCATCTTCTGGGTATATGCCCAGGAGTGGAATAGCTGGGTCCTCAGGTAGTATTATGTTCATTTTTCTGAGGGTCCGCCAAACTGATTTCCAGAGAGGTTGTATCAACTTGCAATCCTACCAGCAATGGAGGAGTGTTCCTCTTTCGCCACATCCTCGCCAACATCCGCTGTCACCTGAGTTTTTGATCTTAGCCATTCTGACTGGTGTGAGGTAACAAAAGAACGACTCAGAGGTCCTTGAGGGACATCCCTGAGTTGCAAAGCTGTACAAAGCCAGGAAATTTATCTACACTGAAGGGAGAAGGTGACATTGTAATGCTCCTAAAGTATTTTTGTCTTAGACAAAATATTTATTGTCTTAGACAAACAGATGGCAATGCCTTGTTAGAAAGAAACATTTCAAATGTTTGATCAAAATGAGCACCTTGATAGTCCTTTTGGTCAATCACATACAAGGACATTTTCAGAAAAGATTATAATAATATCTTATTATTATAATAATATAGTAAGATTCCACTTAACAATATAACACAAAAATTATAAAAATAAGAGTTAATCACATATGACTTTCATAAGATATGATGACTTGTTAAATCATAAAAAATAAGGGCATGATAAAGTCCTAGTTATAGTCACCTGAGATATACATGAACATAGATATTTAAATTATTTTTAAAAATTAAACCCAACAAAATTCCAACATTGCTTCATTAGCAACGATAAGCAAGCAAGATGACAAAGGTTGGAAGAGACTTCCGTTATCATAGGCACATCCGAACAGTGAAGAATACACTGAAACTCTCATTTTAATTTGAACATTGTATCACACAAAGCCTCCATGCAAGAAATGGATCATAACTGAAAATAGAAAGACTGGGTAATTGCCTTTGCAAAGTATATTGCTATCCCTATGAACATGTCATTTTTGATCATACAGATTTAGCCAGCATAAGAGAAGCTTAAAAATTCCTAGGTATAAAATCAAACTATTCTGCAAGTTCAGCAGTAGGTAATACAAATATTCATTATTTACATTAATACTATTAGCAACAAAAACAAATATTTATTATAAAAGAAAAAGGTTAACTATATATTTGTAATACTTTTACATAGAAATCATGAAACTACTTTTAAATGCATAGAAAAGAACTTGAATAAGTAATAAATGTTAACTTGTTTATATCTAGAACATTCCATTTTCTAGGCCTGTGACATGGCTCAGATTTGGAAAATTCCTGCTGCCTATATTTACAATTTTAGTTTGATTCTTTTGGACCAAAATGGTAGAAAAGGAGAACAGACTACTGAAAGTTTTCCTTTGACCTTGACAAAGGTGCAGAAAATAAATAAACAAAATGTGACTTACAGATTTTAAAAATAAAAAACAGAATGTATTATTTCCTTCTAAAGTAACATATATATTGCAATAAATCACATTAAAATATAACAATGCATTTTCTAAAATTTTTCTTATAAGGGAAAACAATAACAATGGAGGAAAGGGTCTTGAAAATGAGTAAAGTGGGAACTTGTCTATCCAGGTGTGGTTATTTATTATAAAATTATTTTAATTAAAATTCTGTACTTAGCATGAGTCATGCTGATAATATGTGGCATGTGCAACATTGTATATATGTAAATATACATTTTATAAGCATTTAAAAGTTTAAAGCATTGTATTCCTTCACACATGCACAAACACATGCATATATATATGTATATATATATGTATATATATATGTAGGCATTTTCTACTTAAACCCTCATTAAAATGGAGAGAGTAAACTGAGGCAGAAAGCTACTTGTTACTTAGTGAGTATAGTGTTCTCATCACTCACATACAGCCCTTTCCCTGGAATAATTTTTAAATGTCACATTAATCCAATTAGTTTGTGTAGTTAGTATAACTTTTTGAGTGTATCATTTTTCATATAGGGTTATTTACTGCATTTACAATTCTGAACAAGACATAAGGGGATGCATATTTATTCCAGAAATTCTTATTGGTAATTATTCCCACTTAAGTTTAAAGGATTCATACCACTATCCTGAGAAAGAAAGACAAGTCTACTTAGGGACTTTACTCTTTCATACCAACCAATCAACCAACTAACCAACCAATCAAACAACCCACACAGAGTATATTTGTTTGTCACCTTAGCAAGTAAGTGTTGTAAAATTACTGAATCCTTTAAGTCTTAAAAGTTATTGGATCATTGGTTGCACTACATCCAATTTATCCTGCCATTTTTAAATAATACAGGGGCTTGCTCTTATTGAAGAGCTTTTGTGTGATCTACATTGGGTACAGCCAACTCCAATTATATCTTACCTATTTAAGTGCACACACTTTACATTTTGGAAGCTTCAGGGAAAAAAAGACTAATGAGCCTATACATAACTAGGCGTAAAAGAAAGAAGAGATAAAGGCAGGCTGACACTATGAGAAATGTGGAACCGTACAAGCAAACAGAGAAGACAGGGGATGAAGTGATGACAGAATGAGCCAGGAACAATGTGTGCATGTAATCCGAGCTGAACAGAGACAAAGCTCTCTGGCTTATTATGTGTTTTCAGTGTCCACTCAGCAAACCCATCTGACCATCAAACTCCTCTGTGCATGTTGCCCAGAAAAAGACTGCAAGATCAGGGTTTCTGCATAAAGTATTAAGCACTTCAGTTACAAACAACCATTAGAACTGTTCCTATCTGGGTTTACAAAAAATAATTGTTTTTCCATGTGGACCTAACAGCTTGAGTGACATTAAACAGGCAGGAAGAAACAGGGAAGATGTATGTATGTGGGTTCACATGTGTGTTTGAGGGTGTGTGTGTGTGTGTGTGTGTGTATGTGTGTAAGAGGGGGAAGGGAGAGAGAGCATGTACATATGCAGTAGTAGAATAAGATAATAAAATATATATAATTACTAAGATGATATGAAAACCAGGGGTTTAGACAATATTCATCAATATAATTCAAACAAAAATGCCACTGATTTATCTTAAAATAAACTTAAATACTTAATATTTAACATTAATTTCTGAGTGCAGAAAAACAAATAGCAATAAAATAGTGAAGGCACACTGACTGCTCAGTAACCAGGATCTTTGAAAGGTTTCCTGCATAATATTCAATTGAATTTTTGCAGAAATCTGTTTTTATTAATGTGGACGTGGGAGTCCTGAGAGTGCCTTGCCCCATCACACAATTATCTCAGTGGACTCAGAATTCATCTTCAGAGTCGCTATAGACTGGTGTCTTGAGCCACAATGCTTCCTTACAGCCTCAGACAAAAGCTCAATATGCTGAACAAATGGTGAATAGCTAATATTCCTTTGTGTAACTAGGTTCTGTAATCTGTTGTTTCGGTAGAAAATCTGCTCAAAGCATTGTTACCTCTTAAATATGTGGGATTGCTATCAATTTTTTTACTGCTTCTCAGAATTATTTCTTTTTCCCAACTCAATTTAACAAACTAATTATGACAGATTGTGATTTGATGATTTGATTCCAAAACAGACACCTCAGTGGCTGGACTCAGGCATGTGCAATTACCTAAGTCTACATATAATCTAAATAATATGGTTTACCTGTATAAAGTTCAGCTTACTATATCGTTTTATATGTATCATGATTAAAAGTTTTTAATATAGCAATAACATTAAAAAGTGAGTTTTTCCCCCTCCAAACATTAGAGTTAGAGAAAAATAATCTACCTTTGAATCACAGTTGTGCTGTTTACTCAGCAAAATAGGTTTGGATCATTGAGCCTTGTACTGTCATTTGTAGAGTTGCACAATATTTACTTAAACAGACTACATTTGAAGATTATATAACATCCCCATTTCTACAACAATAACAAAATTCATCCATAACAGCTAAGATATATGGTATTGAGGGTAAAATGCTAATGATATTAACACTATATAAATAAAATAGATAATGCATTTAATATATTTCCTTGGGAGGTAATACTATGTGCCAAATGCAAAATATCACTGGTGGCTATGATATTGATCATTATCACATTTTATTTCACATGTAAGCCTTATGTGTGCTAACACAGTTAATAGAAACTATTAGGTAACAACAAAATGATAGAAGTTATCAAACATACTACTGCTTTGTTTTGCAAGTATGTAAATAGAAATGTTCTAAAAGTGAAGTTTCTTGAATTCATATACTAATTTGTGAATTGGATGAGGCAGAAACTCCTAAACAAAATTGATCTTGTTTCTTCTTTTCCTGGCATGCACTTTTCAAGTTACGGCCTGCCTGTTCTACCTCAGAACACAGTGTTGATGACATTGAAAACTCGTTAATGAATCTCCATTCCCTAGGCCCAACAGCCATTTACATTTCATAAATGAAACCAACAGCCTGGCAAAGTGAATGCCTGGCATGAAAGGGCTGGTCCTCTAGTGAGTGCCTCTGCTTGGGGATTACTTGATTCTAAGTTTCTGAAAGGCTCAAAATGAAGACCTCCAGGGTCAAACGTTTATTCAAATCAGATATTGTATTCGTATGCATCACTAATCAGTATGAGAGAAAACTAAACAATGAAAAAGGTCAAAAAACAAACAAAACAAATAAACAAAGAAAGCAAGCCCTGCTTCCTGGCATCCAAGTCCTAACATCTTCACACATCATGATTTCTTTTCTTCTCTGAAGCTTCAAAGTTTATCCTTTGATTACTGATTTTGAATGGCTATTTTGTGGTTAGTTTAATTTCAGAGATCATACAAGTCCTACCTAGGAACTGCACTTTAATATAACTAAAAACGTATTTACTGACTGAGAGAAAAGTCATCTGTAAAATGGGCTTTTATTCATTAAGCTCTTAAATGACAAAGAGCTCTAAATAGCAACTGCTTGCCTCAGCAAACCTCAACTTCATGCACTTGCAACTCTGACTTTTGATACAGAACCAGAGTCCCCTTAGCCATTTGATCCATGACTTTCCACATATGTATTTGTTTTACTTCCACTCACCAAATCTCCAATTCCCTGTGGAAGACAACACCACTAGGTGTGAACAGGATCCTCTCAGATCTTTCTTAAAACTTCTCTTAGGTTTATCTCATAGCTTGCCTTTATCCCTCTTTGCTACCCATCAGCTGCCAGAAACATTCACTACCAGGCTCCTACAAGCTCAACACCTACCAAAAGTCCAGAGAGGGCAAAAGAAACTAAGTCTCAGAAACTTGCCCAGTAATGATAAGATGTTACATCCATCAACATAGTACCAGGAACCCCTGCTCAGAACACAATCTTTAGCAACCAAGACAGTTTCTTTACACTAGAAGCCAATAACGCCACTACAGTAGACCTCAGGAAATGCAACATAGAAGCACAAGGCAAGGACTTAAAAAGTATAGATTATGAATATGTTCAAGAACCTTGGAAAAAATATGAATAAGTCCCTTAATGATTTCTGTGCAAGCAAAAAAAAAAAAAGTAGAATGAAATGATGAAAACAGCTCAGCTCGTGAACGTAGAGATGGAATCATGAAGGAAGTTTCAAACTGAGATACAACTGCAAATGAAAATTTAGAAAATCAAACAAAAATCCACTAGGTAAGCATCACCAAGAAGTATAGGACATGGAAGAAAGAATCTCAGGCATTAAAGGAAGGATAGGAAAAAAAGCAAAAGAAAAAGAAAAAGGATTCTTTACACAAAGGGAACTTTTTTTTTTTTTTTTAAATCCTGGCACAAAACATCCAGGAAATCTAGGAAAGTATGAATGTACCAAACTTAAGTAATAGGAACAGAACAAGGAGGAGAAACCCAGGTCAAAGACACAGAAAATATTTTCAACAAAATCATAGACAAAATTCCCCTTATCTAAAGAAGGAAGAATATAAAAAATAATAGAACATTAAATAAACAGCACTAGTAAAGAAATTTTCCATGACACATAGTAATCAAAACACTAAATATACAGAACAGGCACGCGTGTCCAGCGCAGACTTCCCAGTTCGACTGACAGTGCTGGTTCGAATGGCAGTGTGGGCTGTGGTAAAATGTAGGCTCCAGGACCTTACCAAGCAGCTGCAGGCCCTTCTGTAATGCCCACTGCACCCTCATCATATGAAGAAACAGAGGGCATCAACAGTTACTACCCATCACCCCAGGCACCTATGCTGGGACCAGCCACAGGGCTCTTTACAAGCCCAGATGGGAATGGCATGAATCCACCTTCTTACCACACTCCACCTGTGCCTGTCCCCAACGACAACGTAATTGTTGTCGTTTATGCGCCTGTCTCCTTCTATGACCACCCTGTCCAGATGTGCTGTACTTCCTGCAGCAAAATGATCATGACCCAGCTATCCTACAATGCCAGAGCTATCACCAGGCTCTCCTGTGGCAGTCTGTGTCTGCTGGGATACATAGGTGGCCACTGCTTCATCCCATTCTGTATAGACGCCCTGCAGGGTGTAGACTATTACTACCCCAACTGCAAAGCATTCCTGGACACCTACAAGCATTTGTAGGACTCAGCCAGCCACAGAGGAGGTAGTAGACAAGTGTTACCAGAAGCCACCTGACCCTTGCCCAGCACAGCCAGAAGAGGTCCCTTCCTTGATCTCATCTCTTCATGGGCTCCATCGTCGTGTCTTTTAGTGAGTGGGAAAGGTCGGAAAAGTTAACAAACTTCCAAACCCAGAAACTGATTCTGGAGTTGTGCCCTGCACATGCAGAAACGTGGATCTTAGGTGTTGTTTCAAGGGTTTACTGCCTGCCTATGTAACCCCCACTAACTGTGATTGCTACCCCATTTGCATCTCCTCCGCTGATTTGCCATTGGCTGCCTCCTCCTCCTCAGTGGTGCTTCCTGGTGCCAGCCTCAAACCCTGAAGCCACAGTTTGCCTCATTTTTCACTGATTGGCTTGATCTGTTCTGTCTCTCCCCATCCCTAATATTGAAGATTTCCCCTTAAAGATTTTGCCATTCTCAAATTGCAGACTTCTCTGGCACTCACAATCACTTTAATTTCACAGAGGTTTTTGTTTGTTTGTTTGGTTGGTTGGTTGGTTGGTTGGTTTGTTTGTTTTGTTTTGTTTGTTTTTTTCCCCAAGTACACAGAAGGGCTGCTGACAACCATCAGACACATACACAGAAGGTCACAAGTAGTAAATAAAAGACAGCCTCCTGTCTCAGCCCTGGTCCTATGAAGGGGCTCCTTCCTCACACAGTTTCTGTATTTATACACATGGAAGTAATTTGGCAGAGAGACATTTCTAGAGTAATTTTTGTAATTGTGAAATACCCTTCATTTCCATTTGCTGGTTTGTTTTTAGTTGGTTTTGTCTTAGGTTTTTACACACATTCGAGCTTTGTTGCCCAGGCCAGCCCTGAACTCCTAGGTGATCCTTGGTCTTCACCTCTCAAATACCCAGGGCTCTAGACATGTACCTCTGTACCTACTGGGCTTTCTGTTCTGTTTTTCCTTGACAGAAAAACAAACAGTTAATTTCCTTGGTGTGGTTTAGAAAACCTTGTCTCCATTGGGCCTCTTTGGGGGTATCAGGGGACCCCCTATTTGAGCCTATGCTTCAGTTCTGAGAGATTGGCTGCTCGAATTCCCTCAAGAGAATCTGAAATATGAATTCATTTTTTAGAGATGAGCTTGCGTGGTACCATCATCATGGTTTCCAACATCAATAGAACAGGTAGACATTTTAATAGCTATTTTATTCATGCAAAATAGAATTAAACCAAAATGAGTCAGAAGAGATAGGAAAAATACTACATATTTATCAAAGGAAAGATCCAAGGGGATATTACAATTCTAAACATCTATACACCAAACACACGGTGTCCAATTTCATAAAAGAAATACAACTGCAGCTGAAAATTCACATATTATTCCTCACATGTTGATAGTGAATGACCTTTATATGTCACTCTTCTCAATAATCATATCTAAACAGAGAAATACTGGAGCTAAATGATGTTATCAATCAGATAGACCTAATAGACCTACACAGAACATTTCACTCAAACACAAAAGAATATATCTTCTTCTAAACAACACATGGAACTTTCTCCAAGTTTGACCACATTATTCAGGTACAAGCAAGCCTCATCAGATTAAGAACATTGAAATAACATACATAGTTTAAAGCTGGACATGAGCAACCCACAAAGCAAAGAAAGTTTATAAACTCATGGCAACTGAACAACTCATTACTCAATGAAAAATGGGTCAAGGTGCAAACTAAGAAGAAATGGAGACATGTTTTAGAATTGAATAAAAATACCACATAATGTACCCAACCTTATGGGACACAATAAAGGTGATTCTAAGAAGCAAGTCACAGCACTGTCTACATAAAAATAAATGGTGAGATTTCATGCTAGTAACTGAATGGCACACCTCTAATACAATAAGAATAAATAACACATATGAGAAGCAGATGGCAAGAAATAATATAAATCAGTTTCGAAAACAATAAAATAGAAACAAACAATACAAAACAAACAAAAAATCAATGAAAGGAGAGCCTGTTCATTGAGAACTGCAGAGAAAATTATAGACTCATTTCTCTTATGAATATAGATGCAAAAATGCTCAATAATATAGTTGCAAACCAAATATAAGAACATGTCAAAAACACTATCAATAACAATCAAGTTGTCTTTACACTAGAAATGCAAGGATGTTTCATCATACATAAATCTATGGAGTGTAGTCCACCACATAACAATGCTGAAAGACAAAAACATGTGATCAATCTATTAGATAAAATCCAACATCTCTTCATGATAAAGGTCCAGGAGACAATGAAGCCACAAGGGAGGTACCTCAACATAATATAGTGAATTTATAACAAACACATACCCAACAGCCACCTAAACCCAACAACAACAATAACAAAAAAGCAAAACATTTAGAATAAAATCAAGAAAAAGAGTAGGGTGTCTACATTTTCCAAACTTATTTACTATAGTATGTGAAGTCTTAGTCTTAGCTAGAGCAATGAGACAACTCAAGAAGATCAAAAGGATACAAATAGCAAAGAAAGAAAACAAAATATCTTTCCATGCAGATGATTTTATGCAAATGATCCTAAAACCCCACCAGGAAACTTCTATACCTGATAAATATGTCCAGCAAAGTAGTTAATGGTGTACAAAATTGACAGACAAAAATAAGTAGCCTTCCTATACACATGTGATCAAAGAACTGCACAGGAAATCAGGGAAACAACACCTTCACAATGGCCTTAAAAATCACAACACAAAACAAAAACAAAAACCTGCCACAGTGACACATGATTTTATTTTAGCATGTAAGAGGCATAGGCAAGCAGATCTGTGTGAGTATGAGGTAGCCTATCCTGCACAGGGAGTTACAGGACAGCCAGAGTTACAAAGTAAGACCCTGTCTCAAACAACAACAAAAACAATAACACTAACAACTAAAATATCTTGGGATAATCAAGCAATTGAAAGACTCATACAATAAAAACTTTTAAGACATTGAAAATACAAATAGAAGATGCCATTACCAATGAAGCAATCTCCAGTTTTTTCTGGATAGGTAGTAATACTACAGTGAACATAGCCATTCTACTAGACTCCATATACTGATTCAACATAATCCCCATCAAAATTCCAACACAATCCTTCACAGAAATTGAAAGGACTAATTTCTGCTTATATGGACACACACACACACTCACACACATACACACACACACACACACACACACACACACACAAGCAAACACAATCTTGATTTTAAAATAGACATGCCTGATATACCTGGAGGTACCACCATCCTTGATCTCAAGTTCTAATATAGAGCTATGGTAATAAAAGCAGCATGTTTTTGGTATAAAAACAGAAGCCCTAATCAATGGGGCATAATTACAAGAATTGATGACCAAGACAGAAAGTCTACACACCTAAGAACAGCTGATTTTTGACCAAGCCAAAATATACTATGACAAAAAGAGCACCTTCAAGGAATGGCCTTTGTTAAATTGGATAGGTGCATGGAGAAAAATGCAAGTATACATAATAATTACCTTGAAAAATTCAACTCAAAATAGATGAAGGACTTTAACATAAAGTAGGCATCTTGAATCATAAACAAAAGAAAAATGGTAGTAGTGTTGAAATTGTTATCACAGGGAAAGATTTTCTAGGATACCAATAGCTCTACCACAGCTAATAATTAATAAGTAGTACTTCATGAAATTGAATAGCTTCTGTGTGGCAAAGGACACTATCATGTAGACAAAACTTCAGGTTATATAATGGGAAATGATTTTTACCAATTATATACCTGAGATATATTTAATATCTAAAAATATAAAAAACTCAAGAAAATTAAGCATCAAGGATACAAATAATTGAATTTAACAGAACTAAAGAGATTTCTCAAAAGATAAAATACAAATGGCCAAGAAACACTTAAACAAATGTTCAACATAGTCTGAGCCACTGCTCTCTTGCTTTGAAGTGATACTATAACCAAGGCAAGTTTTATGAAAGAAAGCATTTAATGGAGAACTGGCTACCAGCTTCAGAGGCTTAGTCTGTTATCATCATAGTGGGGAACATTCTGTCAGAAAGGCATATTGCTGAAAAAGCAGCAAAGAGATACATCTTGGACCACAGGCAAACAGTGAGCCACTGGTTCTGGCTCAGGCTCTGAAAACTTTAAAGGCCACCTTCAGTGACATATTTCTTCTAACATGGCCATACTTCATAATCTTTCTAAAGTAGTGCTGCTCTTTGATGACTAAGCATTCAAATATATGAACCCATGGAGGGCATTTTATAGGCTTATATATTTCAAAACCTATATTAATAAAGGTTCTTAAATGCTTCAACCTCCCTTATAGCCCACCAACAAAATGCAGGGGAGAAAATGGCTAATAGGACAAGGGGGACAGTGACCTGTTTAGAAGTAGTTCCTTGGGGCGATTCTAATCTTTGTTGTCTGCAGTCCAGTCCACTAGTAAAACACCAAAAATGAATCAGCAGAAGCAGCTTGATCCAGAAGAAACCACAAAGCCCTGCTGATTGGCCAGAACACACCAGAAGTTTTTTGGTGAGCTTCTCTCTAGGAAGTCATGACAAGCAAAGATCAGTGAAGAAAGCAAAGAGAACCAATACTAGAATATCATCAGGGAAGACCAGTGTTTAGTGAAGCCCAATGAAGACCAGCAAGTTGAATCAATGCCAGAGAGTTGTCCACTGTCTGTTGGGTTACACTGATACCTTTTCCAAATATGCGTCTTCTCGATCATCTGCTCCAGCAGAGCATCAGTGCCCTTTCATCAGACAGCTTCCAGAAAATAACCACGTTTGTTCTCAGCAAAATGCCCACATGTGTCTGCTTCAGCAAAACATCCTCCCACATGTCTGCTTTAGCAAAACATTCTCTCATAAGAGAGTTTCCAGAAAAACATTACATGACACAAATAGGTCTCCAATGAAACTGGAAATTTCCACTTCATAATCTTCTTCAAACCTCCACATTTCACTCTCTGACTCCCATAGGCTTGTAGCTATATCAAAATGCAAAACAAAAATGCTTTCAGGTCAACTTCAAAAGTTCCTATAGTCTACCACAGTCTCAACACTGTTTAAAAGTCTAAAGTTCAAATTTTCTTTGGAGACTCATGGCAATCTCTTAATTATAAACCCATGTAAAATCTGAATAAAAAGGATCACATACTTTCAACATACAATGGCACAAAATATACTTTACCATTGCAAAAGGAAAGATAGGTACTCGAACAAAACAAGACTAAAAGCCAAAAAGACAAACTCCAAACTCTGCATCTCCATGTCTGACGTCAAAGTACCCTTCAGATTTCTAACTCCTGTTGACTGCAACATACTTCTGTTTCTTAGGCTGGTTCCAAAACTAATCTGCAGCTTCCTCAGCAGGTATGGCAGGTCTTCACAATCCACAGTTCACCTTCATGGTTTCCGGTGATGGCTTCTCTGGGCTTCCATGCCAGGATCCACTGCCACTGATTGGGGCTCAGAGCTTTCCTCAGTCAAAAGGTTTGGAAAGAGAGGAACTACTACTACTGCTACTACTACTGCTACTACACTACTACATGGCTAACACTGCCAAGTTCCTTTATTGGGGCTGCAATTTGGCCCCCTCTTTCAACTACATTCGCATCAGCTTTTTTTTCTGATAGTTTCCTTCACTGTTAAGTTTTCTTTTAATTCCATTTCACAAACTGGGAAACTTAGATGAGAGGTGTCTTTTTGTGAGGTCATATCTCCCCTTAGTCCATTTAGTACTGGGCTTCTCTTTCAAAATTTGATTCCCTTGGGCACAAGACTTGGCTCCAAGAAAACATTTCATGGTGTTCAATATTTTGCCTTTTTCTTTGTCCAGCTTGTTCCTTCTCATTATAGGAGTGATTGCTAATAACTGCATGACAAAATCAATATTAAGCTATCTTGGAACTTTCTCTGCTACCACTATTAATCTAAAACACATCGCTTTAGCCTCAGTCAGGTTTTTAGGACAGGGAGAGAAAAGAAGCATATTCTTTGCAAAATCCCCCAAGAATGGTCTCTAGGACAGTTATAATATTTTTCCCTTTTGAAGCTTCTTGAACTAGTATCCCACGTTCAAATCACACTCAGTGAGGTTTTCCGTATACCTACATGGATGACCTAGTAATCCACTATTCAAGTATCCAACTTCTTTTTTGTTCCAAAGTCCTATAAATTTCTAACAAACACCAGGGTCATTCCTTTCATAGCAATACACCAGTCCCTGGTACCAATATCTGTCTTAGTCACTGTTCTACTGCTGTGAAGAGACACTATGACCAAGGCAAGTTTGACAAAAGAAAGTATTTACGTTTTAGAGGCTTAGGTCATTATCATCATGCTGGGAACCATGGCAGCTGGCAGACATGGAGCTGAGGAAGCAGCTAGAAACTACATCCTGACATCCTGATTTGTACACAGAGAGAGAGAGGGTGGGAGGGAGAGAGAGACAGAGAGAGACAGAGAGAAAGAGAGAGACAGAGAGAGAGAGATAGACAGACAGACAGAGAGACAGAGACAGACAGATAGGTAGAAAGATAGACAGATAGACAGACTATGATATACAATAGTGTACTGCCCAGAAGATGCACTAGTACAGTAGTGACTCAATCTTGTGTAGATTACCAACCATACATGATTGGATTGAAGGCCCTGTATAGGAGATAGATGCCATGATTGACATTGCTTGGGTGGCCAAGAACCTGAGACTAGATAGACCATGGACTCATTCAAAAGTCAAATACTTCTGTTATGTTAAATGAATACAACAATAAAATGACTCCTAATGATATTCTGCTATGCCCATAGATCATTGTCTCACTCAACCATCATCAAAGAAGCTTTCTCCTTCAGTATGTGAAGAGAAATACAGAGACCCACAACTGTTAAGTGTCCAGGGATTGAGAGACCTTGGAACACTCAGTCTTAAATGCAATGTCTCCATCAAATCTCCCCCTCAGCATTCATGGAATTATAAAGAATGGGGTAATGATTATAAGAGCCAGAAGGGGAGTATGATACCAAAGGAATATTGCCTTGCAGAGGCAACAAGACTGGAACATATATGACTTCTCACAGACTATAGGGAGTAGGAAAGAAGGCTTTAGTTAGGCATCATCTTGCCTTCTCCACATACAATGAGATATTTAACTAACTATTCCCTTTAGCAACAGAATCTTACCATCATCATTCATAGGGTTTCCACAGGTCCAAAGGAGGTGAGACCAGTTCTGAGATATGGAAATAGACATGAGTTTCCACACCCACGTAAAAAGCTAACTCTAATAAATAACTGCTCAGAACAGAATATTTAGGTTCTCTAAAGGTGTCTTGTTGGGTATGCAAACCACAATAAGGGCAAGTCCCATGCCCAGCAGGCACTGGCCAATAAAATATGAATTAAAAGGTATTTTGGAGATATTTTTGTCTCTAATTGCTTTCTTTGGGCTTTTTTGGGGGGGCATATATTATTTTTAAAATGCTATTGATTGATCATTTGCCACACTGTATATATTATCAAATTCTGAAACTTGTGAACCCTAAGTTAAGTTTTTACTCTGATGGAAAAATATCTCAATGAGGGATATAAAATATTAATAGATCTATTTAAATTATACTTATATTTCTTCATATAAATATTAATATCATGTTTGTTCTCTAAAATATTGTGAATGTGTGTAATGGCTATTCCTGGTTGTCAACTTGACTATATCGATAATGAACTACAATCTAGAATTGGAGATCTCACCTGTGATCCAGATCTTGCGGCTGGAAGACACAAGTTTCTGACCTGGATCTTGGCATGAAGATCTCGAGACATAGTGGCTATGAAAAGCTTAGTCCCAAGCAAGGTAGTAGGGGCTTTTAATTCCAGGAGGCAAAGACAAGCAGAACTCAACCAGAGTTCAGAGGCAGCCTGGGAAAAAAACATGTTCCAGATCTAGGCATGGTGGTACACACCTTTAATCTGGGCCAAACCTTCTGCTGGAGACCTACATAAGGACATTGGAAGAAGGAAGATTCTCTCTTTTTCACCACTTGCATTTACTTGTCAGCACATCTGTTGGAATGTACTTCTATAGAAGACCGGATGAAACAACTAGCCTTGTGGGACTGAACAACTACTATATTGTTAGACTTCTAAGTCATAGCTGACAATTGTTGGAAAGTTGGACTACAGACTGTAAGTCATCATAATAAATTACCTCAATACAGAAAGACATTTCATATGTTCTGTGACTCTAAAGAACCAATGTGTCAACTTAAGAAGAGTAATATGCACTGAAGGTGTCTAAAATTCAGCATTAGTATCAATAACAGTTTTACATGATAAACATTTGAGTATTTAACAAGGTATGATGTAAATAACCATACAATTATTGCATAAAAATGGCTATTTAGCTGTATGGAGGTATATTGAGATGTATAGAATCTGGGCTCGGGTAGGTGCATGTTTGAATGACGAAGTTAATCTCAGTGTTAATTTTTATTTGTAAGTGCTTCACAATGAAGTTCTTTTTATTAAAGAAAAATGAAAATGGCAATCTACGGGGAACAACCTTGACTAGAAGTGACTAGAAGTGAACCTGACATATAATTTTTGCTCAATGAATCACACAATTATGAGGTTGGCTTTTATGCTCTTTGAAGGAAGACAGCTATTATGTACTGTGAATTAGTCAGAAGGAGCTTTTGTTTCAAGAATGGGAACCATAAATCCCAGGAAAGCTCAGTTATGGGGAAATGAACCAGAAAATGTTTAAAATAGTCATTATTGTATTAATAATTTGATTCTGTGAATGTTAGTTATGTGCTTTTTAAAATATATATTAAATTAAGTTAGATTGCAGAACTTCTAGACAAAAACATTTATTTATGACAACCAAATATCAAATAGCTAATCTCATAGACTACTTATAATTTTATACCTAATTTAAGGAAACTTAATTGATTTTCTAAAATTAGTAACAATAGAAGCAATATCACATTTATCATTTTGAAATAATTACGCTAACCACCAGGTGGCACTCCATGAATTGAGTCTGGTAGTTCACAGAAAATTGATTCAATTTGTTGAATTAAGAAAAGTAATGATACTCTTTTTCTAAGCAATTTAACTAACTTCCTCATTTGTAATAAATAGCAACAAGATACTGCCTGTTATTGAAGACAATACAAATGTTTTGACTAGCATAAGAGTGTTTTGTTTTGGGTTGTGTTCTTTTTGCCCGTTTTAGTTAGGTTCACACTACGTAATTCTAGCTGGCCAGCTTCTCATCTTGTAGACCAAGTTGGTTTCAAACTCAAATAAGTCTGCTGGTCCCTCCCTCTAGGGTGTGATGATGCAAGATGTGTGCCACCATTCCCAGAATGACTAGCATAAGATTTTGATAAGCTGAACTTTTAAAATAAACTCTTATATTTGTGCGTGTGCATGTGTGCATGCGTGTGTGTGTGTGTGTGTGTGTGTGTGTGTGTTTTCTGTGCCCTGGACTACTGGTCACCTGACTCTACCTGCCTTTGGTAGAGGAGGTGAGGTAACGTCTTGACACAGACTCCAGGAGCAGGTAAGAAATGTCTCAGCAAGCTCCCTGAACACTGTTGCAAACTCTTTCAATACCCTTCACCCGTGTCCCCATTGGTCCCAAGAAAGCATTTCTTCTAAACAGAAGTTTCTGATTGGCTGGCATTGTCTCCACCAGCAATCCTTGGTCTCTCAGGAAGTCCTCAATCAGGTCCTCCTGCAGGAGATGCTTTTATGGCCGCACAGCCCCAGTGTTTACAGAGAGGCAGCCCCGCAGTTGCTGCTACATATCTACCCTTTCATTTTTAGATTTTGACAACCTAGTTGGAGCCAGGGTCCCATTACCTCGATGCTGTTAATCCCACCTCGGATTCCCAGTATATTAGACTGTGCCTGTCTTAGGTTGTCCCATCTTTCAGGACCTTACCCATCACTGACTACCAGCCCTAAGAGATATCACTCTGGAGGCATGTCACACAAGGGGGAGATGGTGGTCTCATGGATTTCTGTCATCTATGCTTTGATCACTTCCTTGGGAGGGAGGGGGTCTGCTATTGGGATTTTCGAGAGCCATCAGCACCTGGATGGTCACCATATTTATGGAACACTGTCTGGAGATATGCTGTGTGAAACACTTAAACAAAAATAATTATCAGTATGACAATTCCTCCCATCATAGCATAAGCGGCTATTTATGAGGGGGTCAAATAGCTTCTTAATATTGCCCCACATTTTTCCATGAATCTGGTATCTAGGGAGAGCACAGATATACTGGTTGTACTGAGGTTGGCTATGTTCTCCCTTAACAGTGCAGAATAGATAAGGAATTTGTCTGACCAGATACCTTCAAGATATTGAGCCTACTGTTGTCAGGCTTCAGTGGCATTATGAACCTGGTAGGGGTTTGGCAGATTGAGTGAAACCTGGGGTCGCATGTCAATAGAAGACATGTCCCGAACAAGGGCCAACTCTTCTGCCAGTATGTCAATCTGTTGTAAAATGTGGATGGCTTGATGAAGATGTTGATTTAGCACCTCCTGTGCTGGCTGCATCTCAGATGACTTAGAGACTACAGCGTTGACAGTCTCTGTCTTAGTGGCTGTCTGGGTCAAGGCAATAGTGGCTGTTGTTGCCTTGGCAATATCTGTAATAACGGTGCAATGATTGCAACTATAATACCAAAATTTCTCTTTTCCTGGTGTAGGGGTTGTGAGTCTGGGCCACCAGAGTGATGGCATGAAAGTGGGTGGTATTTACCACAAGCATCTTAATAGCAGTTGGTTGATTCCCTCAACAGGATAGCTATTGTTGAATACCCCATCTGTCAGGTAGTCAGGAGACATTTTTCATTAAACAATTAAGGCTCTCTGACAACGGAGGTATTAGTGACCAGAGAGAAAAAAGGAGGTCGGACAGGGGTGGCTTTCCAGCCAACCTGGCTGCCAATGCTCACATTCATGGGGCTTGCCACAGTCCACATTGTCGTCGACCGGTTTATATGGAAATATGTGCCATTAAAGAGACGGCCACCTTTTAGGTGAGCAAGGGGGCATAAATCCAGACAGTTAAAGGAGCCACATGAATCTCAATTGCTCGTAATGGGGTCATTACATAATTGAATGGGATCCCTGTTAACATAGGGAGTGATATTGGAAGTACCATGTGAGGTAAACCTCCACGTACCAAGTGTGAGGTTAGATGACAATATCAGGGAGTCCCTGGCTAATTTTACCCCTTTCCATCACATAGCCCCATCTGCATTTATATGATTGAGGAGGCATATATAAGAAAGATTTTCTTAAAAGTGTATTCATCAGAGTTTGGAGGACAGTAATAGATTCCAAGTGTAATTATGTTGTATATGATATTGGTCATCTCTATACTAATTTCTTGGTGAATGAGCTCATTCTCAAACAGATGTGACGATTTGAGGAAAAAATATTCTCTATGTAAAGAGGTTATCTATGTAATTGGTTGAGTCTTACATACTTACTACATCTATGTTCAAAACACCCTTTATTTTAAATAAATAGTGACATATGGCCCTGTTTTAGTCAGGTTTTCTATTCCTGCACAAACATCATGACCAAGAAGCAAGTTGGGGAGGAAAGGGTTTATTCAGCTTACACTTCCACACTGCTGTTCATCACCAAAGGAAGTCAGGACTGGAACTCAAGCAGGTCAGGAAGCAGGAGCTAAAGCAGAGGCCATGGAGGGATGTTACTTACTGGCTTGCTTGCTTCTCTTGGCTTGCTCAGCTTGCTTTCTTATAGAACCCAAGACTACCAACCCAGGGATGGCACCACCCACAAGTGGCCTTTCCCCCTTGATCACTAATTGAGAAAATGCCTTACAGCTGGATCTCATGGAGGCATTTTCTCACCTGAAGCTCCTTCCTCTGTGATAACTCCAGCTTGTGTCAAGTTGACACAAAACCAGCCAGTACATGGCCCCAAATATAGATTTGCTCTATTTCTTTTCATTCATTGGATATGCACCCTTTGAGAGGAAATTCTTTCCCTTTGGATGTTCATTTAAAATTTCTAATATTGATAATTATTTTTGGCTTTATTCATTTATTGTGGGTGTTGAAGGAGCTGTTAGCACATCTGTAGGGGTCAGGGTAAAACTCGAGGAAACCAGTTCTTCTACCACACTGGCCTCAGGAATGGGAATAGAGAATATAAAAGTATAGGAGGCAAGAACCATTGCTCTCAATCTATGTCCCTGTCCACTGTTAGTGTTAAAGAGGACATTGCTCTCAATCTATGTCCCTGTCCACTGTTAGTGTTAAAGAGGACATTGTC